>JARHVA010002713.1:977500-1150000 GCA_037957365.1 Torreya grandis | reverse complement strand
CTAAGGTATGTGGTTGTATGCTTGCCACACGCTAACCATTAACAAAATGAAAATTTAGACTCGATTGGATAATTTTAAAAAATGACCAATTAAGGTAAGCCACGTATCCCTAATAGAGACATCATCCTACCTAGGGTAAAGGCATGGAGTATGAACCCATGCTTAGATGGTGACTGTTAATAAAACTAAATAAACAAATGACATTGGCCAAAAAATAGGGGTTAGTTGAGGAAACTCTAAGGTATGTGGCAACATACTTGCCACATGCTCACCATTAACATAATGGAAAGTTGGACCCGATTTGACAGTTTTAAAAAAACATCCCATCACCAATGCTATATCTTTTTGGCAATGGAGGATCATGGTATTTAAATCCAATTCTAGATTTGCAAGTAAATGGATAAAATCTTGCCACCAACTCAAATTTCAAATTCGTATCAAGTGAGTTGTCAAATGACATTAATGTAGGGACATGTATGTGCAAGCTTTTAAAGCCTAAAGGAGGCCCATTAATGGTTACCATTACTACCTTAGAAAAATCTTGTACTTCTTGCTTTCAAATTTACATAGAACCCCTGTATCCCATACCTTTGACACCTGAAAGTTCCCCAATTCCTTTTGTCCTATTTCAATGGCCGTTACATATTATAATTTGAAGCTTTATCCTGAGTACTAAGACACCACTTTCCCTGTTAGTTTAATCAAGTACAAGCACTACAATTACATATTCAAAGTAACCGAGTAGGTCCCAAGGGACTCTGGTAATGTTGATGACCAATTGGTTGAATACGAGGATGCCCTTCGATCCTATAAAAGATGCGGACTCCATAGAGTTGTGACCAAACTAGAGGCATTTTCTTGCACTGACCTACTGGGTAACATCCTCCATAATGGCATCCGAGTGCAGGATGGTGTTAATGATTGGGTGTGTTCACCCACCTCTTAGTGCCAAATTACCAACATATATTGGAATGCCTTCAATGCATACTACTCCCTCTTAGACTTCTTGTTCTCATACAATACAACAGAAGTATCGATCTGGATGAACGATCACCAAATATATACCATCCTCTAGGATTGGGCTGAGAATCCAAACTTTAAGTGGGTCAATGAAAAAATCAATGCCTACATTGTTTTCACCTTTCAAGAGGAGGTTTGAGTAGGCATGATGCTTTTGAACTAGTTATTTGATAACTCAGATTGCTAACATGTCAATGAACTATGGGTGGCCTTATTGTACATGATCTTGATTATGTTCAACACCCTAGACCTTAGATGATTGATCAAATTGAAGTTGGTCCAGACTATCATAGATGTCCAAAATGGGGGTGATTTTTACATGATGAGATACCTACTCAATGCCATTTATAGGATTCTTTCATTCAACTCACCAGTCTTTCCTATATGGGTTCCTAGTGGCCCAACTATCAACATGGTTTTCTTCAATCTCTATGGTTAATAGTTCCACTAGCATGTCCAAAAAATCTATGAGTTTTTTTACCCGGTGGTGTACCATGTAATCAATGAAGCTCCCATGCCATAATTTTCAAATATAATCTAGGACTAGATCACAACCATATGGGACTACTAGATGTATAAAAATGACACAATGATGCAAGTTGTAAGCTTCATGTAAGAACTCCTACACCTACCATACTATGTGTATGACCACCTAACAGAGTAAGGGATCACATATCAACTGGTAAATGGCATCTTCAACTACTGCATACAACATCAATAGAAGACGTGCCCTTCACTCCCTATTACCATGTGAGGGCACATCTGTAGGAACTTCCCCTTCATATAAAAGATGGTGTTTGGTTGAGACTCCTTCACTCTGACAAAATGTAAGATTTTATAGTGGGACCCTAAAGAGGTGATTTAGACCCACTTGACATAGTATAGATCTCGACTTAACATCAACTATGACCATTAGGTTAAGGATGATGAGGAGTTATATCTAGACATTGTAGATGATCAGGAGGTGCAATCCTAGATAACAACTATGAGAAAGAACAAAGGGAAAAAGGATCAAGTAGGCCCTTTGATAGCCACTCCATCTCCTACTCAACCTGTGGAGGACCAAACTATAACTTCTTTGACCATCTCGTAGATAATATCGAGGAGCATCCTACCACCTTCTCCTCCTCAAATTGCACTTCTACCTCCTCCAGTCACTCCTCAAGTACCACTTCCACTAGTAGACCTGGTTCCTTAAACTTAAATTTCATCAGTAGTCCCAATTACTCAAGCTCCACCTCTACCTCCGTCACATGCTCTTCCGACCATCTCACAGAGAATTTTGAAGGGCATCCTGCCACCTTCTCTTGATTAAGTTATACCTCTACTTCTTCCAATTGCTCCTCAAGCCATGCCTCCACTAGCAACCTTGATTCCTCAAGCTCAACTTCCACTAACAACCTTGATTCTTCAAGATCTATCTTTACCTTCTTCACATACTCCTTACGCTCTGCCTCCACCTCCTCTGGTAGTGCCTTCCACCAAGCCTTGACAGTCTTGAGCTTGAACTTCACAGTGCCTGGTAACCCAAGCACAACCTGCTCAACCAATAACATCATAGCCTTTAAGATTTGATACTAGGGGCAACTTACTAGCAAGCTCTAAATGAGGTACTCAGTATGAACCCATCTAGGGTCACCCACTCACTCTTCCATCTCCTCCCCATTCCATTCCACCCTTGCTCCTATTATGTTTCAACTCCCTATTCTGGTGCCTATTAGTTTTGCTCTGCCCTCACTATTTTCCATTCTTTCTCCTTTATTTTTTACCCAAATACCCTTGGGTTCGATCCTTTTGAGTGTCACTTATCTTTTCCCTTTTGCTTCACCCATCTCATAGCTTGAAGTCCTCTCGATGTCTCTTTTAGTCATGCCCTCAACAACAGGTGTGGCTACAGACTTTGGGAGCCTACTACCTCCAGTAAGGACCCTTTTGATCCCCACTCTAGTTAGCCCAATGATTCCTTCTATAACTCCAAGTCATTCATCATCATCTCCTGTAGCCCCAACTATCATAGTTAGATTATCCATCACAACACCCAAGTCCAACCCAAAGAACAAGTTGAAGAAGAAACATAAAGGAACCCATCCTTCAACTCCTCTAACCCCAGTAGTAGGAACCCAATGATTGGCTCCTTAGCCTACTCTCTCCCTTATGCAAGGCCCCATTGGCTTCACCTTCAACCAAGATATCTCATCTTTATTATTTCATGATCTGTTCCTGGGGTTAATCATGTCTTAGGTGAACCTAATCTAGGAACAATAGCAAGTTCAATTATTTCTATTGGCCTCCCCTTTTATTCTCCCTCCCTTCACCCCCATGACCCCTCTACCTCCATTCCTTTCCTCTTTCACTCCTTCCACTTCCTCCACCTTGCCCTCCGCCCTTCACCAACATTTTAGCCACACCTCCTACACCCCCAACATCTCAAGGGATGGTCTCAAGATCACATACTCCACAGATGGATGTCTAGGGTGACCTGGATGTGCAATGGAGTTTTGATAGAGCATTCATGAGCATGAAGAGGATGCTCACTCAAAGGTTTGTTTAGGAGGGGAACTTGGTTATATGGTAGACCCACTAGGATCTATTTTACCTCCCTAAGGTAAGGACTACTTCTAGAGAAGAGAAGATGGTTGAGGATCCACTATTCATCCTCTAAGCTACCCATGATATGTCTAAGAAACTCCTTGAGGACATGTAGAGCTAGGTCTAGACACTTGAGGCACAAGTGAAAAACACATTTCTAGTTGAATTAATTAGACATGTCAAGGATGCTCTCCTATTGCTTTTCTCAATCTTACAGAAAGTAGTGGGTACTTAAGCCAAGACTGATGCAATTATATAAATGATGTAGGCCTAAATGAGGAGAATCATGAAGATTAAATAGAAAGTGTTAGAAGCTATAGGTCATGGTCAATAAGGGGATGTTCCTAAAAATTAAACTGATGCCAAACTTAGATTTGAAATTATACCAAACTTATGCCAGAAACATGAGAGCAATAATGGAGGAGTGGCTAGCCTTGTTATGCACTGCTATAAAACCCTTGGAAGAGGGTGAGAAGAAAATATTGACCTACTTATAGGGGGTCAATATCTCAATGTTATACCACTTGGATGACACTCTACTCGACCAAAGGGAATTTAGAGTCTACCTAGGTCAATTCAACCAAGTTATGAGGAAAAAATGGCTAAGGTAAACCATGAAGGAGCCCAAATGGTGTTAGATCTATCATCTAAATGCACTATGAGCATCAACCAAGTTTCAAGAGTTTAGGCCTTGATGGAAGTAATTTTCTAGGTCTCTCAAAGATTAGTAACTCAAACATAGGTGATCTTCAAGGAGCCTCCAATGAACTTGGGAAAGATGGATAATGAGTTTGATCTCGTAGCAGTTGCACTAAAATTTGGGAGTACCCAGTCAATACAGTTGGGAGTCGATACCTCTTAGATACCTCTGTGTGTTTGGAGATGGTCCCCATAGATTTGTTATAGGGTTGTTATAATTTATTTTGGTTCAATTTTTTGAAATACGATTGTAACCGTAATGATTGGTCGTCATGGCCCAGAATGGGATCTTCATGCTTTAAAGAAGAGAGCCCCAATCCTGATCTATTTGTAGAAGATCTATATTGTATTTTAGGGTCAAACCTAAAAATGGTCAAAAATGTTGTTGGATTATTATCAATTTTCATCTGCACTCTAGACTATAACAGTGACCCAAATCGATTATTATAGTAATTTTTCATTATTTTAATGAATACAGGTTTTGTTTCTGTAAAATGTCTTTTCTATGTTCAATTTTCTTTCATTTTCATGTTTAAATTATCAACAGTGCTATGTTGATTGAATTAACACATTATGACTTTATGTATGTCATGATTATGATGTGCTTAGCTATTATATTCTCTATGTGAGTTCTTTCATTATCTTTTGGTAAGTAGTGATCATTTGTGTGCTTATTTGTGAATTTTCATATGATGTTTATGTGTTCTCAACAATAAACCCCTAGTACTAATATTTGGTAGGAATTTACATTTAAGCCATACTCTGAATTACCTCATATTCTCCTCACTATATGTTTATGGAGGTGGAACTCTAGTGAAACTCGATCTATAATGTTGTAGTTGTGGCATAACCACTTACTTTATTGACCATTGCATTGGTCTTATTTTAGACCTAAAGGCATCCTTTTTTGCCTTACGCTTCTCTTTCTTTTGTGTTTGTTTAGTGGTTCTAGTATCTCCTTTTCCCCTTGTGTTTAGAAAGAACAAACCCAACACTCAAAGTATTCGTAGCTAAATTTAAACCATGCTAAACATAGTGTATTGATCTTCCAGTGGTAATAGTACATCTCTTGGAGACTATTCATGCAAACTCTAATTGTGAAGCCCAACACCCATAGCCATGCGTTGGGTTGATCTCAATTCAGTCTTAAAATGGAGGATGAAATGCATCTTAATTTTTCTCTATTAGAGTACTTATAGCAAAAGTGAATAACATGACAATTCTAGGCAAGTAGAGCACCAAGATGATGATACATGTCATGATCTTAGTAAGCTAGAAAAAATACATAGGAAAATTGCAAAAAAAGTCACTTTTAAGCAAGTAGAACATCAAGATGATCGTATGTGTCATCATCTTAGTGACAAAAATTCCTTATAGTAGAAATGAGAAACATCATAGCTCTGGCTAAGTAAAGTACTATAATAGTGACAAGTGTCATCAATCGGCTCACTTGAAGAGCATATAACAAAAGCTAGAAGCACAACACGTCCATGTGAGTGGAAGGTTGGGATGATGACACACATCATCATTTGGCTCCTTCGAAGTCCTTGCATAAAAAGAGAGGAGCATAACATTTGCACATAAATAATGCATGGGGTTAATGACATGTGTCATTATCCTATTCATGTAGAAAATGCAAAGCAAAAGCTATAATTATGATAGTTTTGGGTAATCACATTTTTGGGATGATGACACATGTCATCATCACATTCACCTAGTTCTAGTGTAAATACCAAAGGAAAGATAATACACTTGGCAAGAATAGAGAGGCACCACATGATTAGGTGTCAATCTAGTCAGCCCCCCATACCTGTTAAAGAGGTCTAAGCCTGGGAGAGCTTGGTCGAATGAAGAGGCGGTATGTCACCGATTATTAGCGTGTTGAGTCACTCGAAGCTGTTAGAGAGGTATGATCCTGGGAAAACATGATCAAATGAAAAGGTACCAGTTGTCAATGTTTCCAGCACCCCAAACTTGTCAGAGATGTTAGGGCCCAGGGGAGCCTAGTCAAATGAAAAGGTGCTAGGTCAGTAATTATTAGTGCAGAGTCACCCAAACCTATCAAAGATGTCAAGGCTTGAGATAATTAACTCTTTATATATAAGTTTTTTTAGTTGAACTTTTCATTCCCACAAATCAACCATATTCATCCATTTGGAGCCTTATATGTAGCTGTAGATCCATGTACAATATCTAAAAAAAATCAAATTCACATCTAGGTGGAAAACCGGTAGTTCTTCATGGAATATATCCTTGACTTATCTTAAGACTAGATAGTCTCTAAGAAAATATTTTGTCTCTTTAGATATCCATTTCATTTGAATAGTGTAAAGCTTATAGTCTTTATGAGCTACTCTTTTTTGATTGTATGGCTGAAATTATTTTACTAGTCTTTGACTTTAACACAATGCATTTTTCCACATAGTTGCCCATGTCATCAAAACATTAAACCTTATTGCTAAAACAATTAAGATTAGCTTGATGTTTTTAAACCAATCCATACCTAAATTCATGTCAAAGGATCCCAGTGATGCTAAAAACAAATTTACTTTGATTTTGAAAACCCCAAGATCATGTTTTAGTAATTTTAAAAATTGCCATGCTTTACAAAGTTCTTTCTCTGATCAGTTATTCTAATTTTTTTCTAATACAATAATAATGATTATTAAGTTTAGATTGTAACATATTTTTCCAAAATTTGTTTATTGTCTTAATGCAAGACTCTCCTTCTCTTTTACTCGATGGGTAGATTATATTTCTAGAACCAAAGTATGAGGGTTAGTCATGTTAGCATCATGTTGATAAAAAATGAAGTCCAACTTGAACTTGGTTAGGTTTGTCTCTTTGTCATGAATATAGTTTACATAATGCAAAGGAATAAGGAAATTGTTTTAATATTTGACCACAATCATTATGTCTTGCTTTAAAAGCTTAAATTCAATTATTTTATGTTCCTTATAGTTAGAATTCATGTACCCTTTTATGAATTATTTCTTAAAAATCTCTCAAGGATCACAAGATCATCTCTCTTGAGAGCACAAAGATGATTTCACTTTAAAACTCTATCACCCATCAATTTTTAGGCACCAATGCAAGCCTTAACATCATAACTCATGTTATACATGGTAAAATACTTCTGCAAGATGACCATCCATGCCTTAACAGTACCATCAATGTCTTCTATAAAATAATTAGGAAGCAGGAGCTTATTGAGTTTAGATTCAATGAACATTCTATATGAATTAAGACCTTGTCTCTTTTGTCAATATAATTTATAAAATAAAGTGTTATAATATTTTAAAAAATAACTAGATTACCCATTTCAATCCTTTTTGAAATAAGATTAACACTAAAATCTAGCTTCAATGAAATACACTAGTTCAAATTCTTTTTCAACCACTTGATATTACAATAACATTGGTATATTTTAAATTCAATTAAAATGTCAAGGAATCCTATTTAAAATGATGCCAAATAGTCATTATCCCCTATATATCTTTTATTTACATGGTTATCTTAATGCCATGCATGTCCCAAGTGTATACAAGTATTTCATAATTCAAACTAGACAAACACATTTTTTTCTATTGACGTTGAAATCAATATAATTAATTATAAATACGCATTTTCCAAGAACTAATACTTTGAATTGAAGTGCATTCATGTTCCCATATAAGAATGAATCTCAATCATAAGGTTTGACCTTATCCACTATATTGAAACACAATTAACTTACATTTCCTAATTGTGAGATCATTCCAATGCAAAGAAAATTACTAATACTATCGTGAACATAATAACAACTCCAATATCCACTTTACTTATGTGATAATTACATAATTCGATTCTTCCAATATCTACATAGAGTTATATTATTATTGGAAGCAATTATTAATCAAATATGAAACTCAAAGTACCTCGACATTTATCCATGATTACAATGAAATTGATTTTTTTAATTTTCATACCCTCATAAATTATAAATTTAACATTCAAATAGATAATTACCATCAAAATTGGATGCAATCAACCCCACAAACATGTATTTATATATTCATGAAATAACATAACCCTTTGAAAACAAATGCAAATATCCAAGTTCCTTCATAAATATACTATCATACTAATAACTATGTCAGGCATTACTTGAATACAAATATTTGACTAATTTCAAATATCATAGTACAAACCCATTTGGCTAAGGGTTCCCCATATTTAAAATATGACAATAAGAAAGAAACATCTAAAAAGCTATTAAAAGACTGTCTTGATTTCTTAACACTAAAAATTCCTTTATAATCAATACATATTTAAAATATAGCAATCAATATTAAATATATAGTTGACATTAAGCGTATTAGGAATATTATACCAAAAATGATTCCATCTTATAGGAACCATTCATAAGTCTAGCTTTGTCATTCAAAGCTATATTTATAAGTATTAAGAAATGTTAATCCATCATAGTCAAACATAAAAAGGACAAAATTCATAAGTATTACACATAATTGAGTTTTCTTCCTAAAATAACATTCAAAACTACACCAACAATTTATCTATATGAAGTCATATACAATAAAAAAATCACAAAATCTGAATAATTACATAAAATTCAGAGATAATGCTTAAGACTAAGTTTGTTTATTGAATCTTCATAATTAAAATAAGATACACTAATCATTACCATTTTAACATACCTTTCTCAAGATCGAGAATACAAATTTCCAAGCTCAACACATTAAAATAGGGCTCAATTTATTAAACTCTAACATATTAAAACAATAAACTAAGGCTCAATCACTACATAAGTCATACAATACTAGTCTATCAATCAACTTCTGATTCATGCCTAAAGTAAACTAGAATGGGATTCTACCCTAGATTTCATATGGTTACATCAAGAGTGAATCAGAGTAAACATTGATAAAATTTAAATGATTTTAAATTTCACAAGATCAGATACAATGCTATGATGTGTCATAAGGTCATTATCACTCTTACCCCATCACTGCTTCAACTGAATATAAGGTCACACATGCAGATAAAAACTAAAACAAAACAATACTATCTAGAAACTTTGCTCCATAATTAACTAAGAAAAAAAAAGTAAGATGGGTCCAACCATCAATAGCCTTTACCACCTAATCCATCGGTCATGATATTAAAAGAGTTCTTCAAACAAGAGAACAAATATATAAAGGTGAAAAAGAGCAACAAGTAATAAGAGTTTGGTTCCACTAAACAAAATATCTGTAAGTGTGTTCTTGTCATTTTTAGAATTATAAACATCTTCACTTAGATTATTCCCTCAAACATGTATCCTATAGTCTACAATGTAGATGCATGATGTTCTATACACTCAGTTGTTCGGTGTCCTACAAAAAGATGAAAAAGCAAGGATAAGATCGGTTTCTATTAGCATCACCAGGTAGAAAAAAAAAAATAAAAAAGAGAGAGAAAAAAACTAAACACTATTCATATAAAAATATACATATTGCTTGCCTCTAAAAAACTCTAGATTGCAATCAACATGAGCACTAAACCTCTTACATTATTTTTTTGTCTATGCCAATTTTTTTCTTTTCACAAAAGTAATATAAAAAACTTACAGAATAAAAGAAGCAAGAAGTAATTGATAATGGATTTGATGATGTCTTCCATGCAGTTGAAATCATCATAGCAAAAATGTGATGGTTGATATATCTTGTTTGTACTAATCGAATGTGATTTTTAATGAGTTATGGGAGCTTTTTGTTCAAAAGTGTTTAATTCAAAATGCAATCTATTTATCCATTTTTTATTTGTATAATGCATTTAAATGAATGCAAGTATGAATACATTTGATTTTGCTGACAATTTATGCAATATATATGATCATCTATTGAAGGGGTACCAATGATGACTATGAGCTTGCAATGGTTGCAAAATAGATGGAAAGGTAATGCATAAACATTTTTTAATTTCAAGAGGCCTTTACCTTCAAATCAAAAAATAATAATTTGTCATATTATTAAACTATTAAAATTATATTGTTTGTTTCTAACCATTTTTTTTCCTTCTCACTAAAAGCAACAGGTCATAAATAGTTACTAGCCTCAACACTATTTTTTGCTAAACTTTGCAAATGAGCTTTTATATACTTATCATTTAATATATCCATAAATATGGAATGCCGTACATGAAGCAAATGGGTGCCTTTGATATCGTTCCTATAAATGTTCTTGAATAACATTATTAGCACGTTCACTATTGATAATATTTATTGAACATGAGAATATACATGTTTGTAATTATCATTTATGACAAGCTATAAAGAAACTGTTTAATGTTAGTATTTTTCAAAAGGAAATGGATATGTATACGTTGGATGAAAGTGAGCAACATTTCAAAAGATGAAAAAAACAAAAACTATAATCTTCTAGCATTAACACTACAATTGCCATGTCTTTTTCAGTTTCGTCATCTTTGAGATGGAGATCATATTGAATGTAACTTTTTTGATACCTAACTATCACAACAACTAATGAACCCACTACATATGCATTATCTAATTGCATAAGATCATGTATCATGATATTTAGAGTGAGTTTGCGCTCTTTGCACATAATTACAATGTTTTCCACAATTAGTTTCATGTTCAAGATAATACAACATTAAACATCACCTCTTTCATATCTACTTCTATTTTTTTATCACAAAGTCTATGATGCGAAGACTATTTCAAGTTGAAAACTGGGGCAAGAACTTGTTAATCAATTTGTTATTGTTATGATAGTTATTGTCAATTGACCAAATTTGTCAACAAGGTTTGCAGGCACTATTTATGCCTTCAATGATGAAATTATTTATGAAACGCGAACCATAGACAACCAATACATCACCTTCAAAAACATTGCCAATTTTTTTTATTGAAATGTCAATGATTGACACCGGTATGTTTTGCCTTGTAGTTGCACAACAACAACAATTTTGAAATCAAAACCATGAATACAAATATTTTATATGGTTGTATAATGAATTTTTTTCTTTTGTTTTAGTTAAAAAAATAAAATCAAATCCTAATTTTTATGTTGAAAAATAACAGACTACGTGTTATGGATAACAGGGCTCCACAATAAGCTGTGCACAATATATATATATTTTTTTGGTCTCTATTGCTTCATTTCTATTATCATGTCTATCCTTTATTGATTTGATTTTGTGTGACATTCAATATTTATTTCGTTTGCCTATGTTTGATGGTCGATATTTTTTTATGCTCATATATCTAATTTTTTGTTTACATCACAACAACATTCTCAACATCCTAAATTTTGAAATTGTTAAGGAGAAAAAAAGAGAATTTGTCAATAAGCAAAAAAACTAAGTTATCAAAACTGAAAATAAAATATTACTATTATGGTGCTTTCGTTTCTCCTATTTGCACATCCTACTTAATGTATTTGGCTGGATCCATATCCACCGTCCTAGATATGTTTTATTCAACTTTTATATACATCTTTTCGATTTGAAGATGAAAAAAATAAGAAAAAGAAAATAATACATAATATAAGCGATTTATTTTGTCTATTGATATGTGAATTTCTCTATTTACATGTAGAGTTTTACCTATAGATTATGATAAAAACTTTTAGATCTTCTATATATGACATTGTTAACTACCAAACAGTAAAAAAAAATCATGAGCTTGCAAAAACAATAACTTGTGATGTCCAGAAACAAAGTATTACTATTATAACATGTTTTATCGTGCAATTTCTACATATTAAACAATGCACATGCCTGGCTTCATATCTAGATTATTGCAAGCTTTTCTTGATTGCACAAACAGTTTAAGATTGTATACAAATGCAAAGACAATCAACCTATGCATTATGCAAGTGGCATACAACATTGTTTTTTCTTTGAATGTTTCTTCTTTTTTTGTCTTTACTGATTTAATTCACTATTGATTATCAATAGTGACAAATTTCATTTTCCAATTATACTTAACATATGCAAATGACATTGCACATGGTAAATAACAACTTTCTTATGAATTTGCAAAGTCATTATTGTATTTTTTGTCAAAGAAAAAGTCAAAGGCAACATGCATGATGGTATATCCAATATGCATCACAAACACTAAATCGAGTATTATGGATATTTAAATTTATCCAAAAGTGATATATTAAAGTGCCTGCATCTGTTGTTGGCATATTTGATATAAAATAATAACTATGCCTACGCATTGTTTTTAAAAGTTGTTTAGATATTATTTTTTGAAGCATGTCAATATTGAAGTCACTAAAAAAAATGATATTGGTTTCAGGTGGCAATCTAACAGTTATCATTTCTATATATACTAATGTATCATCTATTAGTGCATTCAGTACCAAGTAAATATTTACCAGCTATATCGATGTATCTAAATATGGTATATCATATGTCATAGTCTCCATATTTGGTGTAGCAAATACTTTGTTGTTTTTCAATACAATTTTTTTCTAAAGCATGACATTATCGCATGCACATCCATTGACAGGTGATGGTCAAAAATTTGTGTAAAAATTGAAGCACTTTTTATCTACATAGTTCTCATTTCTTGGAAACATAAAAAGCTTGCATCCATAAGCTCATAGTTATGTGTGATGCATTCCAGATGCAATTGTAAACTCTATGTATTCAATGAGAAAATAACAAGGCTATTACATGTTTTAGGAACATTTGCAAAAAGTGATAGCCATTGTGCAAAAGTTTCAAGCTTTTGCATCTCAATATTTACTTTATTGCACATCACAAAATTGTCAAGTTTTAACTTATTCACAAGATACAATGATTTAATATTTTTTACTCATGAAAGTGCAGTATAGACAAGTCCATGCTGCTTGACACCGATAGGATCAAACGTTAATGCTTCCATTGTAAACCCTTGTGATCTATGTATTATTTGAGCACATGCTATTTGTATTGAAAACTGTTCATTTATTATGGCCATAGTTTTTTTAATGTAAATTTTTATTTAGATTCTTGTTATTAGAGTCCAATTTTCAAAAATTTGGTCATTGAAAAAGATCTATATTTTTTTGCATTATAACACTCCAATTTTAATGTCATTGAATTATATCTAAACTACATCTACTTATCCAGATTAATAATGCTTCATAATTCTATTAACACTATTCACCAATCCATCTTATATATCATAGTTTCCACCAATCAATTCCACCAATATGTTTGATTTCAAAATAATTATATTAGGTAAGCAATTCTTTTCATTATTTATAATGATTTCATGAGATAAATTCAATTTTTCGTCAATAACATTCAATATATAAGTCTATCCATTGACAAGCACAAACATTTTCACATTATATTTTTTAACATGATCATTCTTATGAAACCAGAATGGAAATATTGGTTTATAAGAAGGAGATCTATAACATATATTATTCATGTATTTGATGTTTGATAATATCTATTGACAAGTTCTAATGCGGTTTAGGATGGAAATAAATTGAATATCACTTTGACAAATGACTTGTTGAAGTTGAAAGTATTTTACATTATCAAGCCAAAAAGTGTACGAAGTTGTTTCTCCATTCAATATAAACTCTTGAAAAACCTATTTATCTCAAATAGGCTTTGTTTGGTAAAAATCATCGACAAATATAACATCAATCTTTTCAAATGGCTTTGTGGGTATATGCATTATCTATCAAATTATTTTGTCAATATTGCAAAGCATTCAACTTCTTAGTAAAGATATTTCATCAATAAATAACACACATAATTGTTGATAGTGTTTGATTAATGTATCCAAAGTGTTTGAATCCAATGGCAACATTCAGGTAGATGTATATGAAAATTAAAAAACAGAATGTGTAGTCAGGCCATTTGCATTATATGTTGCTTTACCAATGTATGCAATTAATGGGCCTTTAATTTTCAAGGATTACTTTTGAGTTATTTATTGTACACGTGAATCAAAGTTTCATATATCACTTTCATAGTAAATGTTTTCCTTGTACCTGCTCCTCCTGTTAAGAATAAATAGATTGGCTTATTTGGCTCTAACACTTTTATGATTGCAATGTCTTTCACAATTGCTTTTTGTTCTCTATTCATCTAATTCTGTAAATCTAGATATTTTTCTTTGCCCATCAAGAAAGTATGCTCAGCTATTTGAAACACTTTGAAATGTTGAGCATTGACTACTTGATGATCTCTTATGCAATGCAAATCAAAGGCTATGTCATATGCATGAAAATTATTCTTGATCTGATTGTTGATTTTATCCTCAATAATAGTGAACAACAAATCAAAAGTAATATTTATATTCTTTGTAGTAATGTCAATGTTTCCCCATTTTGCTATCATATTTGCAATAAACATGCTTTCAATCCTTGTTACTTATTTTTTATGAGCAAGGTATGCATCATTTCACATGTTGAAGTTTTTATTCAGTTGTCTTCATTGTCATGATAAGGTATAAACAACATCATCTTTTCTCTACAATAGTTTTCAAGATCCACATGTATATTATATTTAACATGTCGAATGATGCATGATTTTTTATGTTTCTTGTTATTTGCATATTTACCCATGTAATATAAAACAAATTCATCCAAGCATACATGTTCTAACTACGTTAGTCTTGTAACATATATATTTATAGGATAAACACATATTATGTCTTTTTAAGTGTTTGTTTTTGTGCTAATAGTTTTGGACTTTTCAAAATGTAAGTTCTTTTTACCTCTAATGATATTTTGTGAAAATTGTTTTACTTGAACTATGATGTAAAGGCAATTATAATACAATGAGAATGGCTTGTTGACTAGACATTTATTGATGTTGCAGGAGTGTATTCTTCAATTTTCTTATGGTTTTGTAATTTGTTGTCATTAATATAGACAATTTTAGTATACACTTTTTGAAACTCATTTATCAGTGTATGATCAAATTTTATCATATAAGAGTAACAATATGTTGTAGTAACATATGCATCAAAAATGAATTATGCATCTATGTTAGCATACCATAATTCCAGGAGTTTTTTTACAAATACATTTACCCAAGCAATGGATGGATGTCTTTTCAGCATTATAATTAGCCACGAAATCCAAGATCACAACAAGAGTATGTATTATGTTTCAGACAAGTTTGCTTCTTACAAAAACATATGGAATGTTATGTCTTTGCTATATTTTTTTTACTTGAGTTGAGAAAAAATTCTTATGGTATTCTCTTTGTATGGCTCATTGGTTTCATTCAATGGCTCTAATATTCTCATTTTTTTGCATTAGAGGTAATGGAAAACTAAATTTTCAATGTGAATTTCTATGCTTTTTTCATGTGTTTGTATTTTAGCCAAATCACCATTAAGTAATGCTGAATCACGAGATATGTAGCTGTCTACAAAATCTTTGATTTTAGTATTATAATAATTTTCATATACAAGTGCATCCTATACCCAAAGTATAAAATTCAAATTCTCATTTCCTCTATTTTAGAATTTAGTCACAAAAAAGAAATCCAAAACCTTTCCAAATACTTCTTCATCTTGTAATAATATTTTTTTAACACATTGGATCTATGGTTAAAGTAACAACTTCAAAGAACAATATTTTCTCTTATCATCGTATCAATATTGTCTTCAATCATTTCCTTGTGTTTATAATTTATTACTAGAGTCAATTTTTGCAATGCATGGTACAAAGGCTCCCAACAATGTTCAATACCTATTATAGTTGCAAAAAATGTTGGCAACCCTAATTGCATAATCACTACAAAAATAGTTTTTTATTGAATTTTTAAAATATTTAAGTGATGTTCAAATGCTTTTGAAAGATCTATAAAATATGGATGCTTTTAGGATTTTTTATGTACTAGATTTGTTTTGAACATCTTTGGCGTAGAGTTTTTTATCATTTAATTTGCCTTTACGTATTCATATCCAAGCACAAGGTGACCTATAATGATTTTAATAGTTTTGAAAAAAAATGTTAGTTATGTGTGTTGTAATGTCATTTTCTTTATACAAAAGCTCTCACTTTGATTTTTTTTGGGTACAACACTCTATTTGTCATATCTTGAGGATGGCTAAAATCATAGAATAAAGTTGGGAAGCTCATATCCTCCAGAAAATTATCTTTAGATATACCTAATGGTTTGAGTCCTTCCGATGAGGCAATTTCAATGATTTGATCTTGGAGATCACGTATCGACTATGCATCAACAAATGCATGAACCAAAGATTCAGTAATAGGTTCTAATTAATTTTCCTACGTACTGAATGTCTTGTCCTCAAGAGGCACAACCTTGGTAATGTTTTTTCCTCTTATTTTCTCAAAGCTAGTTTGCCAATCCCTATCAATAATAATATTTTATTGCTTAAACAATAGTGCTTGATAAAGTTGATACAATGCTTTCATCATGTATGAAGGCCTCACATTTCCTGTAAAATATGCATTTTTATTTTCCATCTTGCATTTTATCTTTGTTGCAATTATTTATGTGTCATTTATTTTTGTACATAATATTTTTTACACCGGTTCAAAGTCGATTGAGACATTTATAATCATTCCTATGAGGCCATATGGTGAACATTTATAACCAATCTCTCGTACCTGTGAAAATGACATTCACAAAGGAACCAATATTTCTTCTAAAAGTGTCAATTTCTTAACAATAACATTTATTTCATTTCTCCTAATGTTGAAAGGAACAACAAATGTCATCACTTTTCCATTTTCAAGAGATTCTTTACATTATTTGCATATTTTTTGCCCAATGTAATTTTATTTGAATTTTGAATGTGCAAAAGAAAAATAAAATGCTTTAACAATGTCAATGTCAATGAGAATAATATCCTTTTTGAAATGTAACTATTCACAAACTACATAAGAATGAATGGGCATGTCTTTGATTGATTTTAGATAGTTGTTTATTATCATAATACTTCATCAATCATGTTGTGTGCATCCCAAGTATTAATTTGTATGACAATGTATCATTTCTTTCACTGATCGTAATGATATTTTGTGTCCGTTTAAGCTAATGTTTTTCTCATTGTTTCTATTATATGTTTTTGTTACATATTTTATATTTTTTTTCTTAGGTATGTATTGTTTCAAAAAATGTAGAGAAGTATGATGCCTAATTATAGTCTTAGATGTATCTCTAATAGAAGGTTCCCCTGCATATTGTCTGGCAATCCAAAAAGACCTAGTTCTCATTCTGAAATCTTGGAAACTAGTGCTATTAGGCAACCCTATCAAAATATCTAGTGGCATTGCAGATGGAATCCAATTTATGAGAATTATTTGCAATGGCTCATAATAAATATGAAATTTATCTATCTCGAAACATATAATGTTATACATTTTCTCTAGAGCAAAATAATTGAAAAATATTTTTGAAATAATTTTAGTTTTTGCTGACCGTAATTGAATACTGCTTTGTGGAATGTTTGATAAGCATGAACAATAAAATTTATTACCTTCAAGTCCACTTTCATGATCATATGGCATTCTAATATTTGCAACACAAATTTTCTGATAAAGAAACATTCTAAGATTTTGTTTTCATAATTCTTGTTCACAAAGCTAGGTTGAAGCGTAATACTTTGTCCCACTTTCTGGTACTAAGGGGATAGCAAAAAAGAAAAATATGAACATTTCTCAATTTGTATAGATAATAGTGACTTAACTGTATAAAATATGAAAATGGTGTAAACTAATGAAATGTTTGATTTAAAGTGTAGATTACATATTTTATTTTTTTGAAAAAATAAAAAATAAAAAATAAAAATAATTATTTTTAATACCTAAATACATAGTGTGTATGTTTTGTGTACAAAAAGTTTTATTGAGTACTTGATTTCTCCTCATAATTTTCTTAGAACATAATATTTTCTCAATATTTTTTGTAAAGAGGTCTTAAAAACATAGACATAGTGCAAGATTATTTTTTAATAATTTTTTGATTAAAAAATATTTTTTTATTAATTTTTTAATGATCAAGGCAAGGAATATCCATGCTTATGTTTCTCCTCGATATATATTTTTTATATATATGTCAAAATAGACTAATTTTTTCACCATTAGAACAATGACATTAAAGTCGAGTGCATTGACATTTTTTAAATCTTTTTGGCCATAGTCTCCTATTTTTTCCAGTGCCTCAAACGTATGGTAATTTATTTTATAATTAAGTATATTTTACTAAATTAATCAAAATAAATATTAAATATTATTAAAATTTTAAAAAAATCATATTATTAGAAAGCTAGTAAAAATACCTATTTATATATAGAGCCACATGTGTTTATTTTATTTTTTCATCATAATACGTGGCAATTTTAGGCCAATAATAACTTTCCACTTCAATGGGTGAGGATTTCATGCCACATGGAGTTCAAACGAACCCCCTTCATTTGAACCCCCCCAAATATCATTCAAATTAATAAAAAATTAATCAAATGCTAAAGTAAACATTTAACCCCCTTCATTAGAAGGGGGTTTATTCTAACCCCCTTCAACAAGTACCTGTGGGGGTTCAAACAAAGGGGGTTTGTTTGGACCCCAATTTTTTTTCGGGTTTGGATGCACTTGGCCGCTAAGTGGGACTCACTTATGTGCCATAGCCTAGCCCTAAAGAAGTCATTGAATAGCTATTTATAATAACAATAACATTGGAAATAGATTGTACCATATATCAATGAAGAGCTTGACTATCAACCTTATGATCAACTAACAAACTAATAGCATCATATAAGCTTTCACCACAGCTAAAGCCCAAAGTGTTTGTTTTGTACATGCCATATGCTTCTAGGGCATGAAAAATAACATTCTAGTGCAAAGAAAGATTTTTGGAAATATTTGACAACTTTGTATTAGAAACCATGCTCTGGCTACATATTTTTTTATAAAACAATAGTTCAAAATGTCCATTAGTGGGGTTTATGTCATGGAATAAGATCGAATATAATGAAATACAGCTTTCTTTGTTGAAATATAGATACCTTTTTGTTTTCATCATAAACCAAACATAAGCAAGAGTGTTCAACCAATTGCATAACCAATGAATACAAAATATGTTACCCCACAAACTAGTCTCACCCTGATCTGTAAGTGCATTTGCAAAAACTCTCATTAAACAAAACTATGTGCTTCTATCATTTATTCCATGTAAATCATATAATATATCTAGATGTAATTTGTTAACTTATGAATATATTGCCTCTACATCCTTGTTGTTCAAAGAATTCATAAAATCGTCAATAGTCCCAGTTCGTAGCATTCTTGATGTATAATGGAAATGCAATAACACATGAAATGTATCAAAAAGGCAATCACCAATAACATAATTGAATGATACATTTAAAAAAAAAATATATTTCAAAGTGTCATCAATATTTGAATTTTTTTGTGTTTTTTTGCTGATATGTGTCCACATCAAGGATTCTCTCCAAACAACCCAATTCAATCACACTTCTTTTTCTTTTAATGATTATTTACTATTTTTTTCTCTTTTTTTCCACCTATTTTTTTCATTTTTCATTTTTTTCTTTTTTGGCTCACAATAAAGAATAAAGTAAACTATCAAGAAATAAAATACAAACTTCAAAACAACATCAATTTTCTAGTGATCTTGCTTGCCATAGAAAAAGAAACAACCCGACAAGATATTTACATTATCATTATAGAATTAAAAAAATGGTCAACGACCATCATATTCACATTATTACAAGATACTTACTTGGGTTCTTCTAGAACTTGGTAAAAGCCTCAGGTGTCTACCATGAGAAGAAAACCTACATGTTTCAAAAAATTACAATATTAATTTCCCTTTAGAAAAATAGCAAAAACATTTCATTACTGTTTTATCTTAAAATATAACAAACCTCCCCCAAAAAAAAAAATTACACAGTAATAAAATCTAGTCACATTGATCACAACACACCTACTCTTCTATATCACCAGTCCTCTGGACCTCTTAGAGATGTCAGAGCATGAGAGAGCCCAATTGAATGAAGAAGTGTCACATTATTAGCTATTAGTATGACAAGTCCCTTGAACCTCTCAAAAATGTCAAAGTTGGGAAGAGTCTAGCCAAATAAAGAGGCACCACATTGTTATTTATCAATGCACCCAATCCCCCAGACTTTGTAGAGATGTCAAAGCTGAGGAAAGTCTAGACAAATGAAGATGCACCATGTTGCCAATTATCATTGTGGCTAGTCCCTCAGACTTGGCAGAGATGTTAGAGTTGAGGAGACCCCAACTAAATAAAGAGATGCTACATCACCACTTGTTAGTGTGGCCAGTCCCCTAGACCTATCCGAGATGTTATGACCTAGAAAAGCTAGGCCAAATGAAAAGGCAACTTGTTGCCAATTATCAATATGATGAGCCCCCAAACTTGTCAAATATGTTAGGGCTTGAGAGAACTTGGCTAAATAAAAAGTCATCACATTGACTAATATGTAGATGAACTAGTTGTCATTAAAGGCTTTAGCTAGCTTTGAATAAAGTACAAATTAAAATCAAAGACCAATAATAACATGCCCTGTGTCCCTAGGCAACACATCATACAGTATAAAGAAATGGCATAGACCACTAAGTGACATTTGGATGCTATTGGGACCCATGTCTATATTTCATCTCATTTTTAGGAACATAAACATGCCATATGCCAAAGAAAATATACTATAATCAATGTCTAATTTTTTAGATTGCTTCGATTTTATTAGACCAATCATAACCCTTAATTTTTTCATTTCTACTAAAACAAATAAAATCACTTCTTTCATTCTCTATTTTTTGAACCTTTTTTTCCAAACGAAAATCTAATCAACTATTCACAAAGTATTGTACAAAGAACATAAATCATACAAAACATTTTTTTCAAATCAATATAATTAGAATTGATTTTTCTAATTTCAATCACATGCAAAGAAAAATATAAGTCCAAGCACACTAATTTGACACACTAATCGATAAATGCATTGCATATGCAAATGAACAAACATTTTTACATCATATGTGTGTGTGTGTACATATATTTAAATATATTTTATAACTATTTTTTCACAACAATATACAACTTATTATATTCCTAAACATATTACATAATATGTTCTATCAATAAAGACATTACAACCAACTTCGATATCTGCCTCAACACCAAACTCTGAATAGAAACTGGCAAGTGTCAAAGCCACCTTTGCTAGTCCCACAAATTTAAAAAAACCAACACAAGGTCCAAGAAAGGGATGAGAACCAACAAATACTCTAAAGAAAGAGTAGGAGAATAACTATAATTTGAGAAATATAGCACATAAGAATAGTCTCGATTATAAAAAATAACATTCTTTAAGCTCATGAAAATAGAATGTGTAATTAATTCCAAACATTTCTTACTAAAGTAATGGAAAACTTGGCCCAAAACTGCTTAAAAGCTATCCAACCAACTTGATAACCCACTGAAGATCCCTGACAAAAGTGACACTCACACTACCTTTGAGACACAATATGTTTTTGAACTACACACAAAGAGATTGTTGATAAGATTGGTGAGGAAAAAAACTAAAAACCCTACCACAAACAAGCACCTGAAATATCATAACAAAATGCCATATTTTGTCTCTAAATAAATGTAGAGAGTTTTGATGAGAATAAAACATAGTCGAAAACTAAATCACTCAAAATTAAATGCTTCCAAACACAAACAAAAACATAAGATACTAAAAAAACCAACCCAATCTCACAAATATTTATGTATAATTTGAAACCTAATAATTCTAATCCCATAATCTAGAATTAACCAATATTCACATGTATACGTACATACGATGTGAACAAAACATAGTTGAAAACCAAATCACTCAAAATCAAACACTCCCAAACACAAACACAAACACAAACACAAACACAAACACAAACACAAACACAAACATAAGATACTAAAAAAAAACCCAAGCTCACAAATATTTATGTATAATCTGAAACCTAACAATTATAATCCCATAGTCTAGAATTGACCAATATTCACATGCATATGCATGCGAATTTTGGTCAATTCTAGACTATGGGATTATAATTGTTAGGTTTCAGATTATATATATTTCATCAATTGTTCCACATGAAAATGTCAATGAGCAAATGCCACACCTAAAATATATGTATTACATCCCTTTTCAATTCAAACCCTAGTTCCATAGAAAACCACATAAACATTCCAAATCGATACAAAAAAAATAGCCCAAATTAACCCATATTATTGTACATTGAAAGCGATTCCCATTTTTTGTCACATAAAGCTGCAACCAAATCAAAATAATAAGTGAAAGAACAATGCCTTATTAAATATCAACCACCCCTTCCTCATGTTTGGATTAACATTGTTATGACGACTCTTTAAATTAATAAATAATCCTAATTTTCCCAACTAATTCAAACGTGTTTGATTAAAACTTTAACAATAACCATATGTGCGAGTAGTTATCTCGATTAATACTGTTATGTGCCATAAATTATTATTGCAAATAATTTTTTCAATGTCCCTATGTTTTCCCCCTACCCATATGAAAATCTATATTTCAATACATGAATTTTGTGTTTTCCCAAGTTAACGTTCACATCAAAATGTAATAAATAGTCTTAATTTTTCCAACTAATATAATTTTTAAAAAATTAATACCTTATAAGTAACCACAAGTGCGAGTAATTATTTCGATTAATATTCACATTAAAATGTTTCAAACCCAATATTTAAATAAAAAATTGCTCAACTTTCATTGCATGTAATTGGTTAAACCTATTTAGATCAACACTGCCAAGATGCCACACAAGTACTAGTAATAACATTAGGTTCAACCGATTATAATAGATACCTATTAAAGATGTGAGGAACCAAGAAAGCTCAACCAACTAAACACATGACACATTACCATTTATTAGTGTGGTTTATCCCCCAGACCTATTAGAGATTTTAGGGTCCGAAAGAACTCGATCAAATGAAAAGGTTTTATGTTTCCAGTTGTCAATCTAACCAATATTTAGGACCTATCATAGAGGTTATATCTTAGGAGAGCCCAATTGAATGAAGAGGCATTAAGTCACTAGTTGTCATTGTGACTAGTCCCCTAAACTAGTTAGAGATGTTAGGGCTTGAGAAAACCTGACCCAATGAAGAGGCACCAAGTTAACAGTTGTCAATGTCACCAAATCCCCTAGACCTCTCAGAGATGTCAGGGCCCAAGAGAGCCTAGCCAAATCAAGAGATGCCATGTTGATAATTGTCAGTATAGAGAGTCTTTCAGACATGTTAGAGATGTTAGAGTTGGGAAGAGCCTAGCCAAATAAAGAGATGCCCATAACTAGTTATTAGTAAAACCAGTCCTCTAGACCTAACAAAGATGTCAGAGTCAGGAAAAAGTAGATTAAATGAAGAGGCACCACATCACCAGTTGTTAGTGTGACCAATTCCCATGATTTGGCAGAGATATTAGAGTTAGGGAGAACTCGGTCAAATGAAGAGGTGCCACATTGCTAATTATTAGTGTGACCAATCCCACCACCTGGTAGAGATGTAAGAGTTGGGGAAAACTTGATGAAATGAAAAAGCACCATGTCACCAGTTGTTAGTTTGACCAATATCATGTACTTATTAGAGATGTCACGGCTTGAGAGAACCTGATCGAATGAAGAGGTGCTAGATTAACTAATATGAAGTTGAATTGATCGCCACCAAAGACCTCAACTGACTCAAAATGAAGCACACATGAAATTTAAATGCCTATAAGAACATGCTACATGTCCTTAGGCAACACATAACTCAATCTAAGAGAACAATATAGACTACCAAACCACATCTACATGCCACTAGGACCCACATCTTTATTTCATCTTAGTTTTTTGGAAACAAAAACATATCAAATGCTAAATAAAATAGACTATAATCCATGTTTAATATTTTATATTGATTCGATAAAGAGGCACTACATTATCAATTATTAGTGTGATCAGTCCCCCTAACCTAGAAGAGATGTCAGAACTAGGGAGAACCTAGTAGAATGAAGAGGCACCACATTGCTAGTTCATAGTGTGATAGATTCTCCAGATATGGAAGAGATGTTAGAGCTCAGAAAAACCTAGTTGATTGAAGGCATGTGATGTCATCAGTTGTCATTATAGCTAGTCCCCTAGACCTATCACAAATGCTAGGCCCTGAAAGAGCTGGGCTAAATGAAGAGGTGACACATTGCCACTTGTTTGTGTGGTGAGTCCCCAGGGCTATCAAATATGTCACGGCCTAGGATAACCCTACCAAATGAAGAGGCATTACGTTTCTTAATATGCGGATGAACTAGTTACCACCTAAGGCCTAGATTGGCTTAGAATGAAATATTGATGAAATTTGAAGGCCTACAAGAACATACCCCATGTTTTTAGATGACATATTACCTGGTCTAAGAGAACAATATAGACTATCGAGCCAAATCCGCATGCCACTAGAACCCACACCTTTATTTCATCTCATCTTTTGGGAACAAAAATATATCACATGCTAAAAAAATACTATAATTCATGTTTATTTTTTTTAGATTGCTTCAATTTTATTGGATGGTGCATGTATTTTTTCTTTTACTAATCTAAAATACAATAATTTACTTAAGAAATTAGTTATGTCACCCTATATTAACTAATAAATAAATAATAAACCATTTTATTTTGTATTTATTAAAATATAAATATTTCAAACCTAATGTTAAAATAAAAAAGTGTTCAACTTTCATTGGGTGTACATTGCCCTAGACAAATTATTAGGTTCAACTGATTATAATAGATACCACTAATAAATATATATAGTGTAAACTAGTATAGATATTTTAAAATATCTTTATATACAGAAAGATATCAATATCAATTTTTTATTTCTTTCTAATTTGTGATAAATAATATTTATATAATTATAACAATGTGTTGGGTTTGAAAATTTTTTTCCTAGAAAAGGGGGTCCAAACTAAGATATTACGATTTTGATTGACATTTTTTATTAAAACAAATTTAATAATGATTAAATGGATCTTAAATGGTTGAAATTTTTGTATGACGGTCAAATGGATGTCAATTTTAAAATAAAACATAAAAAGAACAACCTCCTCCAATAAACTCACCCACCCTAACCATTCACGTATTGGGGATTTTATATATATATATATATATATAAATCTTAACCTTATTATTAGGGAAAGAAGATATATATATATATATATATATATATATATATATATATATATATATATATGTTAAAATTTATATAGTTTAACCTATCTACCTATCGAAGAGGCTTTATTGAGGCTAAGGTAGGGGTTTCATATTGAGTTAGATAATTATTTTTAAAATGTATTCCTAAGAAATTATAAAAGTGCATTATTAGTCTTTGCTAACGCAGGAATTATAAGAATTAGTTTGTAATTAATTAAATTTTATTTACTCAATTAAATAGCTTAAAAAATATATATATTTTTAAAGTTTGTATTAGAAATAATGGATATTCTCTAAATATTATTAAAACATATTATTTTAAATTAATTGTAATATTAACATGTATCCCCTATAATAATAATGTATATATACCGTTATTTCAATTAATTTATTTTTCATATAACTAATTAAAAAACTTGCAACATTTATTACTATAATAATTATAAAATTTGCTTAAAATCTAAAATCTAAATAATAAAATATTACATATTTTTTTATCTAAGGACGTTTCATATATATTCAATATAGTTTCAACATATGTCTCTTCCAAAATGATCGTCTCATATATTACCGGTAATTTTGTACATGTAGAGACATCGGCATAAGATCTTCAAATAGGCAAATTTTAAGTTTATTTCGTTTCGCTCAAGACAAACCAACCTGATTGCTTGGAAAGTAGAAATATTTGTTGTAGTGTCCGTTCATCCTCTGCACCTCCCACGAAGAAGTCATATATCATTTTAGGAAGGGCTTGATTTGCTAATTCACTAAATTTGCTCACATTTGCAGGGTCTGAAGCCATTATTTTACTGTCGAAATATGATATGACTTCACAAAAATATATTTTAAACAACTTTACTATAGTTGTAAACTAAGATTAAATCTTTGCGGGCAGGTTGCTGTGCCTACGATTGAAAAGGGTGTTGATTATCTCTCGGTCATGGAACTACAAGAATTAAAACAATTTTATCCGAGTACTTAATAGCCATTGACATCCTTTTTGTACGTGGGGATACTAGTTTTGATTTTTTTATGTCAAGGTCATTGTTCAAAGATATATGTAATTTTTTTTGAAAAATTCTGAACACCATATTTTAATTACTTCTTGCATTATTTTTGTGTTGTTTCTTAAATGCTCCATTCGAGCGCTACCATGAGATAGTTTTTGATGACTTTTTGCATGTGTCTCAATTTATTTCATTTTTGTGCATGTTTGTTTTCTGATTCTATCAATATTTCATGCTTCCACAATTAATATTAGAATAATTTTCAATAGAAAATCATTGTGGAATCAAGCAGTCCATCAAGCTCTAGTTTTATGGACTTTTGTTGGCAAAGAGTTGTCTCTTCTATGCAAATGCACTGCTAGAGCCATTGATGGTTTTACGCTGCATTGCCTTGAACTCTTTTTTAACTACTTTGAACTTGCTAGATATTTTTGGAGCTGTTTTCTGCATGACGTGATTATGGATATCAAACAAAAAGATTCCAATGCAAGAGCTCTCATACTTGATAGCACTGTTGAAGAACTAGAAAAAGAATAAACTCAAGTCTTTGATGTCAAACATGCTGAGAATTTTTAGTAGAGAGAAAGACAGGCACAAAAAGATCACATAATATTTTATAGCATGTATTTCCTTGCACAAAGATAGGATTTGGAATGACAAGTATACGGGTGTATCAGCCATTGCTGATATCCTCCCAGCTTGTGGCAAAATTGAGAGTGTTGAATAATTTCAATTATAGTAATTGTGCAGTTTAATATATAATATTTGTGATATATTCATGTAGCTAACTAAATTTATTTATACTTTATTTAGTTTATATTCTGACTAAATATTCATTCAAGGATGCCACATATGTGGAGAATAAGCCTATTTTGAATTTTATTGTCTAAAATAGAAGAATACACTTGAGCTTTATAAATAAGATATTCATTTGATACAACTTTAGCTTTAGTAATAAGTGAAGGAAAGATTGAATTTTTTCTTTTTATATAATATGTTATTTTTTATTATTTATTTTTGGACTCGATTAATTTTATAGGTAAATTGAGTAAATTAATTTTTGGTTAAGGTAACATAATCTTATAACACTTATGGAATGTAATTTATTTTTGTTCTAAAATTTATGCTAAAAAAAAATATCTTCCAATTTTATACAATTTATTTAACCATGAGCTTTTTATCTATTATTGACATGAATTAATAAACAAGAATTAGCAATGTGTTATTATTGAACATCTATATGTTCATCAAATATTTCATGCTATCTTATGATTTGAACTTCATTTATTATTTCATTTCAAGTCATTATTATTAATAGGTTATTTTTATTATTTTAAGGTTTATGTATTGAAAGGGGAGTTGCTTTAGGATTGCTTTTTTATTGTTTTTTAATATTTTATTTTATTTTATTATAAATTAGAATTTATAAATTATATTTTTCATTATTTATTTTTAGTGTTGGAAAAATTATATTCTATAATTTATATGTCTCTCTTTTAATTCAAGGAAAAAATATTTATTTAATAATAACGATTCATCAAAAGAAAATTAAGGATATGTGAGAGACATCATAAAACCTTCTAATTCACCTTTAAATATTTCATTTCATGTTTCTCTAACTTAAATTTACCTTTAAATACTCTATATTTTATGGTTATAAAAATGAAATTAAAAATATTTATTCAAATATTACAATATATAAGTTGGAACATATATTTACTAATATGGAGCCATTAATACCAAAATCATATTCCTCTAACTTTATTTCGCCTTTAAATGATCTATATTTTATAGTTATAAAAATAGAATTAAAATTATTTATTCAAATATCACAATATGTAAGTTTGAATATATGTTTACTAATATGGGATTATTAATACTAAGCTATTAAGAGTCTCAATGAATTAATTCACATGTCATTGCATTTTTTATATTAAGTTATGTATGCATGGATTCAAACTACTAACCATCATTTAGCTACTGAATGATTAAAGATACTAACCTCTTTTCCCAATCGTCAATGTGTAAAACATATCATTTTAGTTAAAATGAGACCACTGACTACTCTAAACCTAACATTCACAGTTGCAATAGACTTACATTACAAATTCATAGACAAAATGAACATTAAATTTTTTTCACTATTAAATAATTTTCATTCTTGATTCTGACACGTAGACTCAGGTGGTTAATGCGAGCTTGGAACACATAAAAGGTGGGTTATTGGCATTTATTAGCCATTCTTGCAAAGCTCTTGGGCAGAAGCGACACTCTGCGGGCAGAACAAAGAACGTAGAAGAAGATTGATAATAGAGTTGGTATATTTAGATCATTTGCAGACAATGTAAGTCAAATACCCTCTTGATCGGTTTCTTCATACGAAGTTTTCATAACTGGTTTTAGATACGAATTGATATATTAAGTTGTTTACATGATAATATTGAGGTTTTTTTTTGAAATTCAAAGCTATCAAAGTCATTTCAAAAAGATTTTACATAGTTTGGGACTTAGAGAAATACATACAAAAGGTTTTGTATTTTCAGATTAAAATTATTTAACTTTTCTAGCTTTTTTTTGAGGTTGATGGTTCATGTAGTTGATAGATTTTGAGAAAGGTTCAGAGGTTATTTTGGTTAGTTGGAAATCGCAAACACATTTGTTTTCTGTTGTCTGCATGATAATATTTGGGTATTTTCTTACAAGTTTGAAGTACCTGAGTTGATTTCAGAAGGATTATAGTTTCATATAGATGAGGTTTCTTTTGAAAGATATGCAGACATTTTGTGTTAATTGGAAATCTTTGAGGTTCAAATCTTCTTTCAGTTATGGATTCTGGTTGTCAGTTTTAATGCCTGGTGGAGATTAAAATGTATGACTGCATGTTATGTAATATCCTTTAAATTTTATTGGATATTAGGTTTGTGACATACTTTCTTTTTTGGAACTAGTACTGGGTTTCGTATATTTCTGCATACAAAGTATTACTTAGTGGAATGATTTATAAGTCTGGAGTTTCTTTCAAATAATTTATGGGTATTAGTTGTTTCGAGGCAAGTGTTGAAGATTTTGTTTGTCATGAAATGCAAAGTGGGTAAATGTAGTTTGAGACTTATAATAATTATGTGGAAATGCATGATATTGTGTTCCGAATCATTCGATGTTATGTCTTAAAGACTCCGTCTTTTCTCTTTAAGGATGTAAGTGGTTTTAGCAGCTTTGATATTATAGATTTTAGTTGAGGGTTTTGAATTCGATAACAAAAAAGTGCAAACATATTTGTCAAGATATATATGACTCATTTGTGAAGGACATTTTGAAGGTTGTTTAGACATGTGATTTCATTTATCTATGACATAGTTGATTATTTGTAGCATTTGACATTTTAAAATACTTGGAATCATGATAGTCTGATTAAGATTATACAAATGTATTGGTTTTTAGATGTTGGATATATTTGCATGTATTAGTTTTCAAATAGAGGAAATGAATGGTTTGATAGTTTTCAAATTATCTGATGATAGTTTGATTATAATATGGAACATAGTCAGAATTGTGGAGTTTTATTTGATAAACAATTAAGTTTTGGAATTAGAGAGAAATGGTTTAATTTAGATAAAATTTCAATTTTCTTTAATGAAAATTTAATATAGTTTTCAGATGGAACAATTTATTGAAGTTTGATATATTTGCAGTACTTATTGATAATTTAGGGTTAAAGTAATTTGATTGGTTTTATATTTGAGTATACAATGTCAAGTTGGACTCCACTAGGTTTTCATAATTCACATGAAAATAATTGGAGATATAATCGTGATTGGTATAGAGAGAAGACTCCTTCATAAAGACTATTCTTAGGGGTTAAAGTTTTTAGGGTAGAAGCCCTACTAGTGTTGGAAATATTGTCATAGATGTCAAAGGCATAGTCATTGATGTCAAAAGAGTCTTTGATTGACGAAATTGTGTGACAGAGGTTGACGGAATCATCAACGGAAGTGTCGACGAAAATGACAAAAAGTAACATATGTTGATAGAAATAACCAACAATATAAAAGGGCAGATAATGAAAGTTTGAATACATGAAAAGGAGCAGTTAGGCATAAGGAAAATCATGGTATATGTGAAATATAAACAACTATACATTAGAGAAAGATATCAACATTAATTATGAGAAAACTACCATGTTATGCAAAGAAGAAAAGTAAAGGATAGATTTAAAAACACCATGTTTTAGTGTGCATAAAGGTAATTATGTGGGTGATTAAATGTGCCTAACGAAAGAGATAATTATCCATGATTTTAAGTGTTAAATTTGTCTTAGCCGACCCATATTAAAAGGTTATTTTTTATAAGGTTACACCCTTTCGAATGGGCATTATCTTTTGAGGAGATGTAACTGTTGATGAAAAGGCATTTATTGCCTATATAAGAAGGATTTTTTATTTTGAAGAAGAGCAAATTTTAATCGATAATCAATTGGAGTCTAAACAATCAATTGAGAATAAAAAATTAGACTTATGTTTAGAAAGGAAGAGCAGATCTGAAAGAGAGAAAATAAGAGTTCCATCATTTATTGAGTTTGAAATAGATTTACAGTGGTAAGAAGAATTTTCATAAGGGGTTGGTGCTCTTGTGAGTCATTGCTCATGAATTTAAGCTGAGTTTGTGCTTGGCAGAAGGGGTTGGTGCCTGCAAATTGTAATTGGAGATTGGTGTCTCCTATAGGTTAGTGCCTACGAATATTTGAAAGTTATATATTGAGAAAGAATTTCTCCATGGTTTTCTCTCGAAAGGGTTTTCACGTAAATTTATGTCTATTTGCATTGTGTTTTTTGATTGCTTTGGATATATTAATTGAGGACTCAGATTTAAGATTAAGTGTTGAATTTAAAAGAATATCTTATACTGATTCACCCCCCTCTCAGTATAAGCCTATGCTTAACATATGGTATCAGAGTGGGTTTTTTCAATGTTAGCATAACTGCTAGAAGGTAGATCTTGGAAAGCACATATGGCAGGATCTCAAGTGCTGGATGGTTTCTCCATTAACAAGGCTCCTTTGTTTGATGGAATGAATTACACATTTTGAAGCATAAGGATGAAGATTTATTTGATGGTCCTAGGTTTTGATATTTGGCAAGTAGTGGTAATTGGATACACAACACCATAAACTGTACCAATAGATGCTACCAAAAATAAGGCTAGTGAAAACAATGTGAAAGCTATGAATGCAATCTTATGCGAGCTTTCAGAGAATGAATTTGTTAAGGTTATGCATTGTGAATATGCAAAGGAGATTTGGAATAAAATTAATAATATTTATGAGGATGATAGTAAGTTGAGAAAAACAAAACTCCAAACCCACTAGAGGTAGTTCGAAAGACTGAAGATGAAGGATGATGAAAATATTGTTGGTTACCTTCTTCATATCAATGAAATTATTAATGTCATTCAAGGGCTCAAATAGAAAATTGAAGAATCTGTGATCATACAGAAGGTCCTAAGATCCTTACCATTGAGATTTAATGTGAAGGTCTTTGTCACTGAAGAAATGAAGGATCTAGACACGATGAAGATAGATGAACTTCATGGAATACTTATGACATAAGAAATGAGAATTGAATCTAAGAAACAATCAAAGAAGGAAGCATCATTCAAGGTCTTAAAGAAAGAGAAGATTAAAGAACCAGAATTGAGTGAGAATTCAAGCAGTGAAGAAGATGAAAATGAAGCTCTATTCATATGAAAGCTAATGAAAGGATCATGCAAATATAAAGGAAAGTTACCATTTAAATGTTTTAATTGTGGTAAAATTGGTCATTTTGTAGCCAAATCTCCATATAAAAGAAATAGTGATGACAAGAGAAACAAAACAAAATCCAAAAAAGGATTCAAGCCAAGCAAAGGCAAGAAAATATTTGAGAAATAAAAGAAAAGTCTATACTCTAAGAGGAATAGCAGCTCATCCAAAGAAAGAGAAGTAAGTGATTTTGAAAGTGATAATGAAGAAATTTTGTTCATGGATACAGAAGATAATGCCACCATCAACAAAGATAATTTGGGGGAAGATGAAGACATGGAAGAATAAGGTGAAGTGAACCTTGAAGAAGAACTTGTTTGTGCATTGGGAGAAACAAAGGCATTTAAGAAGAAGAATCAGAAACTGAATTTGCAACTCCAAAAATATGAAGAAAAAAATCAAGACTTCAAAGCTAAAACATCACAAATCCTTGAGGAATTAGAGAAGGTAATCGTTGATTTGAAAAATCAAATCAAAAAGGCTAAACGAGTTGAGGAATAATTAAGAAGTCAATTAAGAATGAAAGAAGAAGAGTATAAGAAGCATGAGTTTGAGATTATTTCCTTGAAAAAGGATTTAGAAAAGGCAAACACAAGTAATCTAAAATTTGAGAAGAACACTAAGGTTTTAGATAAGATCCTAAACCGTCAGAAATCATTTTTGATAAGTCAGGTCTTGGATATGGAGATGAATAAGAGTTTACTAAGAAGAATTCAAAAGCTATAGGGATCCCAAAGAAGATAAATGAAAAGAAGACCAAAATATATACAAAAATTCTCAAGGAACCTACGAAGAATGAAAATGAAAAGGAAGAAAACACCACAAGCATCGTGCATAACGAAAGGAAAGAAGAGAACACCTTCAAGAGATCATATGTTCCAGATATACAAATGTGACTAGGTTTATAATTTATTTTCATGGTTATTAGTTTTATTGTAATCACTTTGGTCATAAGAAGGTAGATTGCAGAAAGAGAGCAAAAGATAATGAAGTAAGGAATATGAATAAAGGTGTTCATAGAGTTTCAAATAGAAACTATAATTCATTTTCTCCCCTATTAGACTATAATGAGGATGCTCTTGTTTGCTATAATTTCAATAACTATGGAAACATAACACACTTTTGTAGAAGTGCGTTTAAATCCTTCAAGTAGGATCAAAAGACAAAATCTTCAAGTGTAAAGGAAAAGAAAAGGGAACCTACAAAGATCTAGAAAAAGAAGTCAGAGAAACTTAAACAAAATAAGGAAACATCCATGCTTGTTCAAATGACATTTCATGCCCGAGATGAAGGGAAGTAGTAGTATATTGATAACAGATGTTCAAGACATATGACTAGAGATAAAAGCAAGTTTATCTCACTGAAGAAAGTGAAAGAAGGTATGGTGAAATTTGGTGATAATGTTACAATAAAGATCATAAAAAAGGTACGTTGAGTATTGATAATGGTAAAACAAAAACAAAAAATGTTTTATATGTTGAAGAATTAAAGCATAATCTCTTGAGTGTAAGCCAAATGTGTGATCAGGGACACACACTTAAGTTTTATGTTGAAGGATGTGAAATAAAGAAGGTAAATATGAGAGAATTAGTTGCAGATGCTCATAGAACCATGAACAACCTATACATGCTTGGAAAAGTGAGAGGAGATAAATGTTGTTTGAGTCAAGTTGAAGAGATTTGGATATGACATAGAAGGTTAGGGCACATAAATTTTTATAATCTTGTGAAAATTAGCAACAAGCAGGTTGTGCGAGATATGACCAAGTTAACGAAACTTTCAAGCACTCTATGTAAGCAATGCCAGCATAGAAAGTAGACCAGAGTAAGGTTCAAAATAAAGGAACATTCAACCACCAAACCACTAGAGCTAACTTTTATAGATCTTTGTGGACCTACCAAAATTGAAAGCATGCAAGGTGAGAGCTACTTTATGTTGTTCATTAATGATTACACTAGAATAATGTGGGTAACCTTTCTGAAAGAAAAATCAGAAGCATTTGAGAAGTTTAAAGCTTTCAAAGCATTAGTAGAAAATTAAACTAGGTTGAAAATAAAATGCCTAAGGTCAGATCGAGGAGGTGAGTTCATTTTAAATGAATTCATTGAGTTTTGTGAAGATCATGGAATTAAAAGACAAGACTTAGCTGTAAGGACTCCACAACAAAATGGAGTGGTGGAAAGGAAGAATCAAACCATTCAAGAGATGACTAGAACTATGTTGAATGAATCTAAGCTATCAAACATATTATGGAGAAAATCACTTAATACAATAGTGTATATCTTGAATAGAGGGCAAATCAGAGTTAATCATAACAAGACTCCTTATGAATTGTGGAAAGGAAGACCAAGGTCAAATATTTTAAAGTGTTTGGAAGTAGATTTTTTATCAATAAGAATAAATAAAACTTGGGAAAATTTGACTCAAGAGCTGATGAAGGAATTTTTATTGACTACTCCACCAAAAGTAAAGCTTATCGATGTTATAACAAAAGGCTATAAACTATTGTAGAAAGTGCTTATGTTAGAATGGATGAGATCATGAACCAGAAGACAAAAGACCCTTTAGAAATACCCAATCTTGTAGAAGAAGAAGAGGAAGAAAATGTAGAAAAGTTGAGTGAATCTTAAAGGCAAGACACCAAAGCATCATCTCACTTTGTTCAAAAGAATCATGTTGAAATTCAAATAATTTGCAACATTGATGCTGGGGTGTAAACCAGAAGAAGAATTATAAGTACATCTGAGCAAGTAAATTTCTCTTTGCTATCCAAGGTAGAGCCTAAGATTTTTTTTGAAGCTAATCATGATAAACATTGGGTAAAAGCAGTGGAAGAAGGGTTAGATCAAACTAAGAAGAATGAGACTTGGGAACTTATGCCCAAGTTGAAGGATTAGAATGTGATTGGCACTAAGTGGGTATTCTATAAAAAATTGAATGAAGATGGCCAAGTCACTTGAAACAAGGCAAGGTTGGTATGTAAAGGGTATGCTCAAGTAGAAGGTGTTGATTTTGAAGAAACTTTTGCTTCTGTTACTAGATTAGAAGCAATTAGAATGTTTCTTGCTTTTTTGGTGTTCAAAAATTTCAAAATATATCAAATGGATGTCAAATCAACATCTCTAAATGGCAAACTAGAAGAGGAAGTATACACAGAATAGCCATAAGTGTTCCTCTTATAAAAAAATAAGGATTATGTGTGTAAGCCGAAGAAGGCTTTGTACAAATTGAAATAAACTCTTAGAGTATGGTACACTAGGCTTGATAAATACCTACAACTCCAAGGATTCAAGAAAGGATATGCTGATAGTAATCTTTACATCAAAATTGAAGGTGAGCACCAGTTAATTATTATGGTGCATGTGGATGACATAATATTTAGAGGAGACAATGAGGAAATGTCTAAGAGATTTACCAAAGATATACAGGAGTTTGAGATGTCCATGTTGGGTGAGTTGTCATTTTTTCTTGGTTTACAAGTCTCTCAATCTAACAAAGGAATATTCATATCCCAAAACAAGTATGTGAAGGAGATGTTGAAGAAATTAGGTATAAAGGAGTGTGCACCTATTAACACACCTATGGCTACAGGGACTAATTGAGCAAAGATGATGAATCTATGAATGCTGACTAAACTCTTTACAAATCAATGATTGGGAGTTTACTATATGTGACAATATCTAAGCCAGATATCATGCAAGCAATGGTTATGGTTGCACTATTTTAAGCAACACCAAAGGAAACACACGTGCAAGCCATGAAACATATATTCAAATATTTAAAGGGAACTTTAGATTATGGGTTGTGGTACCGAAGAGGTAAGGACTTCACATTGGTGGCTTACACAAATTTAGATTAGACAGGTTATGTAAATGATAAAAAAATACAAGTGGAGGAGCATTCTTTCTTAGAGATAACCTAGTATGATGGTTGAGTAAGAAGCAAAATTATGTATCTCTATCCACAACAAAAGTAGAATATATAGTGGCAATGCTATGTTGTACACAAATTCTATGAATGAAGAAAACCTTGAAAGATATCAAAGTAGACTATGATCATCCAATCTCCATATTTTGTGATAATACTAGCATGATAAGTATTTTGAAGAACCCAGTTCTGCATTTTAGAACTAAGCATATCCCTATAAAGTATCATTTCTTGAGAGAGTAGGTGGCAAAACAACATGTAAAATTGAAATATGTTGCCATATCTAAACATCTAGCAAATATCTTCACTAATCCACTTCCAAAAGAAACATTTGAGTACCTATGACAAAATTTGGGAGCAATATCCTTTGCTTCTTCTCATTAAAAAATCAAGAGAAGAATTAGTTAAGGGGAGCTAAACATTGTATTATTTATCTCCTTGGATGACCCTTTGCCATTGATGTCAAAGGGGGAGAATGGCAATACGGGGAAGTTACAGCAAGGGTGAGTTATAGAAAAGAAGATCCTTTTGGAAGTTTACCATCAATGACAAAGGGGGAGATTGTTGGAAATATTGTCATTAATGTCAAAGGCATAGTCATTAATGTCAAAAGAGTTATTTATTGACATAATTATGTGATGAAGGTTGACAAAATCATTGATGGATGTGTCGACAGAAATAGAAAAAAGTAATAGACGTTGATGGAAATAACCAAAAGTATAAAAGGGCAGAAAATAGAAGTTTGAATACATGAAAAGGAGTGGTTAGGCATAAGGAAAATCATGGTATATGTGAAATATAAACATCTATACATTAAAGAAAGATAACAACATTAATTATGAGAAAATTGCCATGTTTTAATGTGCAAAGAAGAAAATTAAAGGACATATTTAAAATCATCATGTTTTAGTGTGCATAAAAGTAATTATGTGGGTAATTAAATGTGCCTAAGGAAGGAGTTAATTTTCCATGATTTTAAGTGTTAAATTTGCCTTGGCCGACCCATATTAAAAGGTTATTTTATAGAAGGTTACACCCTTTCAAATGGGCATTATCTTTTGAGGAGATGTAACCATTGATGAAAGGGCATTTATTGCCTATATAAGAAGGATTTTTTATTTTGAATAAGAGCAGATTTTAATCAACAATCAATTGGAGTCCGAGTAATCAATTGAGAATACAAAATCAGAATTGTGGTTGGAAAGGAAGAGCATATCCAAAAGAGAGAAAAGAAGAGTTCCATCATTTGTTGAGTTAGTAACAGATTTATGGTGGTAAGAATAATTTTCATAAGGGGTTGGTGCTCCTATGAGTCGGTGCTCACGAATCTAAGCTGATTTGGTGCTTGGTGGAAGGGGTTGGTGCTCCTATGGGTTGGTGCCTTCAAATTGTAATTGGTGTCTCATGTAGGTTGGTACCTACAAATATTTGAAAGTTATATATTGAGAAAGAATTTATTCGTGGTTTTCTCCTGAAAGGGTTTCCACATAAATTTGTGTCTATTTGCAGTGTGTTATTTTTCATTGTGTTTTTTGATTGCTTTGGATATATTAATAGAGGATTTAGATTTAAGATTAAGTGTTGAATTTAAAAGAATATCTTATATTGGTTCACCCCCCCTTTGAGTAAAATCATGTGCTTAACAACTAAGACTTTCTATAGACCTTTTAACCATGGCACATGCATGTTAATACATTTTGATGCTTCTAATCTCGACTTTTAAAGTGTACTAAACTCTTTGCCTTTTAATCTTGCTAATACCCAGGGTAATAGAGGTTGGATTTGTCCTCCTTAGAGAGCTCATCCTTGTGGAAGAGGAAATCTAAGTAGTTCCTCCAAACATATGCATATTGCACTATAATCATATCATAATCCTTCACTTTATCATTCCCTTGAGAATAGGGTACCCACCCTTGAAAATGAACTATAGTTGACTACTAATTTGCATCCACATGCTCTTGTACCTCTTAATGCCAAACATTCATCCCATGATCTTGCTAATACAATTGTATGATGTTCAAGGTTAAGTCTTGATAAATTTCCTTTTCACATACTTGAGAAAAAAATGTAGTTTATGTAAAGTGTAAAAGGTTGGAAATCAGTCCTTCAACTTCACCCATAATCACTAGGATGGTAAGGAAAGTAAAATTAGAAGTTGATGATAAAGATAGTGAGTTTGGCACTAAGTTGGTAAAGTTTCCTAATACTACCTCAAACTATACAAAGTATGTGACACATAAAGGGTATCCCTTGATTGAAATGTAATCAGATATAAATGACGATTGGATGGTTGACTAAACTTTATTTGTCGATATTTGATACTTTAAAATATTATTGATGATACTTAATATGTTGATTGCGGATACTTTATATTTTGGATACATGGTAATAGTTTAAACCTATGTAGTATAATTGTTTTGATTATATATTTACTCAATCAAATAGTTAAATACATATGAAATTAATGTTTTTAGTATTTATTTTATTTAATTGCTTTAGTCATTGTATTGTTTAGGATATTTTGTTTATTTTAAATGATTGTAATGCCTTAAGGGCTTCCACCCATTTAGAGTTTATATTTAGTCATTATCATTCAATTTTGACTTTAAGACTTTATTTACATATTAAAACATAAAGTTAAGTTATAAAGTTAATTAATTGATTTTAAGTCAATTAAAGTTAGCAAAGAATGGACTAAAAGTTAGTCATAACTTATCTTTCAACCATATCTTGAGGAGATTATTTTAAAAAGAGATCAAAGTTAGATTAAAAGGGAGAATTATTTTACAGGTATTTTTGAAGACTCTAAATTGATTAAAAGCTCATTCATCATTATTTTTTATGTGAAACATCTCTCAAATGAAATAAATTTTGTAGATAGACCAATGATACATTCTCTTAGGGTTAAATAACACATTTGATTAGTGCAGGTATATCCAGGTTTACTATTTAGTTTATAAATTGATTATCTGAAGGTTATTATGTCTAATCTCTTATGATGATTGTAGATACACAATCATATATGTTTAATTCAAAGTACTTGACCCAAATAATAATAAATATATTATTGTGTGTGACATATTATTAATATATTCAAATTATATTAATTATTATTTTCAAAGATATTTGTATTTGAAAATTATTTCTCAATAAAATTTCATTTTACTTTTGCTAAGACAACTCTTTTAGACTTGTAATATTTTTTATTTCTTTATATTTAGTTGAGATTAATTAATGTTTTGTTAGGTCTTACATTTTTGTTACTTAAGTCTAGTTTTATTAGTTCATTTATTTTAATTCTAGGTTTCTTTTCATTTTTGTATTTGTTTATTTGATTTATATTTATCTGTATCATTGTCTTAATTTACTTTACTTTTATACATTTTACATTCCACTGTTGTTTAGGATCTGATTTGATAGTTATTCGTTTATCTCTTAAGTTTGTTAATCTAGAATCATTATTTCGTATTTATGTTTAGATTAAGTAATTCTTAATTAGTTTTATGATTTTGCTTTAGATTAATAAGTATTAGATCAATATTTATTCTCTACATTTTTCTTAATTTTATATTTAGGATTAGGTTTAGTTATTTAATTCTATTTAGTTATTAAAAATTATTTGTTATGTCTTTTCTTGATTTAGGATTATACATTTAATATAGTTTTCTTTCTTAGTTAATAAGGTGTAATTCATTAATTATGTTAGTCTTTATTTATGTTTCATTTTTATTTGTTTTACTTTTTTTTTTAGTTCCTTTTATTTCTTCTCTTTAAATTTATTTTGAACATAGCAAAATATTAGAAGATTCTTGACAAATTGATTAAACAAAGATATTAAGGAATAAAGATTTTTCCTTCAAAAGACTATATTATTTATAGATTTTCTCTGTCGTATAGGTTAGATTAAATAATCATAATCTAATTCCTTCATTTGATTCAAAGTAATATTCAATTTTTAAAATTATAATGGAGTATAGTTTGATATTTAACTTACTTTTTATTTTTTAGAACATTTAAAAAACCCCTTACACATCTATAAGATCATTTGTAATTTATTAGATTATAGCTATTAGCCTAGTATGATTCCACCTTAATTTTTTTGATAAGTGAAAGGGTCGATTCATTGACGTGATAATTTTGATCATCAACAAAACCATATCTCTAAATGTTTCAGTAAGGGGGTAACTTATCCATCTTTTACAATTTATAGGGCAATGTGGTTTCATATTCTTACATGTGTACTCCTTCATGGCTCTCTTTTTAATTTTTAATTTTAAATTTTAGAGTTTTAAATTTTTTAAATTTAAAAATATGAACAACGTCTACTTTATGTGTTATTGTAGGGTTTGCTATTGGGTGTCCCACACAATTAAAGTTTTATATTAAAGATAAAGTGTGTTGTACATACTCAATTTTTTTTATACTAATAATTTCATTACTATAATAAGATGGGGGGGATGTAGATACCTAAATCTGGTCACAGGTACTTGCCAATATTAATTTTTGACATATTTTGAACCACTTGACTTGCATTCAAATACATGACTCTTATTTTCTATTTTTTTAAGCCATTTTATTTGTATGCAGGTTTGATCCATTTATTTTCTGCGACCACTATGTAATAATCTCTAAGTAAATACTCAAATTGTCTCGTATAATCTTCCAAACTATTCCAATTATAGGATAATTGTCCCTACATCTCTGAGATAGGTCTGTGTTAGGAAGGCAAGTATGTTATTATCAACTTGTCCACTTAATGTGGACTCATCCCCATGTCATTCAATGACTAGTTTTCAAATTTTAAATATTCATTTGGGTCTTCCCACATGTTTCACAAGTCGTCCAAAGGAAATTTTCAAAAGGTTTCTATATTTAAGTAAATCAAAATCTAATTTTAAAAGGACTTGATTTCTATCTGGTATTTATCATTTAGTCTATTATACATTAAGTAATTCTTTCCTATTCTTCCCAACTTCAATATTAATCACTAGGAGTAGTCTCAAATTAATTAGGAAGCATTTTACATCAAATCAAGAGCTAACATTGTCAAGTATCAAAGCCAAATTTATAGCTGCATACATATAATTAAAGAGCATAATCACTTTATGGGGGAGAAACACGTGTGGTTTGATTCCATTCTTAAGAGTATTTGGATACGTAGGCAACAATCACTCATTAAAGAGGGTAATTGACATCAAATCATCCCATTACACTTCCCCTCTCTTTTTGTAGGTTTCTAGCTCTCATAAGTTCCCTTAGGATATCCAAATTAAAGAGAAGGAAAATAATAATTTATGTGTGGTAATTAAATAAAATGAATATCTCAACAATCTTATCAAACACAAGTTTAGGTGGTAGAATCATCACAAATTCATCACAGTCAATGTGAACAAGTTCATAGTCAATAGATGTGATTGATTTATGCTACTATATAGGAAGCACAAAGTTGTCTATAAATATCCACAGATCCTACCTCAAGATCTAATCTATCACAATCATACCTTATTTTATTTCTCACTATCATACATCAATTACAGTCAACTATAAATTAGAAAAACTATGTATTTGTTATTTGGTTGTACTAACATTTTAACACATATGCCACTTATCAATTTCAATCAATCGATTATGCTTTACATTCAAATTTATCCTTGAATGTCATATATTATAGTCCAAATATATATATCAAGTTCTATACCTATTGAATTAAACATTTCTATGCTTTTACCAAAAATAGGGTAAAAAATAGGCTAGAGAGCACTTGGTAGGTCAGTGTAACCATGCAAGTTATTGTACCAAATAAAACTATATAAAATAATAGGTGAAGCAAATCTTAGTAGATTACACAAAATGTCTTCACCACACCTACTAGTGTGATCCTACAATTCTAAATGACACATCTTGTTGACTTGATTCGTCAGAAACCCTTACCAAGTGGATAAATATATAGGGGATTAGTGGTGGAAAATGAAGAAATCCAGTGATATATATTTTTTACCTTTGCCAACACACTCCATTTTAAAGTTGAAAGTAGGGACCTTATTTATTTTGAATTGAATCTTGGTTTACTTGGTCTATAGGACCTCTTTGGAGTTATTTTGTTGTGTCTTTACTTGAGCCCTTCCCTGATTGGTAATTGGTTAGATGCTAAGTTACAAATGAACGTTCATGCATATTTATAATACTTTTACATTTTGCTCAATTTAGTCTAAGATTTTATCTATGAACATCAAAGTCTAACTTATAAGTTTTATTCTAAGCCTATGAAGTCTTTTTCAATGATAAAGTATTTCAATATTCACCCATTTGAATGTTGGACCTAGCCCTTTGATAAATTCATCTAGCTTTTGGGACCTTTTTATGGATTCCTTTTGGCAATATAACTCATGATTATGCTTTTCATAGTAAATTGGCTTAATATTTGTAATGCTTCATTTGATACTTAACTATATCTTAAATAATCATGATGTTATTTGATTATGCATGGATAAATTCTATTTCCACTTTATTTTAAATCACTTTGTTATAAGCTTTATCTTATAAATGTTTGGGCTTAAATCTTCATTTTATGCAAGTATCTAGTTTTGATTCTTATATTAATTGGTTTTCTCATAGGGTGTAAAGACTTAACACCCCTAGGTCCTTCCACACATCCAAATCACATTTATGCACATATTTATAATCAAAATCATTTTTGAAAAAATGTTTAAGTCTTTTAGAGCCCTTGAGCCCCAAGACCACACCATGTGACATGATCTTAGTGACCCAGCCTAATGGAGAGTCAACATGCAATGAAAAGATTCTTTCCCCCAAGGCCTAAGATTGTGCCACTTGACACTAACCTACGAGCTCAACATCCAAGGAATGGACCAAAAATGATAAAGCTGCATGCCTTAAAGGCCCAAGATTATGCCATTTTACACTATCTTGGGACCTAGAGCAATGGTAGTGTTAGTCTAGAACCATGTGGACCCAAGAAACAACCCTGAGAAAGCATAGAGAGCCTATTCAATCGAAGAGAAAGCATATGGATATGACGATGACATAATTAAATAAAAGAGTAAAGCCTAGGGATGATGATAGACTACCAAGTGGTAAAGTGGGGCCCACCAAAGCAAACTAAATGCCTAGAGAAGGGAATAGGGCAAGAAGTTGAGGAAGGGCCATGTGGCATAATTGATGTTAGAAATATGGGGTGACTAAGATTGATGATCCATATGATCGTCAAAACCATCAAAAGGCCTAAGAGGACTATGTCAAGTCTAGAAAGCACAATTAAAACACAATTAGTTCTTTACCAACTAAAAGGCACATAAGCGATAAATTTCAAGCTATTAAAAGGGTGAATTAATCTAAGAAACCTTGAATTTAGGCTAGGGATGGCCCATTCACTTAATCATTCACTTAATCAACCTCTAAATTAAAGGTAAAATTTTATGCATGGCATGGTGAAATGACAGTCCCAAGAAAATCCCAATCTAACACCAATATTTGAATCATATTATAATTATCCCCCATAGTTGAATATAAAGTACTAAGTATGGTGTGAGTCATCACATGGCATGGGCATGGTAAACATCCAAGAAGATAAAATAAACATAAAAGATAAACTTTGACTTTTAATAGGCATGGTCTTTAAACTGCAAATCATGCTCAAGGTGGCGAATATGTCAGAATCTCAACCACATTCCCCAATCATCATTGAATGTTTATAATAACCTTAGTAGTGGGTCAAGTGAACTTCACATATAAATATGTTTATATAAGGGACATTGTTTTCCATTTCAAAGGGTCATCATTTTCATGTAATGAGACTATCAAAATTGTAATAGAATCATTTTTACTTATTTTGATTGTCTTCTACTCATTGAATGTTGTCCATTATTTCTAGTTATGAGTCTACGCTTATGTAAGAAGAGTGATTTAATGTTTAGTTGTAGAGGTAGATGCAGTAATTATATTGTGCTTAAGTTAAACTAGTTCCTTATTTTTATTTTTAATATATTTTGAATGCTCTATGCTTTACATGTTCTCAACTATAAAGTATTTAAAAAGCTTTGTGTGTAATTTATTGGAAATATTTGAGTATTTTTAGTTGGTGAAGGGTTTGCAAGTCGAGCATCTAAATTAGTGTCCCGTAGGAGTTTTTACATTGAGTGGTTAATTGCTTATACAACTACTAGACTAGGGGCACGCTGGTATAACTGTGACTTGGCATGCTTTTGTTCTCAAACATTAGGATTTTTTTGACTATAAGTTTCTTTTATTATCCATTTCCCTCTTCTTCTATTTATTTTGGAGTTGAAACACTCTCCCCTATTTTGAAAATTAGCAAAGTTAGGTTTAGTAGCAATCAATAATCAAGTTCAATTAACTAATAAGAATTCCAAGTGTAATCAAATAGACATTGAGCCTCCAATGGTAATAATTTATGATCTTTGAGTAAAATGGGTTAAATTGATCAGTGTTTAAATTAAACCAACATCAGTCCTAAAATTAATGAGGGGATATAATTATCCCATGCATTATCCCCCAATCTTTTCTCTTGAACAATCAAACTCATGAGTGTTTGTAAATCAACATTTTATGCAGAAAAACAATATCCATGAGCTAATTAGAAAGTTCATCTTCAACCCAACATGTTACCTTGTAGATGCCTAATTATGTTATATCAAAAGAAGATGGGATGTAATGACTTAGTATAGATGGTGTTTCCCTTAACAAGATGATTTCCAAGAATGGGTATCGACTCCCACACATTGATAAACTCCTAGACCAACTCAAGGGAGAAAATTTATTCACAAATAATGATATGATGTCAAGGTAGCATCAAGTATCCATTGAGCAATTTGATGGTTGGAAGATAATGTTTAAGTCCAAGGAAGGTCTATTTTGATGGGTAGTCATGCTATTCAACTTGATCAAAGCACCTAAAATATTAATGAGATGATGAATGATGTCTCAGAATAATTCATTTATTCCTTTATGGTTCATAACTTGGATGATATCTTAATTTTCAACAAGACTTGGGAGGAGCACCTACAATAGTTTCAACAAGTTGTAGACACCTTATGTAGTCATAAGATATATGCTAACTTGGATAAGTGCTCTTTTACTTTGCAAAGTGTACATAGTCTAAGATACCTCATAGAAAAGGATGGTGTACACATTGATGCAAGGAATATCAAAATAATTAGAAAATGGCTGCCACCAACAACACTCATAGAAATCAAAAGCTTCTTGGGGTTATCCAATTTTGACCATCAATTTATGTTTGGATTCTCTCATGTTGCATGGCCCTTGAATCAAGCAACCAAGGAGAGGGGAAGAGTAAGTTTGTGTGGATCACGTCATAATAATGAAATTTTTAGGAGTTAAAAGGGAAATTTTGATCTTACTAGTCCTTACCTTACAAGATCTATGGTAAACCTTTGAGATTGAAGTAAATGCTTCAGAATATGCACTTCATGTAGTCTCAACCAACATAGACACCCATTTATCTACCATAGTCAAAAATTAATAGATATTATATGCATGTATCCTACGTGTAACAAAAAACATTATGTCATTTTCTAGACATGCATACAATGGAAGCATTATGTTTTAGGAAAAGAGACCATCATCTACATAGATCATAAGCCTCTGTAATTCATTTAGACCCAAGTTAAGCTAGACAATTATTGTTATAAAAAGTGGTCAACCTACTTGCAATAATTTTACCTTAGCATTAGGCACAACTCTCTGATTATAACACTAACATCAATCATGTGTTCTTGTGGCCAAGATACTTGTCAATATAATTTTAAATGGTCCATGTTGTATGATAGCGATCTTGAGTTTTCCACCATATATCAAGCACTTAATATGGTATAATAAGTTTTAGATTACCATATGCATGAAGGGATACTATGTCACTTTGGACACCCATGTGTTTCAATAATAGAATAATAAAATATTATTTGGGCACTGAACTATAGTTAAGTTGCACGACACTATGAAGTGGAAAAGACAATGGTAGTGCTCCATAAATATTTATAATGGTTGAATTTTTGTTATAATGTAAACATGTATATTAGGTCATACAAAACATGTGTGATATAAATACCATTCAAAAAAAACCACAGGTTTTACACACCTATACAAATCACAATAAAACTTATGAGTGAGTCTTAATGTATTTCATTTAAGGGTTGCCCATGATTAGGTGTGATCATGATTGTGTCTTTGTTGTGTTTGATATGGTTTTCAAGATTTTAGTGTTGGTACCTTGTACAAATGGGATCAAATATGAAGACAATGTAAGACTCTACTTTTAACATGTTTGGGTCCACTTCAGCGTACCATAGACCATTATGTTAGATAGTGACAATATGTTTCTAATGAATTTCTAGTCTAAATTATGGTCCATGGTGGACACCAAGCTGACAAAGACCACCTCTTTTCATCCACAGACATATGGGAAAACAAATTTTGTTAGCCATATGATGGTGCATCTATATTGGATGTATAACTCAAACTATATATGAACATGAGATGATAGTGTATCATTCATCCAACATAGTTATATTTGATTATTTTTACACCATCCCCTATTGATGTGGTATTACATATTGTAGTAGAGGAGGAATCTCCTTGTGCGCAAAAGGAATCTAGCAAGGCCACTAAATTTAATGAGTGCATCTAAAAAATCTAAAAGCAAGTACATTAAATACTATAAAAAATAAGCCATAAGTATAAGCAATGCCATAAACAACATCAAGTCCCTCACCAATTATAGGTTGGTGATAATGTATGGATATATTTTTAGAAAGAGCATTTTAGATGTATAATTAGGAAACCCAAACCTTTACGATACATTCCCTACACAATCAAATTGTTGATAGGATAGGATAACTTCCACCACCATCACTAATCCTCCACATAGAATGCATGTATGTGTGTACCACATAGACTTTAGCACATATGATAACAAAAAATATAATCATAACAAATAGAAACCCAAAAATATGATAGAACCTTCCCAATGAACTGATAAACATGACAAACAAAGTCTTAATGAAGAGGGTTCCAAAAGGAAAGGCACTTGCCCCAAAGCCAAGAAGCCAAAATGGGTATTTTCTAGACGGAAATTCTCTAGGAATATAATTAGTTCTCATTGGATTTTGAATATCTTCATCTTGAGTTCCCATAAATCCTACCAAAAGGGTGAAAGGCATGAAAATGTAAACCTAGAGGGATAAGAGATTGAAGTAAAGGGAAATAGGTGGGGTTGTGCTATGTCTACCCTAATGAATACATATCAAAAGGTACAACATATTTACTTATATTTTTAAAAAGTAAGAAAAAAGTTATTAAATCAATATTTTAGACTTGAGTAAATGTTGTTCATATTTATAACTCCATTATGTTCTTTTTAAAATTATGCATATGATATACTTTTAAAGATTAAACATTTTTAATGAAAATTTGTTAAGGGTTTCTTGTATATTACTGTGAGAACCCTTTGTTACTTTTCATCTTATGACATAAAATTTAATAAATGCAAAGAAAAAACTTTCTATGAATTAAAATTTTATCATTTGGTCAAAAGCGAACTTAAAAAATGTATATACTTACATACTCTTATTATTGTAAGGTTTTATTTTTAGTTTGAATATTGAGTAAATGATGGTTAAAAACATTCATCTTGAAGTGAAAGACATGAATGCACTCTCATCAACGATGACTTCCTCTCATTCCTCATTACTTTTACCTTGGCTGGAAAATCTAAACCAAAACTACCATTGCCTTCATTTTATCCACTACATATGTTTGAAACTCTTGTCATATACTCCATCTACCATCACTATGTGTAAGAAAATAAAACATTGAAATAGATGAAGATATAAAGATTATTTTAGATAAGACGTGTTTGTAAAAAACATATATTTTGAGCTAAACAATACAAATTTCAAATGACCATTGTGTTTTCTTAATATTTTCTATTGAATTGTAGAGAATTGAATTAATTAAATTTAGTTTGTAAACATATACTTAGTGGAGCATGTTTCATTAAATCTAATTTGTGGACATAATTTAGTGGGGCATGTTTTATTTTTGTGGTTTTATGATAGCTATCTTAGATAGACTATGTGGTTAAGTTTCCCTAAATAAGTAATATTTATTATTAAATATCTATAATGCAATATTAGCATTAGTCCATTTATCCATAATACAAATTGAAATTATTGAATAATTATGACATAAGATAAATGTTCTTAATGAGAGGCTCAAGATTTAATGTTGGTGGTATATATGTATAATTGAACATAAATTATTTTAAAGACTATAAACTTGAGAAATTTTGGTAATCAAGGACTAGATAATTCATAAAAGTAATTAATATGTCATATATAAATTTGTTTTAAAAAATTATAAATATTATACTACTTCTAAATTTGAATTAATTAATTGAATTTATATTGATATTTTAACACATTATTTACCTTAAATAACTGTAATTTGATATTTTATTAGTCAAAGAGAATTCAAATTTTTAGTGCAAATTTAATTAATAGACCATTAATGGCAGGAAACCATATTCATTATAAATTTTGATTGGTTACTCAAAATTGAGTGCCATTTTATTTAAAAGAACATGATTTTTTGTACCTAATCTATTAATGTTATCTATTTTGTAATCACACTAAAATTTTAAAGTGCCAAAATTGAGGGGGTTGATCAAAACTAATTTTAGGGGGGTGTTGTGTCATGGTACATCTTCTACATTTTTTGCCTTCTCTATTTTATAAAACAACAAATTCAAATACAACTATGACAACTTTATTTCTAAAAAATAGATGCAAATATAATTTCACCTCTCACACTGTTTAATTACTATGAATGGTAATCCAAAATGCAAATCATTTTGAGAAGCAAGAGTTTACATCATATTATAATGGGCATTGAGATTGAACCTAATGCATAAGAAAAAAAAGTTAAGTAGTTTAACTGTAGTGGTGAGGCATTTGGGTTGGTATGTCTATCAGTTTATCCTAATCTTCTCGTTCATGTAGAGTCTACTAAAACTCCTAAAGAATTCTGAACCACTTTGAAAAATCTCTTTGGGAATCTAGATGTAATGAGAGATAGTTAATTAGAGAATAAACTCATTAGTTTGAATCCTAGCAGTTTTGACACCCTTCAAGATTTTTTTTAATAAGTTTAATTCCTTGGGATTGCAATTGAAAGAATATGGGATAGAGAATAAATATGACCAACTTATTCTTTCTATACTCTCAAAACTAGGTCCACATTATTTTATCTTTGTCTCTACCTTCCATGCCACCAAAAGTGGTCTTGGAGCCACATGGAAGATGCTTTCTTTAGATTACTTTGTTGCCATTTTGACTTGAGAAAAAGATAAGTTAATATAGATGGGCACATTGAAGTCCTCAAAACCTCAATCTCTAATTGCTAGGATTAGGAAATAAAAGGCTTCAAACAACAAGGAAAAGAAACAAAAGAAAAAGGATAATGAGAAGAAGGATCACAAAAAGAAAGAACAAAAACCAAACACTAAAACCTCTTCTGCTTATGGTAACCCTAAGATAAAGAAGGTTAAGTGTGCTTATTGCAAGAAAAATGGGCATGATGAACACATGAGTATTAAAATATACAAATTGACCACTTAACTCATAAAATAATAACATAGGTGTTCTTGAATCTATCAAACAAAATTCATCAACTCAAGATTATTCTAAGGCAAAAGATAAAGGTAAAGAGGAAAAAAGGGCAAGGATTTGTTAGCAATTTTAGCTCTAAATTTTTCATGGATTATTGACTTGGGTGATTCACACCACATGGGTTCTTCATAGGTTGATGTCTCTTCCTTAGAGCCTTGTAGTATGTCTTTTATCACATTTAGTGATGACACTCCAATAGTAGTTGTAGGGAGAGGATCTATTGAAGTAAATAGAGGAACATTCAATAGTGTTATATGTGTTCCATCACTCTCAAATAATCTCTTATCAATGTACCAGATCACTGACATCAGTCAAAGCATGAGAGTTTAATTTTCTCTAGATTTCATAGTCATTAGAGAGTTGCATAGTGATTCTACAGTGGTAGTGGGAAGGGAAAATCACCAGGCTCAGTTATATACCTTCTCACAATTTGCACCTAAAATTTCTCCCAACGCATTATTAACTCACTCAGATGGAGTTATCAAATTATGGCATGAGTACTTTGGCCACCTTAACTACTGCTACCTATATCAACTCAGTTAGTAAGACATCATCACATATTTGCCTATAGTTTATTTTTATAAGGCTCTTTACAAGGGTTTCATCCTTGGAAAGCATCCTGAAGAGAAATTTGAAAAGGGAAAAGCATGGAGGGTAACACAAGCATTGGTGTTGATACATAGTGATGTATCGAGGCCATTCCCTAATCCATCTATCACTAGGGCTAGGTATGTTCTCACCTTAATTGATGATTACTAGAGATACACATGGGTCTACTCCTTTGATAAAATTTTAATGTTTTTTTATGATTTTCAAGACTTCAAGGCACTTGTTGAAAAATAATCCTAAAAATCTATCAAAGTTCTTTAGATAGTGTTGGCCCCAAGTTTTGGCTAAGTGTTGTCCATTTTTGGTGTGGAATCGACACAACATGGAAGGAACATGGCATGGAAGGACCATATCGCATAGTTGTATAGGCACATAAGCACCATGGCATAAAAATTATAGGGCAAAACAGGATAACAACATGGAAAGACCAATGTGAGAGGACACAGTCAAAGGAGAATGAATCACGAGGAACCCAAAGACATAGGACTCAAAAAAAAATCAAAAGACTAGGGGAGCACATGGGAAGTGGGAATAGTTAAAGGAATGATTCATATGAGTCACCTAGACCTTATTAATAGGAAGTTTTACACCAACCCACAAAGATAGGAACACATGACAACAAAGTCTATTATAGAGTGAGGATATAGGGTGTACAGAGGCCCATGTCTTTAGGAAGAACTAGCTGATTGAGTGCCATGATTCTCAGTCTATTGAGAGTTCATCGGTGAATTATTCTTTCCATTGATGATTGTAAAAACTTGGTCAAGGAAAAATAATTATAAATACCCCTATTATAAAGTATTACAGTGACAAATTTTTACATCTTTGATGCTTAAGCATAATATATGAAGTAGCTGGTTTTTATAAACTTCTTGTGTTCATGATGAATGATGTCATGTGAGTTAAGTATAGTGATTAGACCTAATGTGAGCTCTAACCATATTTTATTTTCTAAGAATTAACTTTGAACTATAAATGGCAAAACACTGCATAATTATGGTAATCAATCTTAGAACTCAAAAGATTGAAATAGTCTATCTTTGATTATATAGGGTATCTAATTAAAAGTATGTTTGACATCAAGAATATGACTAAATATTATTGTGTAACAAAAACATATGGGAATTAGTTCCAAGCTACATGCTTCAGGTGAGCATGCAAGACCTCAATCTTATGTGAAAGGGCCAATGCACTAGCTCATTAGGATAGACTTCAGTGTTAGAGCTATATTTACCAAAGAAAACCCAACATTTTGGTTCCATTACTAGGACCTGAAGCACTTGATGCATAGTCATGGAAGATGTTTGAGTGTATCACTCTTGAAAATATAGAAGAATGGATTATCGATGTTGAAGATAACTTTGCAGCTCCCTATCTTGAACTAAGAATCTCTACACGATGACGGGTAGAGAAAAATATCTATAGTGCATTATATGAAACATTTTTTGTTGAGGTTCTAGTTAATCTTCACACTTGGCTATCAACGTATACTCAAGGATGATTAATAAATCTTGGAAGAATCTAGTCTTGGACACTAGAGTGGTAAAGAGCTTTAACATGACTTGGAACTCTGTGGATGAGAGTTGTCAACATTTGGTGGAGAGGAGTTCTAAACAACAAAATTCTAGAGTATGCTGTAACTACCTCTTCATGTATTCAAGAAGCCAAATTCTAGTTCCTTCAAGAACCATGGGGCCATCACATTAGGCATTTTTATTTAGAGATCAAGAAGTTATTCATTAATTTTGGACTAGAGACTATGCCTATGGAGAGCTAAATCCATCTGTGCATGAGCTGCACATTTAGAATGGTAGTAGAGAAGAGTTAGTGAAATATCATGGGTTCAGAATGGTAGCCAATCAATGAACATTATGGAAATGGAAAAATGATGAAGCTCAACAAAGGATTATAGGAGTTAACAATGTAAGAAGAGACTAGGAGAACTCGAAAAGTGTTGTTAGGAGTTGTAGGGAAATAGAAATGCATGAAGATGCCATCCTTTTTGAGCCACACCCTATGCCACTACTATCATATAGAGGAGAAACTAGTTGGATGATGGTAATTGAAGAACCACATCTCAACTAACCTGAATCCCAAGCCATAGTGCGTGCTCATGCTCTTGAGTTAAACTACGTATACATACATAAATAGGATATAAATAGTTTAGAATTAGAGACTAAATCGGTAAGAGATACTAGAGCTAAGCCTTTTGATGCTCATTCAAATTTAATGATTTATTTCCATATATAAGGGAACCATATGGCACAATTTGGAATGCTTGGTGGATCGGGCCTACAAGGACAAAGTACAAGCTCCAATTGAGTAATCAACCAACTACCACACTCTATATCATGATCACTATTGTTAGAGGCAATGGAGGTAGATTAGGTGGTAACACAAGAGGTACTAGACTTACTCATTAAAGGATCAAGGTTGGAGGTTCCCAATAAACACCCATTCAAGCACCTCAGTCAACTATGATATACTATAAAATAACACTTCACTTGCCAGAATATAGGGGCATGTAGAATGCAATTGAGCATGTTCATAAATGTGAACTCATTTGGAGGGCACAAGGCATCACCTCTTCTAAGTGTAAGGCCACATAGTTTACAACTATGATTTTGGAGTGCACACACAAATGGTATGGGAAGTTTGACCCTCAATAAGTGGTGGTCAACTATGATCAACTTAAAATAACCTTCCTTTAGGAATTTGACATTCCTAAATTAGAGAAACAAGCATAATTGAATTAAAGGACATAAAGTAGGGACTTACTAAGAGTGTATGTGAGTATGACATAAGGTTCAAGACGTTGTTTAAACTATCATTTGAGATTAATGTTGATCAACGTACATAATGGTTTTTGTAAGGATTGTTATTACCCTTCTGATAAACATTATCTCAATGAACCTTCACTAGCCCGCATGAGGCTTTAGAAGTTGTTCTTTGCACTGAGGTAGTTGAAAGCATTGATACTATGATTAGTCCTTTCATGGAAGCCCAAATAACTTCAATGACATCACAACTAGAGAAGTTGACAACCAATAATGTACATAAAACACACAGTGGTGTTTGGTGCACAAACTACGAATCTGAAAGGCATACATGGAGCAATTGCCTATGCAAGAACATCCATGTGGTACGTAAATAAACATGTGAAATTTTTCATGAGAAATGTGATGTATGCTCTTATCCTCTTCTAAAATGAGATATGCATACTAAGGCGTCTGACTATTTCAAGATATGTGATGCATATACTCATGACACTAGTGACTACCATTTAATTAGTGATATTCATTAAGCTTAAATGCATAACACACACCAAAGTTCTATAGAAAATAATCAGGATAATGGTGGTTACAATGGTTGAAGTAGAGGACAAGGATGAGGAGGTGGTTGTTTCCCACCTAGAACATGTTATAAATGTGGATCCTTGGACCACTACCAAAGGGATTGCCCAGATTACCCTACATACACTTTCTATAAAAAGGACCACTGATTAGAAAAATGTCCTAACTTATACGTAGTTATCACCAAGGAGTGGAATGAAAAGGGTGATGGTATGATTCAAATCGATAAACCACACTAGCATGCCTACTCAAGCATCCATATAGTTTAATAGGTAAACATTACCACTCATAGTGGGGGACAAACTTAGTCCACCTCTAATCCCATTGAGAAAGTGTAACGTGAAGAACCATGACCAAGAAAGTATCCTGATGTCCAGGAGTAGAAGGATGCCCTCTAAGATACAATGGAATTAGTATGAAAAATTTAAAGATAGATTCAATTCCTTAAATACAAAGATTTAATGTAGCGAGCTATTGTGCAAAGGGAAGCTAAGCCTCAAAATATGGTGCATGACTTTTAAGAGTTGTGTAAGCATATGCTAGATGAGGATATTATCCCAAAACTAAGAATTTGGATTAAGAATCAAGCCTGATTACCAAATGAGGTTCACCCTCAAGTCAGTAGGCAAAGTGAGGATCATCATCTAAATAATGCTCGATGACAGGACAATCCTAGTTCCTCTTCTCTTATAGAAGATAAAGAAATACTGGTTAATACTGCCATCAATGGATGGGTAATCCAGGACATACTAATAGACACTAGTGAAGAAGTGAATGTCCTCACCAAGGATGCATGGCGTAAGATGGATAGTTTAGCACTACAACCTTCACCACATGTCTTATTCATGACAAATAAGACTCATGCATTACCTATCAGGGTCCTTAAGAATGAAATAATTGACATACTTGGAATACCCTTCAAGGCAGATTTTGAGGTTCTTGAACTAGGTGAAACATATGACTACCCAACTCTCCTAGGAAAACCTTGGTGTTATGAGAACAATGCAAACTTGAGCTTCAAGAAGTGCTACATTATTTTTAATAACATTAATCAACATGTTATTATACCACTAGATCAAGCACAAGGACCCCCTTACATAGAGCCTATCAATGTTGATGAACACATAAACCACATATATAATGTCACTACCATAAGTGATGAGAAATGTGATCCCACCCTAGATGGCATTCTTTGATGGATAGATACCCAGTCTATTTCTAATACTATAAGTAATGCTTGTAACTGTTGGGCCCATGGTGACTATGATCTCACTAGGAGGGTGTGTAGCACCATCAACACTCTAGAGAGCTTCTTATACTAGCTTTATAAATGTCACAAGTTTGTTCACCTTATTGGGATACAATGAGAGGGATGCTAGTAGGACCATTGCTGGAAAGACTTGATGAATCTCTATGGTTCCATGGAAAAATAGAGGTACATGATTTTGTCTAGCACCTCGAATGACATTGATAATGAATGGATGAGGTCATTATATCACCTCTTTGATGGCACCACTACAAGGTGGTGGTGCACCCATAAGGAGTGACTTATTGACTAAGATCAAGTATGTTTTTCCCTACATCACTGATTCCATTATGATAATAAGGTCAGGGGAATAATTAGTTATAATAATGTGCAAGCACCTGGACCTCACATCCAAGCTTGTGAGATAATGTGGAGAAATGAGGAATCATACTTGCCAAAGTACTTGTGAGTGCATGCATTCTATGGAAATTTATGCACATGGGCATGGGCATGGTATATTCATGAATAATGACACATGGGCACCCAATTTTGGCAACTACTAAAGGAGAACATGAAAATGATACTTTTTTATTAATCGCCAAGGATAGACTTGCACCTCACTCCCCAGGCCATGCATGAAGTAGTTGTAGGAGACCCAAATGGAGACCCAAATCACCTTGAAGATCACCTGAGAAGTATCCATCATGACCCTAAGGAAGCCCTACATCTATTTAATGAACCCTTGACATAATTTATTTTTGAACCAAAACCAATTTTTCAATAGGACCAACGAGAGGAAATTTTCCTAGGGAAACAAAAGCTTATCTTTCAATTAGAAGAGGGTGATGGGTCCAATCCACTTGACCCTCTATCAAATAATTTGGATGTTCAAATAGATTATGGAACACGAGCAGTGCATGTTATTAGTACTAATGCAAAACACCCTTACTCTAGGCCCATTTAGACTGTTTAACTAAACATCAATATATAGTAAGAACCAAAGATGGCTACTATAGGTAACTATTGGATTGACAATGAAAAATCTATGAGTTGCTAAAGGAATATCAGGATGTATTTCTAATAAACTATAGTAAAATGAAGGGATTCCACCCATCCTTGGGAAAGATGGATATTAAGCTAGTTGATGATGCTTGATTAGTTAGAAAATGACCATATAGAATAAATCCCAATCTATGGGCATGCATCAAAGAGGAAATTGACAACATGCTACATGTTAGAGTAATCACCCCCATTGATGAATTTGACTAGGTTAGTCTCATGGTGATTAGTATCAAGAAGGATGGATACATCCATATTTATGTGGACTACTGGGTGCTTAAAGAATCTTGTGTAACTGATCCCTTCCAAAAACCATTCACAGAAGAGATCCTTGAAGGTCTTGTTGGATGTGAGGCATATACCTTCACAGATGGCTTCTTAGAGTACCATTAGGTTCAAATAGCTAAAGAAGACCAACCCAAGATAACATTTAACATCAAATGGGGATCCTTTACATATACTATCATGCCTTTCAGGTTGAATAACACCCCAATAGTGTTTTCATAGATAGCAGTTAAAGCCTTTAAAGACTTCATCCAAAAGTTCCTTCAAGTTTATTTGGATGATTAGACAATTTATGGTTTGGTCAAGAACCATTGTTCTAACCTAAGGCTTATGCTTGAGCACTATGAGGGCTTACAAATATCATTGAACTTTGAAAAGTACCTATTTGCTACACCTTTTAGTGTCCTCTTAGGACATATTATTTGTAAAGAAGGACTTCTAGTAGACTTGACAAAGGTATCTATTATTCTTTGCCTCTTAGTGCCCAAGACTCAGCATGAGGTCCATGCCTTTTTGGGCCATACTAGTTACTATAGAAAATTCATCCATGGAAATGCAAAGATTTTTGCACCCTGAAAAGAACTTCTAAAGCATAATGAGCATTTCATATGGACTTGTTCTTATAAAGAGGCTTTTGAAACACTAAAGGAAAAGTTGGTTACTGCTCCAATCTTTCAATTTATCGATTAGACAAGACCATTCTATGTCCATGTTGATGTGTCTAGAATGACCATTGGTACAATCTTTACATAATTAGGTGAAAGTCACTTGGATCATTTAATCTACTTTTCCAATAAGAAGCTCACACTAGCTAAAAGAAACTATACCACTACAAAGTGAAAAATATTGTTGATGGTCTATGCTTTGCAGAAGTTCAGACAGTACCTATTAGCCACTCCTTTTATTTTCTATAAAGATCATGAGGCTTTGAAGTACCTTGTCAATAAACCCATACTACATGGATGGATCTATCACTGGATTGTGTTATTCCAAGAATTTCTATTTTTATTCTTGGTTAAACCTAAAAAAGCAAATTGTGGGCCTAACCACTTGTCTCAGATTGAGAATGGAGAACCACCACATGCTATCGAAGATGATCTTCTTAATGTAAAAATCTTCTGCATCACTTGAGTACTTAAAGAGTTGGAAGACATTGAAAAATTATTGACCACTGACTCTATGTCTGAATGTCTCACCTTGCAGACCAAAAACCAATTCATAGTTCATGTTGTACCCTTTCAGATTATATGAGGCAATCTTTACAAAATGGACTGTGATAGAGTTCTTCTACATTATGTAATAAAACATAAATGACTTGAGGTACTCCATAAAGTTTATGAGGGTATTGCAAGTGGACAATATGCAAGAGAGGTGACCATATAAAAGGTTCTGCTAGCTGGATTATGGTGACCAACTCTTTTCCAAGATGCTAAAGCATATGTTAGACAATGTGACATATGTTAGCACATAGGCAAACCTAACTAAAGGGATGCCATGCCTCTATGACCCATTCCTTATCAGGAACCCTTTGAGAAGTAGGCTATTGATTTTGTTGGCCCCATCACTCTAGTATGATGAGGAACAGGTTCTTTGTACATCATTATAGCAACTGACTACCTTACGTGCTGAGTTAAAGTTACATTGACAAATGATTATATCGCTATTACTACTACATATTTCATCTAGGAGAATATCGTAACTTAGTTTAGATGTCCCCTGAGTTTAACCAGTGATCATGAAACCCAATTTTTGAATGAAACAATTCACATCTTGCTCATAGAGTTCATGATCATGCACCCAAAAATAACACCATATCATCTATAAGCTAATAAAACTACTGAGGCATTCAACAAGATCCTAAGTACCACACTGACAAAGATTTATAATGTTGGCTGAACTGATTGGGATAATAAGGTGTGTATAGTACTATGGGCTTACCAAAAAACCTATAAGTGCCTAATTAAAAGCATGCCATTCAACTTGATGTATGATAAAGAGGCAGTCCTATCAGTGGAGTTTTTGGTACCATCTCTTCAAATAACATGTGTGAGACAAATGGATGATGAATCATACTTGAAAGCATGCCTAGATGTATTATTACAACTTGATGAAACATGATTCCTAGCTTTATAGATCCATGATGTGGAAAAGTACAAGCAAAAGGCATGGCATGATCACCATATAAAGAACAAAACATTTTCTCTTAAAATGAAGGTCTTATTATATGACTCTAATTTCACGTGCTAGCCTAGAAAGTTTCACATCCATTGGGATGGTCCTTTTATAATTTGTAGCATTTGACCTACTAGAGCATGTTAGTTACAAATGATGGATGACCAATTCCTTCCTGGGCACCATAATGGAAGCTAGCTCTGGCCGTATTTACTTTTGAATAGCTAAATTATTGTAATCAATAAGGTTTATGCCATTAGTTTAGGATTTCCTTCTTTCAATAAAAGTGTTTCCTTTATTGTGTGCAACTTTTATTTATGTAATTTCTTTTCAAAGTTTTGGTTGTCTTTTTATGGAGGACCACAACTCATTTTAGTGTGGGGTAAGAAGTCATGTTTATTAAGTAAAGTGTGCTAGTTACCTAGGTGCATAGGTTTACATATGCATACAAGGTACATGGGCATGTAAGGTTGTTAGGATGCACAAAAAAATGTTGGCCAATTTTGGCCCACATACTAAGCTTTTTCCTATATAGACAAGCTGAATAGAGTTCTAGAGCTTTGAAAGATCAAAATAATGACTTGCACAAGATTTGAAGGACTAGAACATCATAGGATGCCACACAAAAATAGATTGGTTAGCAAATTTATGAATTTTATAAGTTCACTTAAAAAGCCTCTTAGTCCAAAATAAATGCATGGACATGAAGTCTTTCATGCCTTGATCATTCTATGAAAAATTTGTGTCTTGATGACCCTGCTATCTCAAGATATAAAGCTCCAAAGTTGCACATGCAGTCTAGGATGGGAACTCAATCATCAAGTTAAAGCCTCATAAAATAGCCATTTGAATTCCAATACTCCAAGATCAATGGTCAGGATTTAATCATATCGTGAAGATCCAATAACGAGTGGGCGAGGATAGTGTCAGTGGGTCCCAAACATCTAACAAAGCATGTTTTATAACACATCAAAGATCAATAGTGAATATCAAGTAAAAATTCAAAGGATCCTAAAATTAAATGCATTAGTGACAAGTGGCATGATCTTGAGAGCATAATCTAGATCTAATAACACATGGATGAGCTTGAGTCAATATGTCCAGGTAGATCTATGGCTCATGCTCACTTATACAAACTAGATCTAATGATGAGCTCATGGTCAAAAAGTCAACAAATATTGAAAAAAGGGAGAGGTTACCAAGTGTCATGACCATAAAAGCTATCAAGTAAATCAATGGTATGCATTCGAGTCGTGCAAAAGTGGATTAATAATATACTTTCAATCTAATAGATCAAGGATCCAATAGTGAATGAGAAAGTAGATCTATAATTCACATTTGATTTGGTGAAATTAGATCTAATAGTGTGTGTTTGATTGCAAGGATAAAGATCAATGGATGATATTAAGGTCAAACTCAAGGAGACTCCTAGTGGAGGTCGATGAAGTGGTTTTTGACCCAAACAAGCAGATACAAAGAAGTGGAGGTCAAATACGGTTCAGGTTGAACCAAGAAAAAATGCTTCAAAGGGCATGCATCGCCATTAGAGTTTGGTAAAAAATCATTAATCAGACATAATCATACAATTAGTATTATTAATGATAAAACTCTATTGCTCAAATAGGACCTCTGGTTCATAATAGGAACATAGGTGTGAAAGGTGTTAAAGGTGCACAAGACAATTAAGGCATGCGAGCTATGAAGCTTAAGGCTACGGTTTCTTGCCATAAGTTTGAAGACTTAAAAGAGACAATTATCTTCCACATTGTAGACACCTAAATAGTGTCTAACCCTTGGTCACCTTCCCCCTTGGTCCATTCCTAACCCATTCCTAAAACATAAAATTACTAATTTAAAATAATAAACTTACTTTGAATTAACCCCCCCTCATTAGACACATCACCCATGACACCTCGCCTAGGACACCTCGCCTTGGACTAATTCCCATCCTATGACTCACCCAAGACCTATTCTTACTTCTCTCTAACCGCCTAACCAACTCTCGTGCGTATTTAGCCCAACCTTTGACATTCTCCAACGGATAGTGCACTTGGCGGATGAAAAACGGGCTTGGTGGCTCTTTTTGCCCGTTCTAAACCCGCGAACGTCGGTCAAATGTCGGCCGATGCCGCCGAAATCACCGACGTCGGTTATACTTAACCACATTTTTTGACCCTTTGACGACCCCAATCACAAATCGGCTAATTTTTGAAGCTAATCACGTCTCTCCAGTCTTCTTCTGGCGAAACAAGGTTCTCGTGCTTTTGCTTTTCAATGTTTTGGGCTTCTTGGTGTTCTTGCAGGGATCAATATTCTTGGCATCACTTTCTAGGCAGTAAGGTCTTGCATCAGACATTCTGCATAGGGATTGCATGACATCTCCATCACTAGCGACAACTGAAACACAGCTTCTGCACCTTTGCCACTTCATATCACAGCTAAGTATTTGTACTTTTTTTTATTATAATATCATTTCAAATATATTAGTATTCTGTCTTCTATCTATTCCAAGCATCTTTGACCCAACCTTCCCTGTTCTTCTCAGAGAGGCTGAAAAGCCTTCTCTCACCCCTTATTCCCTTGTCTTTGCTTCTGATACTCCCTTAGTCTCTCTCTAGGCAACACCCTCTGTCTAATCAACTCAGCATAAGTTATCAAAGACCTACAAACCATCTGAAGACCTATCTAATCAACCTAATTAAATTGCTTTACGAAAAGGCTGAAAGGCCTTTTTCTTGTTTCTCATTCCTTTCCCTGACAATATTCTCAGTCTCTTAGACCCTAAATGGTCCCTCTAAATCCCTCATAGACCCTCAGACCCTCAGACGAGACCAAATCCATTCTGCAGACCAGAAACTAGACTTGTAACCCGTCCCTGGCCAATTGCCCTGATCGACCTCGTCCATTACCCCTACCGACGTCAGCAGTCTAACCGTCGTCGGCGACCTTCCTGACTGACGCCGGCAATATCACCGACGTCAGTGACTGTGTTTAGAATATTGTAGCTTATCAGGTACGCATTTGCTTTTGGTTCTTTCTTTTCACATCTTTCATTATTTCTCTTTTCTGTCTCTGTCATATTCTGTCTTAAACAATGGATTGTCATCCTCCAAGAAGCCTTAGCGCTTCTAGGACCAAGATTTTGCTTGGCAATCCACCCTCCTATCAACTAACATTCTTCGTGTTTTAGTGTTTATTTCTTTGCAGGTGTCATTCCTCCACAGCCAAAGAGGAGTTCTCACAACGTCTGGATTACGGTGCGCAGACTATATCCAGGTACATACAAGCCTTGACCATTCCTTTTAGTTTCTCATTTTCTCTCCTTTGAATTTGAAAGCGAAATTTGAATAGAAACATTTTGGCACGCCCGGTGGGACCCTTAGGGCCTTCCTTGGGTTCCTTTCCCTCTTTGTTCATTTAGGTGCATTAGGTTTCTCCCTCTTCACCTCTTTCTTCTTTTCTAAAGACATCATAAGCAGGAATAAAAAGAACTTTTTCTTTCTTTCCTTGCATTTCTAGACTAGTCAAAAAATCATTTTCTTCAACCTTTTCTCAAACTTGTTTTCATTCCAACTTAACATTTCGATTTGGGGCTTTAAAATATACTGCATTCCATTTCCTGTTTTCTTGCATTTCTTAGTCCAGACTTAGTAATTAGTAAACCGCATATTGAATAAATCGTAGATCACTTGATGTTACACAACCAGACCACGTGCACTCAATTAAGCATCAAACTCACTTGAGACAAGGCCCGATTGGGATTTCATCACCCAGCAGATACCTTACCCATCCTGGCGATCCTACTTGGATTTCACCACCAAGGGGAAAGCCCACTCTGTTCTCTGGTAGACTCTAAACTATAGGGAAAGTATATTTTGGCTAAGCGAGACCAGCTAACCACTGGAATCGTGAAGTGAGGGGAGCTTGCTCCTTAGCACCAGGCCTGTACGAAACCTAATACAGACTTTTGAGCACCTAAACATACCTGAAACCATCTTTAGATTACCTATTCTAGGACCCTTCTAAAAGCCAACCTCCTCAAACATCACTTTAAGACATAAGCCACACGATCCTAATAAAATTGTTTCTAGGGATTTAACGCTAGGATCTGCCTGTTCTCATCTTATTTTTTGTTTTTATCTATTTTTTTTGCGCTGGTAAGGACGTCTTCTTCATTTCCAAAAACTTTTTTTCTGAGTTTCTGGAAAACACAGCAACCGACATCGGTCCTGTAATCGACGTCGGCAAATTTTCTGCACCAGCATCGGTTATCTGATCGACATCGGCAGTATCCTTCACCGACATCATTTTTTATACCGACGTCGGTCTCTGTCCATTTTTTTTTCCAAAAATAGCAAGCTTAAAATCCAACTTTCTGGCTGTCTAAACATCCATTCTAGTTTTCTGAGACTGAAAAAACACAGTTTTCTGAAACCTGACTCTTTCTTGCCTTGAATGGTTTTGACATGCAGTCAAACCAAGGCTCTCCTTGACCACGCTAGTCAACAACCGCTTCCACCTTCACCATCTATAACCAGTCCTATAATGGAGTTCCACTCGGAGACTGAAAGAACTCCTACTCGCCCAACCCTACCTCAGACTCCTATTGTCCCAGAAGGGGACCAAGATTTTGCACGATTCTTGGACCTTAACGTCAAAGCCTTACAACACTATCTCGCACATAGCCAAATGCGAGACTCCCTAGGTAACCCAATCTATGGGATGCCGACTTCCTTAGTCAAAACAAGAATCACATCAACAACACCTACAATTCAGCCACTAGACAACACCTCCACCAATATCCCAACCGTGTCTTACCTTCAAAACGTGGCCACTCCTTCTAAACCTACCTCCATGGGGGTTCCGATACTCCCTCAACCTCAAATCACTCAACCAAACCCTACACCTTTCCAAAACCTACTAGTCTCTATCCCCCTTACTCTTGCACCTGTCAACACAAGAGTAACCGTTTACCCGTCAACAAGCGTGGCTACACCTCAACCATCCTTGACGGCCCCTATCCAACTTGTGCCTACCAACCCCATAACACAAGTGCCCTTGGCTCCAACTTTCACTCCAATAACCAGCTACCCATATGTTGCATCTACGCAACCAACCACATCATACGCCCCTCCCAATATCTTTCAAGTACCTTATAATCTAGGGGGCACTCCACCTGCCAATCCGTCAGCAGATATCATTAAAATGTTGATGGATAAGATGTCTAGCCTAGAGACCTCCGTTTTCGGCTCACACAATGCTCTCTCATATGAGAAAATTTGCAACGAGCCCATTCATCCTTCTGTCCCAATTAGACCATATCCCAACCAGTGGGAGCTTCCCAAATTTTCTCGCTTTCAAAGCAAGGAAGACCCACAACAGCACTTACGGGCATTCAAACATGCCTGTTACCTTATTGCCCATGACGATGCATTGCTCTTGCACACATTTCCTATGTCCCTTTCTGGCGCTGTGCTTAACTGGTATAGCTCTATTGCCAGCCATTCCCTCTTCACATTTACACAGCTGGCCCAGCTCTTTCTTGATCACTTCTCCATTAACATCACCAAGAAGGTCTTGATCACAGACCTCTACACTATTCGCCAATTCGAGGACGAATCAATAGCTGACTTCGTTACTCGCTGGAGAGGCCTCATCAATCAACTCTCCTTTTCCTTACCTCAACCTGAACTTATTGAATTATTCTCCTGAGCTTGCGCCAAGCATATTTCTTCCACCTTACGGGTTCAGACCTTCCGCACCTTCGACGAAGCCTTCACGATGGCCCGTAAACTTGAATTACGTGCCATCAAGGAGAATAAAGTCAAGTTGCGGAGCAAGAATCCCAACTCTAAGACTAATGACTCTTCTTCTTCTAAACCTTCATCATCCAATCCTAAGTCTAAAGCTTCAACTAATGCTGTAGTCGTTAGACCTTCGTCCTCTTCAACCAATCAACCTGAGCCATCCACATCTCAGAGCGCCACCCATCAATTTCAGCAGAGATACGTACAACGACAATATACTCCTCTTGGAGAATCATACGCGTCTATACTGGAAAAACTTGTTAAACAGGGGATTCTCAACCTCCCCCAGATTTGACCACCGCCATAATTTGATCCCTCACGCGCCATCCCTACGTGGTATAGGGAAAATGACTTCTGCAATTACCACCGTGTCAAAGGTCATGACATGGGAAACTATAAAACCTTTAAAAACATAATCCAAGATATGCTTGAAAAGGGTGAGCTCATCCTAGATAATCCCAATGCACCTCCAAACCAGGGCATCGACATCTTCAAGCAACCATTCCCCAATCATCCACCGACCCAAAATAATGTCCAGACCTTGATTGACAACACTCATGAACACGACATTCGAATGGTCAATACGGTCTCACCCTTCATCCCCGACCAATCTCAAGAGGTTAGTCCATCTATCAGTCCACCACGTGTGGATGAACCTCTTTCCCCGGCTAATTCTCTGTCAACCTCTCTCATCTTGGAGGACACCTCAACCTTACCGGCACCACCGGTCTCACCATCCTCCTTTCTTCTGCGTATGGAGGACCTGACCTTATCTACTCCTCGACCGCAAGTGGAGGGCACCATAATCCCTGCCCTTTACCCGCTTGAGGAGTCACATTCTTCAGTCCCTTCTCCACCAAGAGAAGAACCTAACTCTCCATCTTCTTCGACCAACGACAATCCAGTTATAACTCCCACACACCTTAGGTCCGAGACTACTGCCACACCTAACATATCCTCTCAAGGATCCCAACCTCATCCAACATCCTCTCAACCATTTTCCCAACTAGTGGAGAAATTAGAACTTGTCCCTTCAAGGAAAGTAGAGCATCAAGGATTGTGGGAGCGTCTTAAAGTTCTTCAACATTCCTGTGCCCTCTCGTCTCATGCTGTGAATCCTCCTAAGGCAGAATCTCCCAAGACTCTCAACAAAGACCAGACTCCCGCTTTTAAACCCACATCTACCCAATCTAAATCGATCAAGTCACTCGACATTTGCCATGTCTCTACCCTCACTCACCTGCAAGTGAAGGTGGACTTAGACCAGACCTCGACCAAAAGTAGTCTTCCAATCAAGTCAAAGAAGACTGCCAGACCGCAGAAGCGAACCCCTCCTCCACCGTCAACATTACCCTCCATTTTAGGTCCTCATCCTTCTACCCTAATCGGTGTGCTTCCTACTCTAACCCTTAATCAAAACAAATTACCTCCATTACTTCCTTTGCCAACCACAAGTCAACCCCCTCTCCAAAATTCGACACCTCTCACAAATAAAGTGCCGTCTTCACATGCCACCGCACCACCAACCCAAAAGGTGGTACAAAAACCTTCTTCAACATCCCCCAAGCAAAAGTCACTAGCGCATCATGCATCAACAAGCACGGACCCCTTAGTAGGTTCATATGCTTTGATATTACGCCAACTTTTGTAGACTTCTAGCATTACCCTTCCTTCTATCAAGCCATTCCAACCCCTTGGGTCAAAACCATCTTGGTTCGATGATACGAAGATTTGTTTATACCATCATACGCCAAGACACGATACCGAGACTTGTTGTGCCCTCAAGGTAGTCGTTTGCCGCTATATGGAGAAAGACACTCTTCTCCTTGAGGACACTCTTGACCGACCCTCGACATCTTCCCATCTAACCTCTTCAACTACATCAACGTCTCACCAGCAGGCCATGACCCCTTCTTCACCTCCTATCTTTGAAATCAATGCTATCCATATAACCACTAGGTCACAAAAGGACAAGGCGAAAGAAAAAGCTGCTATTCCTTGGACTTATCCTTTTGTCTAGGTACCTCAACCACCGAAACCCAAGATTTCCATCTTAGGTGCGTCTCAACCCCCTTCTTCAGAGGCAATCAAAGAATCTATGATAAAACAACTTCACAAAACGCTTGTGAAGATGACCCTATATGACCTTATCCAAAGTCCCCCCAGCATCGCCAGGCTCTAATCAAAGCCCTACAGGCAGCAGAAGTCCAACCTAAAGACCCTCAACCACTAGCTGCCCTAGTCCATTCTTTATCCCCTGTCGCCTCAATCACTTTCAGTGATTCTGAAATTCCTACCTCTACCTTGGAAGATCAGGACGCTGCCCTTTTCATCACAGCCTATGTTGATCAAACCCGTATTAAATGAGTTATGATCAACGGGGGTGCCAGCATTAATATCATTTCTACCCACGCCTTTGATCAATTGGCTCTTCCCAAGAATTGCGTATCAAAAACTGACACAATCCTTAGATCCTTTAATGACACCACCGCTAACACTATTGGCACTGTTGTCCTCCATATCCGCATTGGTCCACGTACAATCTCAGAGCTCTTCTACATCATTGAGGGAGAATTCCAATATAACATACTATTAGGGCGACCCTGGATCCGTGCCATGGCTTGCGTCCCTTCAACACTTCACCGTTGTGTCAAATTTGAACACGACAAACAAGTCCATGTCATTCCTGCCGACCCATCCCCTTTTAAGACTTGTAACACAACCTATCGCCCCAACGACGTTCTTATCCCGCTCAAGGCATCAACCCAAACATCGTCTCCATCCGTTGAAGCATCAACTAGTACACAAACAGTTGTTGCCACCACATCATCTTCTCAATTAACAACCAAGGACCCCATAGACGATATCTTCCAAAGACTTTCATTGGGGGAATATCGCCTACTTACTCTAGACATGTTCCAGACTCCTCAAGAGTATGGATAGCTTCATCAAAATCTAAGCTATGACTGTCAGATCAGAATGGTCATTCCTTATGGTCCTCCTAGCCTTCGAACCAATCTCGTCTATGGGGGGCTGGATCATGCTCCTACTGAATCAAATCCCTCCTCTTCACCTCAAATATTCACATCTGATTTCTCCTTTCTTGGCAACCCCACCTTTGCACATACCTACCTTTATAGGTGTGCATGGAAGGGTTTTGGCTTTGGGCGCTATGAACAAGGCTCCCATCGGCCTATCGAACCACCCAATGACGATAATGCAAAGAAACGGTATGGACTGGGTTTTCAAGAACCCATTGAGGCTTCCACAAACCTTTGCCCCGAATCAACCATCGACCAATTTCTTCCAGACTCGCCTATTCTTCCATCCTCACCTACGGAGTCAGTGGTTTCCATCCCTCCTAGTTTTTTTTTTGCATAAACACCATCTGCTTGGAACCCCTAACCTATCAGCTCAACGGGGTTCCCAAGTCTCTCCCTCTCGTTTATCCTAGCATGATAGACGATGAATCAGCAACCATCAACACTGTCCACTGCATAGACGACGATGCCATTCTTACCTATATGGGTGCCGATGATTCTTTCATTCAACGCTCTCTCCCTTCTGAAACACAGGTTATGTTAAATTAATCAACCATTGACATTAACCTTTCATCTTTTGATGTTCCTCAAGTCTTAAAGATTGGTCAATCTTTAGACACCCAAGAGCAGATCGACTATACCACATTTCTCTCAGACAATCGCAAAGCCTTTGCCTGGACCTACGCTGACATGCCTGGCATCGACCCTAACATTGCCACTCATAACATTGTCACAAACCCAGAGGCTAAACCTGTTAGGCAAAAGCTTCAATAAATGCATCCTCGTGTTGCACTTCTTGTCAAAGAAGAGCTTTAGCGCCTTCTTTTTGTCTCCTTCATCCAACCCATCGACTATCCGCAGTGGGTCTCGAACATTTTTCCTATCACCAAGGCGACTGGGGGGATCCGAATCTGCACAGACTATCGTGACCTTAACCTAGCTTGTCCCAAGGATGACTTTCCTCTTCCAAACATTGACCAACTTGTTGATCTTACGGCTGGCCATGAGATGTTATCACTCATGGACAAATTTTTAGGATATAACCAAATCCTGATTGCACTGAAAGATCAGTACAAAACCACCTTCATTACACCATGGGGAACTTTTTGCTATCGGGTCATGCCTTTTGGTCTGAAAAATGTAGGTGCCACATATCAGCATGCCATGACTTACAACTTCCACGATCTCCTCCATAAAATCATGGAGGACTATGTAGATGACCTGCTTGGCAAGTCCAAGCTTCGTCGCGACCATTTAACTATCCTCAAGATCATCTTCTCTCACCTTCTTCAGTACCAGGTCTGTCTTAACCCCAAGAAATGCGTCTTTGGGGTCCTCTCAGGAAAGCTCCTGGGATTCATTATCTCTCTTCGTGGCATCGAGATAGATCCTGCCAAAATCCATGCTATCCTCGAAATGCCACCTCCAACTAACCTCAAGCAACTTCGCAGTCTACAAGGGAAACTCCAATCCATCCGCTGCTTCATTTCGCAGCTTTCTGATCGTTGCCAACCCTTTATTCACCTCCTCAAGAAGGACGTCTCCTTTAAATGGGATAAATATTGCCAAGAGGCTTTTAAAGCCCTCAAACGCTATTTGGTCTCTCCACCAGTCCTTATTCCACCAAAAGATGACCAACCCTTCTACCTCTACATCTCAGCAACCAATCATTCGTTAGGTGCCATGATCACGCATCGAGACGAGCAACACCGTGAGCAAGTAGTTTATTACATAATCCGAACACTTGTCAACTATGAAACTCAGTATACTCATACCGAGAAACTCTGTTTGGCATTAGTCTTTGCCACTACCAAGCTCCATCATTATCTTCTCAATCACAAAACCTTTGTCGTCACTCACACTGATCCTCTTAAATACATGCATTCTAAACCATATCAAAACCAGCGTATGGCTTGTTGGCTCATGCTTCTTGCTGAATTTGACTTAGAATTTGTCCAGCAAAAATCTATAAAAGGGCAAACAATCGCTGACCAACTAGCGGATGCCCCTCTTCCCGACAATCAACCTTCTCAGTGCGAGTTTCCTGATGAATCTATCGCCACTCTCTCGACTGATGACACATTTTACCAAATGACGATGTTCTTCGATGGCTCTAAATGTCAACTCGATGGAGGTGCGGGGGTCATCCTCATTCCACATGAAGGTGAACCCATGCCCCTATTTTTTAAACTCAACTTTGAATGTACCAATAATATGGCCGAATACGAAGCCTTAATTTTGGGACTTCAAACTGCCCTTTCTTTAAACATTAAGACCATCAACATCTTCGGTGACTCACAACTTGTCGTCAATCAAATCAATGGTTCATATCTTTGTAAAAATGAAATTTTACAAAGGTACAAGCACCGTGTTGACACTCTTCTAGCATCTTTCGACCATCACTTATTACAGACTGTTCCTCGATCGTTGAATAAGTTTACTGACACCATGGCTTCCCTTGCCTCGCATATTCCTTCTTCATCATCATCCTCGTCAATAATTTATGTCATGGTACATCGTGTGCCACTGCGTTCATACATTTCCACTGACATCAATCTCGTCCACACCATAGACTCTAGTTCACAAGATGTATGGTATAAACAACTTGAGGACTACTTAGCTCATTCTTTAATTCCTCCCAACCTCTCTAGCAATGCACGGTGGGCTTTCATCAAGCACACCACTCGCTATACCATGCTAGGGGGCCTTCTCTATAAAAGAGGTTTTGACGGCCTTCTTCTTCGCTGTTTAAACTCCACTGAAGCTTCTCATGCTGTTAAACAAGCCCATGACGGGATTTGTGGCAGACACTTCAGTGGTAACTTGGTTGCCAAGCGCATCCTTCGCCTGGGTTATTATTGGCCCACTCTTCATCAAGACTGTAGCGATTATGTTCGGCGTTGCATCAAGTGTCAGTAGCATGCTAACTTGCTTCATCTCCCTAGTCACACTTTACAAGTCGCTCAAGATTTCTAGCCTTTTTCACAATGGGGCTTAGATCTCATCGACGAGATTAACCCTCATTCGTCTCTTCGTCATCAGTCCATCATCACTGCCACCGAGTATTTCACTAAATGGGTGGAAACTATTCCTCTTGTCTCCACAAAAGCTGACAAGATTGTCGACTTCATCCACACCCATATCATCTGTTGTTTCGGTGTCCCTCACAAAATCATCACCGACAATGGCAAGTCCTTTTAAAAACAAAACCGTCCAAAAATTCTGCGACTCATTTGGCATCAAACTCAGTTTTTCTTCGCCTTACTACCCACAAGCAAATGGGCAGGCTGAGGCTTCTAACAAAATCTTAACTAAAATTCTCATGAAGGTAGTCAACGACACTAGAAGGGATTGGCATGTTCAAATACCCTTCGCTTTGTGGGCCTACCGCACTAGCATTCGAACCTCTACGGGTGCTACCCCTTTCTCTCTAGTGTACAGAACAGAGGCTATTTTACCTCTTGAAGTACAGATCCCGTCTCTTCGCTTTTCACTCCATGACATTCTTTCTAACAATGACTTTCATCAAGATCGATTAGCTCAACTTGAGTTACTCGACGAACATCGTCTTGCTGCCCTCGATCATCTCCATGTCTATCAAAATCGCATCAAACGTGCCTATAATAAAACTCTGAGAGAACAAGATTTCAATATCGGAGACTTCATCCTCAAAGAAAACCAACATGTGACCAATATGGAATGGAGTAAACGAGGCAAATTTGCTCCTAATTGGCTCGGACCTTATATCATCACGCACAAGTATGGATCAGGGACTTATCGTCTGTCTTCTCTTGAAGGCCGACCAGAACCTGAGCCCCTTAATGCTTTGCATCTACGACCATTCTACTGTTAGTCGAGTACTCATCCACTTGACATTTAACTTGAACTCGTCCCTTGAGCAACCCTTGTCCTTTTAATCCTCAATCCATTCCACCCTTTTTCCCTTAACAAAATTCTCTACAACCCTTTTATGATGTACGGATGCTTCGTCCTAATAAAAGGGAGCCCTTGACCTTCTATAAGTCTTGTCCATGACTCAATATTCTGTTAAAACTAAATCAAGATGTCAAAATATCCAAGGTCACAAAACCAAATCAAAAAATAGACTGCTCCCTCGAAGGACAACTGTAATATCATTTTTGTAGCTAATAGACTGCTCCCTCGAAGAACAGCTATTCAAAAACCCTTAAATCTATAAAGCAAAGTATAGACCACTCCCTCGAAGGATGGCTATGACTAAATATTACTACAAACAGCACTCTCTTAGAAGCTTCCCGCATCGATCAGCTTCACAAATGACCACCAAACAAATGACATCTTTTTGTGGACTTCCCGCATTGATCAGTCCACTCTAAAAAAAAAAAAAAAAAAAAAAACCGGGTCATGGACTTGACTTGTAGTTGTCTCAGGGTCTCCTATAAAAAGGGGCAAAGTTATCCATACTCTAAAACAGGTTACCTTTTCCTCCTATCATATCACCTACTCAAGGGACTTCGAGCTCACTTTAATGTCAAAGTGATTCAATTACTGCTCTAACATAACTTGTGGTCAACGATGCAACGCATGAATGGGGCTCTTGGTTCTAACAACCCCTATCTATGTTGTCATTTTGGTCCTTGTCAATAAAAGGGCGCTTATGCCTTTTACTTTCTACCTACACTTTGGTCACATTCAACCACATCATTTGTCAAAACTATTCAATCCAACTCGTTTCAAACCACACAATTTATGTCAAACATAAACCTTTACTTGCTGAAACATAAATCGACCTGCAATTCATCTTTAGCAAACATCCATCATGAATATGGATAGTTGCTAGGGATGAAAAACCCCGACCAATGTTACAGCTTACACTATTTGGAAAAGGCTGTAGCATCATCTTCTCCTTATCATTTCAAGCATGTACCCTCAGACATATGGGCAATGCTATAACCTTATCATGACCAAAATCAACCACTTCAACCTTTTTCCTCCCTTCTTGGGAGAACTACATTGGCCTGAGGCCCTAACGACAAGGGTTATGTAGGTAGCACTCAGTTGACATGGGGTCTTCTGGGGTTAGCTCGGCCATTCTCTTCGTCACTTTCTTCCATTTCCTTTTTTCGTCACCTGCCAATCACATCACAACCAATCACATATTTTCATAATCTACATCATAATCATTATCATCATCACACAATTAAGCATTAACATCATATAATCTGTAAGTCATAACATAAATATCACTATCACATAATCCTTATGCATCCTCATCTAATCTAAAAGTCATGACCATTCTCATTATTAGCATTATCACAAATGCATCATTATATTAATCATCATCATTATAATCATTGACCATAACATTATCATCATCACATTTAATCATCATAACATTATAATCATAAACATAATATCAAAACATGTATCATCATCATAATAAAAAATGCTCAATACATTAAACATTAAACAACATCCATAACACATTAATGATCCAAAACCATCATCATATATATGTCAAAATAGTTTATTCAATCACACAAATCTGTGCCTCTATCTCTCTCATACATCTCACATCAACGGCTCGCAGGCCGGTATATACAACAAAAATAAAATCTCAAGGTCTGCCCTCAAGGCTGTGGCTGTGGTGGTGGTGGCGGTGGTCGAGAAGATGCTGTATCCTCTCCCCCCTCTGATCTGTGCCATCTGTGAGACCCAGAAGCCGTCGCTCATGACATAGACCTCTGTTGACTCTACTCTGCCCTCATCTCTGAGTATCACTGTATCTGAGGGAACCCCCTGATGGCCCTCTCATAATAAGCGATCTCGTCCAGTGCATCACTATATCTAACTAGAGATACAGTCTGCGATGGACCCATCTGCTCTGCTGCTATGCCCTGTCCTAACCCCTGTGGCTGTGGCTGACCTAGCTGAACCAATGTCGACTACCCTGGCCCCTGTGAAAATGCCGGCTGCTGTGAGGGCTGCTACATCGAACCCTGACCTCTCAAAACCTATCCTGCCGCTGCCTGTGCCTGGGCTACGGTGAGTTGTCCCTGTAGCAGTGTGACCTGATCTGTCAACACTACCACTCAACTCATCATCTCTGTCAGCTACCCTGTAACCCCTGCCAGCTGTCCCTACAAAACTGTGACCTAGGCCTGAGCCGTGTCTCTCTCCTGTCGCACAGTGTCCCTCTCCTTGTGGGCTATATCCCGCTCCCTCGTGACAGCCTGCAGATCTGGCTGGAGACCCACATGTATGCCTGTGTACCATCCTATCCACCATGCTGTGTAGGCCTCTATACACCCTGGGTCGTCAATCCCAAGTCCTGTCGGCAACTCCTCAAAATTTGGCTCCTCTGTCTCCTCTGGCAGTGGGAGCAGTGCCTCTATATCATCCCGCCTGTAATGTGGGAACGTGGGAGGTACATCTTGTAGCAGCCCATACTGGCACCGCACTCTCTCTACTGGGATCCTCTCAAGCTCACTGGCTTGCCTACCTCTGACCCATCGCATGATTTGAGTCTCGACCATCTGCTCGCCCTGGTCTCTGAACACTGGATACACCAAGTATGGTCTCCAGACGATATCTGTTGGAATTAGGGCCTCCAGTACCCCTCGGTAGTGATCAATATCCTTGGCCACTTCATCCACTCGCGTTTGCACCATCACCTCATGCCATCCCCTGAATTTGACCTTAAAACTAGCCTGGATCACCACTAAGAGGCCGAGAGGTCAGGTAACCACAATATGCTCGTATGCCTAACAGTGCAGAAGGTGGCCTACACACAGACTGTACCGTCACTGCTGACTGATGCCCCATAGCTCTCTGTATACTTGGACCAAAAAAATAGGTGCCCAGGCGAACACTGTCCACTGCTCTAGCATGTCCATCAAAACCCTAGTCATGGCCACCGGGAACCTGCCTCCCTCCGCATCCGGTAATGCATAGACTGTGATGTCGATCATCATCAGAACCGCTAACCGATGTGCACCCTCATATGCCACGTACAAAGGCTCATAGGTAAAACTCATTGAATGGTAGCTCGTCTCCATGACATGCTCCCCAAACAGTGTAACCATGTATATATCGTGCACCTCTCTTGAGCACGCATAGGTGTCAGCTCCGTGTATTGGCAGCTGCAAAATCTGGTACACGTCCTCGACCGTGACCATCATCTCGCCCGTGGGCAGATGGAAGGTGTTGGTGGCATGATCCCACTGCTTGATTAATGCCACCATGAGGCTCACATCCCTCGCCACTCTGCAGTAGTGTCTCAGACTACCTAGCCCCATTGCGCTCATCTGCGCCCACTCCTCGACTGTCATGCCTCTGCGCATCTGTGTCAGCAAGGTCGGGAGGCGATCCCACAGCATCAGAGTCTGCCTCGCCTACATCCATCCACAGTCAATCTCATGTTAAAACTGTTCCTACTCTTCCTATTTTACCAACCATTCTAACCATCTATGCCTAACCTGACACCCGAGAAGCCCTTGGCGTAACTTGGACCCCTCGACTTAAACATTTTTTATTCTTCTTTCGACCAGGCAGCCAATCGACATCGGTTAGCGTGCCAATGCCGACACTCACCTAACCAACGTCGATCACTTAGTGATCGACATCGATAAATTTATGACCAATGCCGGTCGTTGGTCGGCCGACGCTGGTGGAGTCGCTGACGTTGGCGACTGGTTCGGCCCTAGGGCCGAACGGGGCGAGCCCTAAAAATTAGGGCTTCCCCATTTTTAACCCCTACACCCCCCAAAACTATCTCTAAGACTCTTAATCTCTCCTAGATCTATTCCCCACCCTCCTAGCTACCCTCCCCCCTAGTTTTAGGCCCATATCAACAATAATTTCAAAAACACAAATCCAAAACAAACACAGTGCAAATAAGGTTCAGGACCCTCCTACCTCATCCCAGCGTCGTCGGCGTGGTGGCACAATGGGTGCCACTGGTGGTGGACCTCCCGCGGGTCCTCTACTCCCCTCTGACATGTCCACTATGTCTCTTTGCCCTCACACTTCACCTGGCCCACATGCATCCCTGTAGCATTCAATCGACTCCTTCTCTTCACCAATGTTCCTCTGCCACCTCGCACTGAAACTCGGTCAGCTCTGGGTCACTTTCACTCAATCAACTCTAGAGCTCTTTTTTCTCTCAATCAACAAATCACAAATAACTTTTGGTAGGCCACCAATCTAATTTTGTCAGATTTGGCAGGCCGTCGACGTCGGCATCGGCGTGCCCTAACCCGCCGACGTCGGCCTAACTCTGTCGACGTCGGCCATTTTTGGATACCGACGTCTGTTTCTCTCACCGACGTCGGCGTCCTTCCAATCTCCTTTTTTTTTGTTGCCCCAAAATCATGCCCCCAATCAGTCAGTCCTCCAGACCACGTCATTTTGGCCCCCTGGGGCCCACTTAAGATCTCTTTTGCCTCCATCCATCGACCACCAGACCTTGGAGATCGTGACCATCTCCTCTAACTGCGACTACTTTCAACGTGATTTTGCCTTGGTTGTTTTTGCATATATGCTACCTCATGATTGGTTAGCAAAATCGTGTGCACACTTTTGACCTTCACAAGTATAAGATCGCAAGCCAATTGATCCACACTACTTATGACATTTTCATATTTTCAGGAGCACTTCCTAAGCCTGGAATACCTAGAACACGACGACCATTGGAGCTTCAGCTTAGATTGAATAACCCAATCAGCAAATGACTAAATGCTGGGGCTTGGTTCTTTCAATTTTGGCACTCCTCGACCCTCGACCTGCGATAATTTGACCTGACCATCCTCGTGAAGTGGTGTACACGCAATCATAACTTTTACAGTGTTCTCACTTTATCTTTTCCCTTTTTCATCCACTCTCTATCAAATTAGCACCCGATTCCAAGTTCCCTTCTCTCGTCTACTGCTTTGAGGGGGGAATACCTCATCCATAATCGGGGCAACCAACCCTCGCCTATTTTTGTCTTGCAGTTCACTTGAACAACCAACAAGATGAAATCAACCTTATCTCATACCTGGGGCAACCGACTCCTGTTTTTGTCTTGCAGTTCATTTAGAGCAACTAACAAGACAAAAATGGGCAAATGTAGACACCTAAATAGTGTCTAACCCTTGGTCACCTTCCCCCTTGGTCCATTCCTAACCCATTCCTAAAACATAAAATTACTAATTTAAAATAATAAACTTACTTTGAATTAACCCCCCCTCATTAGACACATCACCCATGACACCTCGCCTAGGACACCTCGCCTTGGACTAATTCCCATCCTATGACTCACCCAAGACCTATTCTTACTTCTCTCTAACCGCCTAACCAACTCTCGTGCGTATTTAGCCCAACCTTTGACATTCTCCAACGGATAGTGCACTTGGCGGATGAAAAACGGGCTTGGTGGCTCTTTTTGCCCGTTCTAAACCCGCGGACGTCGGTCAAATGTCGGCCGATGCCAGAAAAATCATCGACGTCGGTTATACTTAACCACATTTTTTGACCCTTTGACGACCCCAATCACAAATCGGCTAATTTTTGAAGCTAATCACGTCTCTCCAGTCTTCTTCTGGCGAAACAAGGTTCTCGTGCTTTTGCTTTTCAGTGTTCTGGGCTTCTTGGTGTTCTTGCAGGGATCAATATTCTTGGCATCACTTTCTAGGCAGTAAGGTCTTGCATCAGAAATTCTGCATAGGGATTGCATGACATCTCCATCACCAGCGACAACTGAAACAGAGCTTCTGCACCTTTGCCACTTCATATCACAGCTAAGTATTTGTACTTTTTTTTATTATAATATCATTTCAAATATATTAGTATTCTGTCTTCTATCTATTCCAAGCATCTTTGACCCAACCTTCCTTGTTCTTCTCGGAGAGGCTGAAAAGCCTTCTCTCACCCCTTATTCCCTTGTCTTTGCTTCTGATACTCCCTTAGTCTCTCTCTAGGCAACACCCTCTGTCCAATCAACTCAGCATAAGTTATCAAAGACCTACAAACCATCTGAAGACCTATCTAATCAACCTGATTAAATTGCTTTACGAAAAGGCTGAAAGGCCTTTTTCCTGTTTCTCATTCCTTTTCCTGACAATATTCTCAGTCTCTTAGACCCTAAATAGTCCCTCTAAATCCCTCATAGACCCTCAAACCCTCAGACCAGACCAAATCCATTCTACAGACCAGAAACTAGACCTGTAACCCATCCCTGGCCAATTGCCCTGACCGACCTCGTCCATTACCCCTACCGACGTCGGCAGTCTAACCGTCATCGGTGACCTCCCTGACCGACGCTGGCAATATCACCGACATCGATGACTGTGTTTAGCAGATTGCAGCTTATCAGGTACGCATTTGCTTTTGGTTCTTTCTTTTCACATCTTTCATTATTTCTCTTTTCTGTCTCTGTCATATTTTGTCTTAAACAATGGATTGTCATCCTCCAAGAATCCTTAGCGCTTCTAGGACCAAGCTTTTGCTTGGCAATCCACCCTCCTATCAACTAACATTCTTTGTGTTTTAGTGTTTATTTCTTTGCAGGTGTCATTCCTCCACAGCCAAAGAGGAGTTCTCACAACGTCTGGATTACGGTGCGCAGACTATATCCAGGTACATACAAGCCTTGACCATTCCTTTTAGTTTCTCATTTTCTCTCCTTTGAATTTGAAAGCGAAATTTGAATAGAAACACACATCACAAAAATCATAGGACACAACTGTCATCTACTTCAAATAAAGGCATGAGATGGGACGTGCCATGAATTTGAAAAGAATAGTTATGGTAAGGAATGGGCAACCAACATGATGTGAGAATACCATTAAAAGCTTTAATTGTAAAAAGTAAGGATCAAAACATGACAACCATTAAGGATCTACATTAATGACATGAAGTGATGGGTGATGGGAAAGTGTTAATGGTGGAAAACCCCCATTGAGCCTATAAATAGGCAAGTTAAACTATTTTTACACTTTACCTTTGTGATTACTTTGAAATTAACAGAGCCTAAGAACAAACTATTACCAGAGATGAGTCGAGTGAATCTAGAGCTAAGCAAATCAAATTCATTTCCATAGCAACTTGTAAAGGGCATTACAAAGTTGAGGATATGTATTACAAGTCTGGTTTTATGAGAGAAACATAAGGTAATACTAAGAATTGTAGGTTCAGGGCCACCATTGGAGGGAACTCAATCTAAAAAATCCAAAGCAATCATCCATAGCCATATATTCTTTTGGAAAATTTGGATGGTCATGTGTTAACCCTCAGACTCCTCGAAGGGTGATACATCCTAAGAAAAAGGCCAAAAGGATTGTACCCTTGCTAACAATACCAGAGGGAGAAGAGGTGGGTGGAGGACACTGGGTTCCTATTAGGGAAAAATACCTGAAGAACAAGTTCAATGCATGGAGGAAGAATATAAAAGTATAGTGCACAAAGTAAAGAAGGCTCAATTATCCTAGATGTAGAAAGCTCAAACATCCCCACCCTCATCTATTTTGATTGAAGAAATACAATATATAGAATTAGTGTTGCATGTGGAGAACTAGGTCTCCAAGGTTTCCATTTGTACCATCTTCGAATACAACCATCATCAACTTGGGAACAAGTTTGAACTTCAAAATGACCACCAGGTCAAGACCAAAAACACCAAGAACCAAGTGGTGCTTGATCTTATAATCTTCATCCAGGTAAACTCTCTAGGGTTGTTTCATATTTTTAATTTACCATACTTTGATAAACCCATAGAGGTAGTTCAATTCCTTCTCTCACACATCCATAAGGACTACATTTACTTCATTAGGTGTAGTATGAAGATCACACATGAATGGATCAACAAGGTCATGGGATTGTAGTGCTTAGGTTGAGCATGATTTTTGACTTGGAATACATTGAGGAGGTCCAAAAGACCACCATGATGCTCATATACCGAAAGTAAGGCCATGTTATGCATATCAAAAACCTATAGGTTCCTACCCTCTAGGTTCTGGTATGGATCATTATGACCAAGATAGATGGGACCAATAGATGGAAAGAGGTCGACATGGTGCACTTTCATATTTCCCACCAAGTCACATAGGGGCTAAAGTATAACTAGGATATGTACTTCACCCATAAGCCTATTGAATTTGTGAAAAGGACCCATTATATGCCTAAGTATAGGTTTTCATGGGGGGTATTCCTCCTCTTAATGGTTTTTTATGAGATCTATGTGTCATACTATAGATCAATAGTGCTAAAGTGGGTATACCCTCCCATGCATAAGTCCCTTGATAAATGCTACAACGTATTCACTTGACCCTAGCACATCACCCCCTCATATAAGATAAAGATGAGGTACTAGTTTGACAGGATCAAGGTAAAATTTGAGAATGAGTGGTGTATCTTAAAAGACTTGCCCCCTTTAGCTATGGAGCAAGCGTAGTTTGCTATGAAGTATCCCTTCTCCCTAGCACACATTATAATGAACCCTTCTAGAGAGATATTTGCATGGATCAAGTTACCCTAAGCCTTCTTGACATGTTACTTCAAAGAATCCATGAACCATATTTATGATGCACAACCCATTATCTTAGAGGCTGAGAAAATAGATTTGGAGATTCACACTCTTCATAAAATGTTTATCTATCTGGGCAAGAAGGCCTATATAGAAAGGAGGGAGATAGACTTGATTGACATCAAAGTTAGACAAACCATGGTGGGAGAAAAAATTCATAACTTGTTCTACATGCTATGCTCCCAAAATAATCCAAAAGGTGGGGAACTTAAGGCAAAAATTCCATTAATGCTACCACTGAAGAAGAAAAAGTGGACAGATATTGGTGCCAGTAAAATTAGTTAACATGCACTATAGAAGAAGCAAATTATGGCCGAGGACCCTCCATTGTGCCCATCTCCACCTTACCCTTCTCCATCTCCACCTTGATCTTCTCTATCTTATCACCCTTTTCCATCTCCACCTTATACCTCTCCATCTCCATTGCACCTTCTTCTCCCCAGCCTTCTACTCCACTTTCATGTCCACCTTCTCCACCTTCACCTCCACCTTCTCCTCTACATCTACCCTCTCTACCTAAAGTAACTCCACCACCATCTCCCCCAAGGTCTTATACTTTAGGGACTACACACCAATAATACCCAAGGTTAATGCCCATACATGAAGTCCCTAATATGTAATTAGAAGCATCATAATCCAATTTTGAGAAGAGCCCCTCTTTGGTGTAGGAGGAAATGTCCTCCTCTAATGACTCACTGCTTGATGCTAAACCACTCTATGGTGAAGAGGAGGATGGTGAGGAATAAATGATTGAGATGGCCATTGGTAGCCACAAGGAGGTCAAATTAGAACACAACCTTAGTAAAGGGAAGGGACTGGCTAGGACCACTAAAGAGCTAGGTGATAATGCAACTGACAATACACATGAATGATATAATTTGGCATCCTTGATAGGATGATATATCTTTGGTCACACTTCATTTCCAATGAGGAAACCTTGGAAACAAGTGTCCTTCTTTTTTGATATGTATAATAGGGAACATGAGATTAAACTCCCCAAAGACAACCTTTCCTTGGGATCAGATGCTCCAGCTCTACCAAAACCACTATGGGTGGGTCCTCAAAAGATATTCCCTCTTCTAGCAAGTCAACCTTTTTAAAGTTAGATATGAAAGTCATACACTGAAATATTTTGGTATATTTTGATGCACACACTGTTGAGAGGAAACATGCCAAAATTATGGGCATGTATAATAAAGAGGTTGCAGAGAAACAAGTACTCACTGAAGAAGTGGCCAATTTGAAGTAGTAGATCCAAGAGGCCACATAGGCAAAAGTAAGGGCCTTAAACCTATAAAAAATACTTTTGAAAAAAGAAATGGTATTGGTAGATGATGTGCCTCTTGACAGGGATGCCATAGGAAAGATAGAGACCTTGGTGAACCTTTTGCTCAAATGCTGCAAGAAGCAACCCATGTTGAAAGATGAGGGATTGGAGTTAACAGAGTAGTTCACCATGATAGTTAAAGTTTGCAAGCATGCCCTAGAGAGGGTTGGGGAGGTTATCCCCATTTTGGATGGTATTTTTGCAAGGTTGGCATGCCAAAATAAAGTCTTGGAGGCTCAGCTCCAAGTTGAATAAGCCTAAAGGTAACAATTGGTTGATGTTGCACTATTAATAAGGGACTACACAGAGCATGCTAAGGCATTCAAGGATGTGGAAGTGATTGAAGATATAATAAACACACATCACCAAAAAATAAATACAATATTTGTATCCCTCTAAGGATAGGTTGAAAAAGTGGTCTCCTCACTTGAAGACATTTAGAAGGATGCTACCACATCCCTGGATGAACTGGTCAAGAAGGCCAATAAGACCTCCAACCAACTCGAGGAGATAAAGAAGTCAAAAGGGGGGCCATAGAGGAAATAAATACTAAGGTGCTTGAGGCATTATCATATTGGAATAATGTGAAGTAGGAGATTAAGCAGACAAGACCCAAATTTTTGACAGAGGCCGTTAGTGTGACTTAGTCCAGGATGGACTAAGAGCGTAGTATGGGGTGATGTTGGCCCTACATTTTGGCTAAGTATTGTCCATTTTTAGCATGGGACTAAAATGGTGTGGAAGGACCATGGCATGTAGATTTATAGGTGTAGAAGCATCATGGCATGGAACCTACAGGGCATAAGAGGAAAATAGTGTGGAAGGACCAGTGTAAGAGGACCCAGTCAAAGGAGAATGAGTCACAAGGAACCTAAGGACATAGGACTCAAAAATAATCATAAGACTAGGAGAGCATGTGGGAAGTGGGAGCAGTTAAAACAATAATTCATATGAGTCACCTAGACCTTACTCATAAGAATTATTGTACCAACTCGTAAGAGAGGAATACATGGCATCAAAGATCTAACATAGAGCGAGGATATAGGGACACAAAAGCCTGGGTCTTTAAGAAGAACTAGTTGATTGATTACCATGACTCTTAGTCTATTGAGAGTTTATTGGTGAATTAATCTTGCTATTAATGATTGTAAACACTTTTTTAGGGGAAAATAAGTATAAATACCCCTATTGTAAAGTACTGTGGTGATGGATTTTTACCTCTTTGATGATTAAGCATAACATATGAAGTAGCTAGTTTTTATAAACTTCTTATGTTCATGATGAATGATTTCATGTGAGTTAAGTATAATGATTAGGCCTAATGTGAGTTTTGACCATATTTTCTTTTCTAAGAATTAACTTTGAACTACAAATGGCACTAATCTACATAATTATGGTAATCGATCTTAGAATTCAAAAGATTGACATAGTCTATCTCTACTTATATAGGGTATCTAATTAAAGTCATGTTTGACATCATGAATATGACTAAATGTTGTTATGCAATAAAAACTTACAGGAGCTGATTCTAAGTTACGTGCTTTAGGTGAGTGTGCAAGATCTCAATCTTGCATGAAAGGGCTAGTGTGCTAGCTCGTTGGGCTAGACTTCAGCAGTAGAGCTATATTTACCAAAGAAAACTCAATAGATAGATAATGGGGGTGAATATGTCAATAAAATATTTTAGCGATTTTTCACAACAAAAGAGATTGATCTAAAACAAACATTTTCATAAAGTCCTTAGTAGAATGGTGTGCAAAATGTAAGAACCAGTCCTTAAAAAAGATGGCAAAGTGACACCTTAGTACTAGGCCAAAGCAATCAATTATGTTTTTTATATTCAAAACCATGTTCCACATAAAGCCTTAAAAGGAATAAATCCTTTCGAAGCTTGGCATAGTAAAAAAATTCATAGTTGAATATTTCAAGGTCTTTAGATTTCTAGCTATGTCACACATACCTAAGAATAAATACAAGTTTATGAAACCTTAGAGTAAGCTTTGCATCTTTTTAGGATACCTTAATGGTGTTAGGTGATATCATCTCCTCATTTGACCACATATTAGCCAAAATGGCTACCATAGGCCATTATATTTCAAATCTTTGCTTATAATCCATCTTAACTTTGTTGACAACCTTTTTCATGCCTATGATTTGTCCTATGATGTTTGGGTATGTGCACAAAGTTGGGAGACAATTCTATGGACATTTTTCATAATGTGATCGCATTATTGACATAACATGATCATGTTATTTAAATTATGGCTTAGATTACATATCCATAATGTAATCATGTTAATACATAATACAATTACATTATTTAAAACCAATAACATGATCATGTTCCCTATGTTTACTACAAAAAATAAAAAAGTGAACTTGAACACAAAATTTCCTCATTTTTTGTTTGAGTTATTTATTCCCCTCACTCTCCTCTACTCTACGATCGTGTTTTGCCTTAATAAAGCCAAACCTTGATAGAATTCATCCTAGGAAGATCGACACATCGAGTAATTGATGATGTCACCATATAGAAGAGGTAAGTGCTAAAAATCTACACTTGTTAACTCTAAATTTTAATAATTGTTTGTTATTTTCATTGTTTAATTGGTAATTTATTTATTTTGAATAGCCTATCTTGCTAACCCTCATGTTCCATAGCCTAACCCTCATAACCCTCCACCAAACCCTCTTATTCCTCAGCTTAACCCTCCACAGTTCCACAAAATCCCCCAAGCCGTCAGGAGAATCTAGTTGACCACATTATGGAAAATAAAATTGAAATTGAAAAATTAATTAGGAGAAAGAGGGATCCCACTTCCACCAACACCCCCTGCACCTATTTATCCAATTCCCTAGATTAATTATTAAGTCAAATTGACTCTATAACAAGTCAAATTAATAGATGGGTTTCATATTTGGATAGTTGTAGGGATTATTATGCTGACAAATTGTTAGCACGTGAGGTCAAGAATAAAACAATATCAAAAACCTCCATTTATGCCTTATTCATTGACCCAACCACTAATGCACCACATCTAGTAACTGCTAAATGTTTTTCAATCTATCGGTGCCAACACAATTTAATCACAACCAATTTTTGGGACCGAACGTGGATGGTGTTTGATTATCCACCGTGTAACAACCACAAGGTCCCATATATTTTTTGAGGAAACTCTACTATAAGTTTATCCTCAATGAGATTTTAAACTATTTTTATTATAGTGAGTTTTAGGGTCGAGGGAAAGGCTTTGCATAGAATCGACTAGGTGCACATCACACACATAATGGGCTTGAAAGGATCCATATCTAAAAGTCACTTCAATGTGAGATCTCCTTTGTAGTTCAGGAGGTCATTGATATTGACACTCTACATTTACTTAGTTCACTCAGTAATACACTCATTTAGCATATAAGTAAACTCTCAAAGACTAATGCTAGAGATACGCCACCTAGTGTGCATACTTGACCCCACCCTTGCAAAATTTGTGGAGCTATATACACTAGACCTTATGATGATGATGGTGCTGGTGGTTCAGAGGGATTGGATAATATAATTATGAGTGATGAGTTTTTGGCACGCATATTTGATGTACAGACATCAATGACTATGCAGATGCAAGTATATTTTATATTAATGTAATGTTAAATTTAAGTTATATTTGTAAATTTAATTTAGCTAACAATTAATTTACATAGAAATTAAATAATATATATGTAATTTTTTATGTCCCAAGAGGAGATGGTGCCTCCATTGTCACAATCTAGACTTGTAGGATTTGATTTTATGTAGGCATTATTTACATATACGGATCCAACTATTGGCCCATCCATTACTACATTTGTATGTGTTAGGATGACACCTTTTACTTATATAGAGGTAAAACTTTGAGTTAATCTTATGCTCTATGTAAATTTAATCTATGCATATTTTCCTTGTAATTTTAAGTTAAATCTATCTAAAAGGATCTCAGAATTCAAGTACAATGCTATTACATACACTCTTGGTTTAATAAAGGAGAAAAAATTGTCATATATATATATATATATAAAAGTAAGTGAGACCTTGTTTACATTCAGTTGATGGCTCAAGTAGACTCTCCTCCATCACTATGAGCCAAGATAGACATAGGAATTTCTGCTGCAATGCCATCTATACAAGCGTTGACAGAGGTATCTATTAACTTGTAGTTTTGAATAGTAAAAATATATTTGTTTTAATAATTTTACTACATACTTGGGGTAAATATAACATATGTGAATGCATTGTGTGTGCAGAGTTATCTCATGACATCAAATAGTCCCAGTCAAATGATTAGTAGGAAAACTTCTCATATTTTTTCCTATTTTAGATGTCTGTTCGAATAGCTGAGCCTGCCACTAAATCATTTGAGCATCAAAAATAGATTGATTAGGACCGCGAGCTTGTATTAAGTGAATGTTTAAATGATTTTTTTATTATAGTTTAAAATTAATTTTTTAATAAGTGGTTGAATGTATTTTATGTTAATTTTTTAATTAATTGTATTTTAATAGGTTCAACTACAAGCAAGCTATGAGCGTTAGACTCACAATCAGACCTTGGATCAATCCAAAGCATTCACTCCATCTACCAGCAAGGCATCCTAGAGAGAGTTTTCTTTGAGGAAGGCAAGGAGAGGGAGGTTATTTGATGATTAGGATGTCTTACATGAGATATGTTTTTTTGTATGCCTATATGGCAATGCACACATTTTTGGCATTGTATATGTGTATATGACATTCACCTGACATTAGATACTATGTTGGTAGATGTAATTTTTTATATGCCTATCATGATAATCTATGTATTATTGACATTGTACATGTGCCTATCTGATTTATTTTAGAATTTTCATGTAAATTATGTTAATCTATCTAATTTATATTCAATTTTAATTTAAAATGTTATCATATAGTGTTTTTTTTGATCTTCCAAACTATTATCTTTTAGATCTTGTATTTAATGTTGTACATAAATGAGGATTAAAAAATTATTCTTTTCAATGCTATAATATCTAATCTCCCATATTTTTTTAAATTAAAGTTTTTATTTGATTGTGTGTAGTGGAAAAAACTGATGACACTCTTATCTATTTTGTATTTGTCATCACCCATTTATAACTTTTCAATTAATCATTATCATAATTTATTTCTCTTAAAGATCATACCCAATCATGTTCATACTTGTATAATGTAGATAAATAAAATCATTCATAAATCCTTATAAATTTCTCACTCCGATACCTATACCCTCTAACCCGATCTTTCACCTTCAGTTGGATCTAATGCCTTTTTGGATAGCTTTTCTTGAAGCTAGGCCTACTACATGTATGGCCTCTATGATTCTTGTTCCTTTATATTTTCCCTCACCTCTCAATTAATCTCCATCAATACCTCTTCTGAACTCAACTCCTTTACTATCCTCTAACCTACCCCTTTTGTCATTCACTCTTCACACTCTTTCACTACACATTCCCTAGGCTTAGTTATGCCTAGATGCCTTCCTCTTCCTTAATACTTTCAAGAACACTTCCTCTAGCTCTTATATCCACCTATCCAACCTTCATTCAACCCACTCAATCTAATTTCAAAGGCCACCACATTCATTTACACTTCATTTCACTTTTTTCATTCACGGGCTATTTGGCCTAATAGGCATAATGCACATTCTTGAGATTGGTTTATAACCCTTCATCACCTCACTCCTTTAGCATATTTAACACCTCACTCCTGACATAATTCAACTCCCCATTGAGGTCTCTAGACCCAACTTAATGACCCCTATCCCTTAAGAGTGTTAGGCCTCCTATAACTGATCTTTGACAATATCACAAACCTATTCTAGCCTATAAATCACCTTGAACACTTAAAATACACTTTCATATAAAAGTGGGTGAGAAAAGGGAGAGAGAGAGAGAGAGAGAGAGAGAGAGAGAGAGAGAGAGAGAGAGAGAGAGAGAGAGAGAGAGAGAGAGAGAGAGAGAGAGAGAGAGAGAGAGAGAGTTGCATGGTGGTGTGTGGTTTAGGAGAGTAGGGGGAAGTAGTATGAGTTAGTAGAGTAGGTATGAGAATCAAGAAAGAGGGATATATGGATCAAAAATATAGAAAATTGTGTTGTCCATGAGGACAAGGATATGACAATGGATCATATTGTAAATATTTATGAAGATCAATAAAAGATGTGTTATCTAGTGGAAGAACCTCCTTATCATTATGTTTTGAATGTAGCTGAATAAAATTTGATGTTTAATAGTGTTATTAAAGCCTAGAGATAACATCCCATGCTAATTTTTAGGTGTGTGGAGGATTGAGTGGTTGCTAGTAGATAGAGGGCTAGTTTCACCCTCAAGTAAAGGTGGTTTGAGGAATAGTAATCATGGAGATACAATTTACTATAATCATATGGAAAGAGTTTGATTGAGTTGTTAGAATTCAAAACTTTTATAGATACTTTCAACTAGTAAATTGAATTTTATACCCATATATTCCTTGCATCATTTGAAAAGAAACATTAATTTCCATTCAACCATACAAGGATTAACAATAAGTCCAAGCAAAAAATATTACTTCCAAATAAAGTGTCAATATGCAAAGACCTCATCTTGACTAAAAAATAGCACTGCCAACATGTCTGAGTGGGGTGGATAACATCCAAGACCAAGTTATTAGTCTCCCATCATGCCTGATCGACAAACCCACCACCCATTCTGGCCTTAAGAATTCCCTTCTTAATACAAAAAAATGTAGTTTTTAAGCCTAAGTTCAAACACGTGTAAAATTAAACTTGTAAGTCATTTATGTGAACCATAAGATCTCTCCCTTACCTCTTTAATCCATCTAATCTCACCCCAAATCACTTAGATGTAACTTTCAATTTGTGGCACAAGTTGCAGTGATGGGTCCTAAAAGGCAACTTTTAGGCATTGAATAGGCAACTTCTTGAGCTCCATATGCCATTTCTACCTCTAGGACATCCACTTGAGAATATATCACTTCTATCACATATATATAAGCAAATTACATATGATCATACCTCCATGACATTCAAACCCACCCAGAGGTATATTTTCACTACCATTTAGGAGTGCATAAACACTAACAATAAATGTTGTCAAAGTTGAAGTTATGGTTGCAAAACTTTGATTTTGATGCTTCCTGACTAAAAAATGACAATTTAGACATGTATGAGGGGTAGATAATGTATAGGACCAAGTTATTGGCCTCCCATCATGCTCAACTGACAAATCCACCACCCATTTCAGCCTCAAGAATGCCCTTCCTAATACAAGAAAAATGTAGTTTTTTAGCTTAAGTTCAAACACATGTAAAACAAAACATGTAACTCATTTTTATGAACCATAATATCCCTAACCTACCTATTTAATCCATATAATTTCACCTAATAACACTCAAGTGTAACTTTTAAGAGAAATCCATGGTACAAGTTGAAGTGATGGGTCCTAAAATGCAACTTTTTTGTATTAAATAGACAACTTCTTGAGCTCCAACTACCATTTCTACCTCCAAGACCTCCACTTGAGAATCTATTACTTTAGTTACATATAGATAGGTAAATTACATGTGCTCACACTACCAAAATATTAAAATCCAATTAGAAGTAAATTTTCACTACTATTTAGGAGCTTGGAAACATTGATAATAAATATTGTCAAAGTTGAAGTTGTGGTTGCAGAACTCTAATTCTGATGCTTCTCGACCAAAAATTAGCACTAAAAACATGTCTAAGAGGGTGAATAACATCCAATAATAGGTTTTTAACCTCCCATCATGCCTGATCGACTTACCCACCACCCATTTTGGCCTCAAGAATGCCCATCCTTATACAAGAAAAATGCAAGTTTTTAGCCTAAGTTCAAACATGCATAAAACAAAACATGTAACTCATTTTTGTGACCTATCAGATCCATCCCCTACCTATTTAATCCAATCAATAGTGCACTATAGTACTTAGGTGGAACCTTTGAGATAAATTCATGGCATAAGTTGTAGTGATGGGTCTTAAAATGCAACTTTTTGGCATTGAATAGACAACTTCTTGACCTCCAACTACCATTTCTACCTTTGAAACCTCCACTTGATAATATATCACTTTGATCACATATAGATAGGAAATTTACTTGTTCTCCCACTATCATGATGTTTAAATCCATCCATAAGTGTAGTTTTACTACTGTTCAGGAGTGTAGATACTCTAACAACAAACATTGTCAAAGTTAAAGTTGTGGTTATAGAACTTTGATTCTGATGTTTCCTGACCAAAAACTAGCACTACCAACACATTTAGGGGGGTATATATCATCTAGGAATAGGTTATTATCCTCCCATAATGCCTGATTGACAAACCCACTACCCATCCTAGGCTCAAGAATGCCCTTCCCAATACAAAAAATGCAAATTTTTAGCCTAAGTTCAAACATGCATAAAACAAATCCTGTAACTCATTTTTGTGAACTATTAGATCTATCTCAAGCCTCTTTAATCCCTCTAATCATACTCTAGGACATTCAGGTGGAACCTTTGATAGAAATTTGGGGCACAAGTTGCAACTACAGGTCATAAAATGTAAATTTTTGGCATTAAATAGGCAACTTATTGAGTTCGAACTACCATTTCTACCTTTGGGACCTCTAATTGAGAATCTATCACTTCAATCACATTTAGATATATAAATTACATGTGCTCCCACTACCACAATGTTTAAATCTACCTAGAAGTGCATTTTCATTACCATTCAAGAGTACAAAAACACTAAGTACTTACAAAGTTAGATTCTCTTAGTTTTAAAAAGATGGAATTCTTTACTGACAGTGCCAACCACATGAAGGTGGAAGCTTATTTGTCACCACTAACCTATAAAAAATTGTTAGTAATTAATTAGAAAATAAATGCACATGTACTACCTAGAAAATAAATAATATTTAGTAAAATTGATTACATTTATATTTGAAGAGTCAACATACTTACGTATTTCAATCCAATGAACCACTAGGATCTGCTCTAACCTTGATAGTTTCAAGAATAACTTCATGGTTTGACTCTTGAACTTTCCATATTTTTCTAATTAATGGCCTCCCATGATATTTTTTTAATTGAATATTCATTACAAGAATTAAATTTGAATAGTGTAGTATCTTCTTGTGCATATCAAACTCTTCAAACAGCCATTGATCTGAATTTTTTATAGGATATCATCAAAACCAAGTTCTAATGACTACCATTGACCTAGTGGGATAGTAAATGTTTTCTCCATGTATAACTGGGTAAGTAAATTTTTTCCCTCTACACACCGACATAAGTAGTTATATGTGCCTTCTTCATTGTACTCATCTGTAATAACTGTAAAAACATGCCCTATGTCACAAAAAATTATTTTTACTGACACTATGAAGATATATAATGAGAATAAATTATACATAATGAAAAATATTCTACTTGGGTGTACTATATCATATACATGGTCAAAGTCATCTAATAATGCCATATCTATAAGTTATAATATTAAAACATAATATGTGTTGATTGGAATTAGAGGTTTAGAACTCCAATCATCCACTCATTCTTGTGACACACTCATTCTAAATAGATTCCACACATGCAGAACATAAACATGCCAAGTGTCTCATATGAATAGTCTAAGAACTTGCATTTAAGCTACAAAATGAGTGGAGCTCACTTGAACCCGTTAGAGTCATACAATCCTCATATTTTTCCAAGTGTTCTTCCTCTATTAACCATAAATGCCTAAGAATAGTAGAATTTGGTTGAGCACCATGACACATGTTCTTATTACACCATTCAACCATGGTTTTTGCATTTGTCAAATCAACACTCTTCAAATTTCAACTTCTCCCTTGTAATCACTCTTTTTACACATGCTCCAACATTGTCATGCACCCATTTTCCATGGCCAATGTTGATGAAACTCTAAATGTGTTCTAACTAGTGGTAAAGTGCATCCTACTCAACCAATAAAACATCTGTGAATTTTTGAATTTTTATGTGTAATTGTCTAACCAAATGTAATGTCGATTGAAATTAATGTACCTCTGATTCAACTATTCATAAAACTTTTGAAAACAACCTTGCACATACTCTATATAATTTGATCAGTCATTGTTGTTATAGAAATGATACTCTATTAATATTTTTTGTTGCTACTCTTTACTATCAGGTGCATACATGAATGCTATATGCATGGATATGACAACTTGTGATGAGTTGTAATACTACGATTGAACTTCCATTTGTGGTTTGAATGTGTAATTTTTAGCAAATTCAACTACTGAAATAATCAAACTAAGTAGAAACTTATCCTTACTTATTTTGGAATGTTCATTCAAACATCTAGCCGTATGTGTGTGCCTTACATACTCATAAACAATTTTCTCCCTAAATTTGACCAAAATTTCAGAAACAGGTATCTCTTTTATAACAAGCTCACACATTTTAGATTCTTTACCATCTTTTACTTGATAAGTCACTAATTTATATTTGATTAAACCAAATAATTCTTGTCTAATTACACTTGTACTCTCCTCATGGATACAATTTTTTTTGACAATCCACCACAAATGTTGCAATTTCCATCTAAACATGATTTGTTATAAAATAATTATCCATCCGATATTTTGCAAAAAATAGTTGGAATAAATTCCCTGACTGATTTTGGTATAAATTCAATGCCACACTTCTAAAAAATGTTATTAGTATAAAAAGTACAATGAATATGGTGAAAAACATCATAGCGCAATGAAAATTCAATATGTTGCCTACAACAAAAAGTGGTGCGTGTATGATTTATTTTTACATAAAAAGGTTTGGCCATATCAAAATATGTTTAAAAAATAAAAATTTGTGGATGTTTTCCAAAAATTTAGAGTACAATTTTATTTGAGTCATATCCAATAAATATTTTGAATGCGGTTCACGGTTACAAAAACCAACTCTTATTTTCACTACATCTCTTGCATTGGGTGAAACCTTTATATTGTCTTTCCAAAATTGAGTAACTCTTTGAGAGCATCGACTATAGCCTTGTCCTTTCATGAAAGTCTACCAAAGAATGCCTAGAGCTCATTGGTATTCGGTTCATTAAGTATTTTATGTCTTTCAATTTTTTTCATTATTTTTTTGGTTTATATTAAGTACTCAGCTTGTTTTTAAAAGCATTCATTTTTTCCCTGTTTGTCTACTTACTGCACAAGTTATAAGTATACATTGGGCAACCTTACAATCTTGGGTGCATGATTTTGGGCCTATAATATGATATGTATCATGTAGATTTTTAACAATTTCATTGTTTTCATCATCTATGTTAGATGTTCTTAGTCCTAATGTGTACATTATAGGTCTCATCTCAATCAATTTTATAAATGAAATAAATAATTGACATCTTTGACTACCATAATCCAAATTATGAAAGACATTATCCTAAATTCATTGAGCAAGTCTTCTTAAATGGAAATCAAACATATTTTTATGCATTATTTCTAAAATATTTTCATCAACTTGAATTAAGTACTTATCTTTTTATATGCATAATTCTTAGAGGTGTTGTTAATGGTGGAATTTGTTGAGAGAGTGTTTCAAAATTATTTTCACTTTTATTATTTAGAGGTGGGATGACATTTTATTCATTGTTTATTTATTTGTTAAATATCTCTATGAAATTTTATTGATTGTTAATTTCATCATTATTTGTTTTAATCAAATTTTCTTCATTCATGAGAGGTAAACCATTATATATAGACTCATCATTAACAAAATCAAAAACTTGAAACTTTGAATGTAAACTTTTAACATTATCTAATTCATTATTGTCAATTTCATTATTATTAATTTCATTATGGTAAATTTCATCATTATTCAATTCATTATGATCAATTTCATATTATTTAATTCATTATTATCAATTGGCTCATTATCTATGGCATTTGGTTCATCAAGATTAGGGTTTGTACCTTGTTTTAAATAAAGCTTTTTCATACATATCTTATATTTCTCTCTCAACTCTTCTAATTCCTCTGATGTTTTGTTCTTCAACATCTTCCTCTTCCTCTAACGTGATCCATCACCCATCAAGGATAATTGATAACTTTTTAAAGGTGGGGTCAAAAGTACATAAGTCCCGTAGGTCCTACAAAAGTACACAAAAAATGTTTGTTGGGACATAATTCTTGATTTGGGTTAAAAATAGACATTGAAAAGTGAGTCTTGTATATATTACAAATAATGAGATCATGTTATGCAATGGCATGATCATGTTATTGAATAACATTATTATGTTATTCTTAATATAGATTAGGGATTAGGGCATTAGTGCATAGGGTTTAGGGCATAGGGCTTACAATTTATGTTTTAGGGTTTAAGGATTAGAGATTAGGGAATAGGATTGAGGTTTAAGGGTGTATGTAAGGTCTAATAAATCCATGCCATGTGAACCTAATTCTTACTACAAAGGATGTTAGTTGGGGCTAAATCAATTGGTAAATAGGGAACTTATGGTTTACAATTTAGGGTATAATGTTTAGGGTTTATGGTTTAGGGCTTAGGGTTTAATGTATATATGGTTTAGGGTATACATAAGGTCCACTATGTTTTTAGGCTTAATTAGCACCCACATCATCATAGATTAAGCCAATTAGTCAATTGGGACAATGAGTAAAGTGATTTGGGCCAAATTAAGTAATGTATACCTAATTAATACTCTAAATGATGTTAATTATTGTTAAACTGACTGGTTTAGGGTTTAAATAATAGGGTATAGGGTTTATGGTTTAGGGATTGGGGTTTAAGACCTATAAGATTTAGGGTTTAAGGTACACACGATCCAATTGCAAAGATAATTATGGTTAATTTGAATCACTTAGACCTATTTGTGACTATAGAATGTGTTTTTAGGTTGTCATTCTACCCCATGTCATTGTGTAGATTAAGTGAATTAGTCAAATGGGGCAATCAATCATGCGATTTAGGCCAAATTGAGCCTTGTGAACTTAATTCTTAGTTTAAATGATGTTAATTTGGGCTAAAATGATTGGTTCAAGGTCTAAAGAGTTTATATTTATGATTTAGAGTTTAGGGATTAATAACTTTAGGGATTAGGGTATAGGTTTTAGGGTATATAAGGTACAATTATGAAGGTAATTAGGGCAAATTTGAGCTCCTTGAACCTATATTTATGAGTAAAGAATGTGATTTTGGGCTCAATTAGCCCCCACATAATCACAAATTGAGCCAATTAAGTCAATTAAGGTAATGAGTGATATGATTTTGACCAAGTTGATCCCTGTGAACCTAATTCTTGCTATAAAGGATGTTAATTGGGGCTAAATTGATTAGTTTAGGGTTTAAGGTCTCAATTTAAAGGTTTTAGGGTTTAAGGCTAATGGATTATAGTTTATGGTAAATGGTATAGGGTTTAGGGTTTAAGGCTAATGGGTTAGGGTTTATGGTAAATGGTATAGGGTTTAGGGTTTAAGGTAAAGGATATAGGGTCCAATCACTAACGTAATTAAAGAAATTTGAGCTACTTGAACCTATTTTTGATAATTACCTTTATGTTTGCATTTCTGATAAAAGTAGGGTTAGTTAAGCCATACATGTTACATACCTTATACAATCAATTGAGCCATAAATTTGGTTTAGGGGATCAATTTTTCCCAAATCACACCCGTAATTACACAAATTGACTAATTGGATCAATTTATGACAAAATTGAACTTATTTTACCCTAAATCATATCTTGCTCTTGAAGGGGTTAAAATTAGCCTCAAATGCCTCCTTGATTAAATGAATCAACTCTTTGGTTAATTATATATGACATGACATTAGAGTTAATTTAACTCCAAACCACATCATATATAATTTAAAATAAGTTCATGTGGCTCATTTTGATTCTAATTAGGGATAAGGGTTAGGGCATTAGTGCATAGGGTTTACGGATTAGGGAATTAAGGCATAAGGCTTACAATTTATGTTTTAGGGTTAGGGTTTAGGGCATAAGGTTTAGGTTTAAGGGTGTATATAAGGTCTAATCACTCTATTCCATGTGAACCTAATTCTTACTACAAAGGATGTTAATTGGGGCTAAATCGATTGGTAAATAGGGAACTTATGGTTTAAAATTTAGGGTATAGTGTTTAGAGTTTGTGGTGTAGGGCTTATAGTTTAATGTATATATGGTTTAGGATGTACATAGGGTCCAATATGTTTTTGGGCTTCATTATCCCCCATATAATCACAAATTGAGCCAATTAGTCAATAGGGATAATGAGTAATACGATTTGGGCCAAATTAAGTAATGTATACCTAATTATTACTCTAAATGATGCTAATTAGTGCTAAAATTATTGGTTTAGGATTTAAAATATAAAATATAGGTTTTATGGTTTAAGACCTATAAGATTTAGGGTTTAGGGTACACAGGGTCCAATTGCAAAGATAATTGAGGACAATTCGAGTCACTTAGACCTATTTGTGACTATAGAATGTGTTTTTAGGTTGTCATTATACCCCATGTCATCATTTAAATTGAGTGAATTAGTCAAATGGGGTAATTAATCATGTGATTTAGGTCAAACTAAGCCCTGTGAACTTAATTATTATTTTAAATGATGTCAATTTGGGTTAAAATGATTGGTTCATGGTTTAAAGAGTTTATATTTATGGTTTAGAGTTTAGGGATTAGGGAATAGGTTTTAAGGTATATAAGGTACAATTATGAAGGTAATTTGGGAAAATTTGAGCTCCTTGAACCTATATCTATGAGTAAATAATGTGATTTTGGGCTCAATTTGCCCCCACATTATCATAAATTGAGCCAATTAAGTCAATTGTGGTAATGAGTGATGCAATTTTGACCAAGTTTATCCATGTGAACCTAATTATTACTATATAAAAGATGTTGATTTGGGGTTAAATTTATTGTTTTAGGGTTTAGTGTCTATAATTTAAAGGGTTTGGGGTTTAGGGCTTATGGCTTAGGGTTTAAGGTAAATGGTACAGGGTTTAGGGTTTAAGGTATTAGATATAGGGTCCAAACACTAAGGTAACTAAAAAAAATTGAGCTACTTGTTCACCTATTTGTGACAATTGCCTTCATGTTTACATTTTTGATAAAATTAGGTTTAGTTAAGCCATACATGTTGCATACATTATATAATTGATTGAGCCATAAATTTGGTTTAGGGGCTCAATTTTTCCCAAATCACACCCCTAATTACACAAATTAACTATTTGGATCAATTCATGATAGAATAAAATTTAATTTTGCCCCAAATCATATCTTGATCTTGAATGGGTTTAAATTGGCCTCAAATCCCTCGATTAAATCAATAAACTCTTTCGTTAATTATGTATGACATGACATTAAGGTTAATTTCACTCTAAATCATAACATATACAATTAAAATTAGGTTCATGTGGCTCATTTTGACCCTAATTACCTCCATAATTGAACTAATCAACATTTTCATTTATTAGCTCATGACATTCAAGTTTATGGAGCTCAAAACCACATTCTATACATGTAAAAATTGCATAAATAAATAATGTTTCTTTGCTTCAATTGAGTTGATGAAGTTGGATCTGATCAACCCCCAAATCACATTTTATAGTCATGAAATTAGGTTGAAGGGGCTCAAAATATCCCCAATTTACTTTAGATGCACAAAAATATTAGTACTCCAAAGGCTAAGTTTTGGCCATAGGTTTAAAAAATGCATTTTATGATATCTCATGATAAAATTAGTTATATCATAAAATGTATAATGAGTTACACCTTAAAGCCAAGTAATTATAAGTAGTCAAGCCAACATATTAAAATGCCCATAATTTTTTTGAAATCTAATGTGATACCACGACACCTTAATTCGCTATTCAAGGTTAGGGACCTTTCCAATATCACATGAAAGAACACCACTATTACGAAGATCAAGAACATATAAAAACATATATAAAATTTGAGATAAATAGAAAATTTGCATTTGTGGGTGTTATGAAGATATAACACGATTGAATTATTGACATGATCGTGCTATCTAAATTTGAATTCAAATATCCAGCCTTTTGGTTCGAGAATGGCTTGGATTCCTGAGCCAAAGGCTTGGACTAGTCAATCTATAGCCGAGTCTGAGAGTGATGATTAAAAACAAAAAATTTAACTTCAATCACCAAATACATTATGAATTTCAAAGGTAAAATTCAAAAACTTAATAATATCATGATGAGCACACTCTCCTCTTTCCAAAAATATGATTTTTATAATTTTAAGACTAATTTAAGGTTTCAAACTATGTTGATTTCTAACTATACATTTTTTATGCCACTACATGCCGTAAATACACATGCCTATACATGTTCATGTAAATTATTTGTCATTGATCCGAGTACAAAATAAGTAATATGGTCACAAACTAGGACTAATTCTACACACATTCAAAAACATAAAAATAATTTTTATTTTTTTGAGGTAGGTAGGCATGCTGCACAACCAACTATCCATTTTTTAATAGTTTTTAAGATTTATTTACTTGAAAAATTCATAAAAAAAGTATTCATCTAAAAAATATAAAAAAATTTAGGTCACTAACTAGAAGATCTTATATAAATGTTCACCAAAGGGTTTAAAACAATTTTAAATGCTACTAAAAAAATGGTGCATTGCATGACTATCTATTTACTATATTTTATTAAAAAAAAGGATTTCCTCTTCAAATTTTAGATGTTTGACCTAGTTATACTTAACCATTTAGAAAAATAATAATGTTTTAAAAATTAGACTCAAAATGTTCCATTTCATGTTCTTGCACCATCTTTAAATTTGGAGTGTAGGCATCTCAAATTATCTATATAAGTTTAGATTTATGAAATTTCAAGAAAATCATGTCCACGGGTAGGACCCTTTTTTCCCTCCAACTTTGTGCACTTACCTATATTGTAAGCTCATGATGTCTAGCTAGGTGGTCTTAGAGTGTTTCAAATGTATCATTTAAGGTATTTTAAAGTTTGGTAGCCTATGATACTTGATAGTTCATCTTCTTATGCAATTTGGTGAATATATGATGGCTTATCAGAAGTTAAATAAATTTTGAATAAGTTAATGCTTTTCGAAAGGTTAAAATTAATGTTTATCTTAGTCTAGGCCTTCACAAATCCTTTTTCTTGCACAAACATCCATTATCATGGGTGACAAGGTCTAAGTCAATCAAATGAACCTTGACATGGATAGGAAAATCATGTGAATGAAGTCATAAAATAAATATCAAGTCGTATGGTTAATTTGCATAGTCTAAGCCTTTTCAAAAGCCTCTTCATACTTAATAAACATGATTCAAGATTTTAAAAAGCATATATAAGTCTAATATAATGTATTGTACATACCAACACACTTTTACAAACCCATGGTGTCTTAACATGAATATGATCAGGTACATGTTAGAAATGATAGTTTTAAGTCTAGAAGAGCAATGATGGTTGCAAAATAGTTAAAAACATATCTAGTGGGACATTAAAGAGATTTAGAATGTGTTTCCAAGAGGTTTAAGGTGCATGACACACTTATACAGGTTCATCAAGGCAAAATCATGCTCACACCAACTTGAAAGAGTCTAAAAGATGGCAACAATACATCAGAAGCTCCATTGGGTTTCTAGTAGGTAGATAGAGGTTAGTTTCCAATTCTTGTTTCATGAAGGAGGTAAAGCATTAAGATCAGATCTCATAGTAAAAAGAGGGGACCCTAATGGCCTTGCAATCCATGGATTTGGTTTAGAGATTGAAGGCCTCTCCTTTATGAATAATCATTAAGAGTATTTGTAACTCTTTAAACCCTTCTATAACCCCATAGACACAATTTTCCCTTGATTGAGTGCGTTTAAAAATTTAGGGATGCAAATGAAAAGTTGCGTGAGCTCTCAAAGGGTCTACATATTCCTCTCACACCACCCTCCACTATCATCTGGCATGTGTGAGCTATCAAATGGTAAGAAGGCTCTATACTAAGCAGGTTACATACTTGAGTATAGAGGCCTGGGTGTCTATAAAAGGGTCAAGTGGACTTTGGGACTCATTGGTAGGGATTAAATCCATCTTCACACCCCTTATAAATTTTAAAAATAATTGAAATTTATCCCAAGGTCTATCATGTACCAAACTACACTCTAACATGAAGATGGTATTGAGAAACCTAAGAAAGGAAGACGTCTTAAAATCTGATAGGATTTTGGAATACTATAAGAGAATGACCACTTGTATAGAACATTTAAAAAGGTGAAAAATAAGGTATACAAAGACTCTACATATTCCTTGGATCCATATAGATCTCCCATGAGATAAAGATCATCTACAACTCTCTTTGACTAGCTTGTTGGTGGATCAATTAGACCTAAATAGCAGAAAGATGGAGGTATCAAAATAGTTTGATCAAATAAAATAATGGGAGAGAGATATATAAAAACATAAATAAAATCTACCTCACCTCCAAATTCCCTTGTGCATAGCTACAAATAAGAGAGCCACTTCAAAATAGGGTTTTGATGAAATTTGAGCTTAAAATGTGTATGTACAAGCCTATAGATCAAAATGATTAAGAAGATGCATGATATAGTTTGAGACTTATATTATGAGGCTTAATAAATGTTTTTAAAACATTGAGTAAGGTACCAAGTTATTAGAGCCTTCAAGTTATATTTCCATGAAAGAGATCATCAGCTCTGAGCTAGGGTCTCTTGGAGAGTGCCTATTTAGGCCTATAAGAGACCTAAAGAGGTCAACATAGCTATGATTTTTTTCCTTGAAGAAACTGATAGATAAAATTGGTTCCTTATTTGTTGAATATTATCTATAAGGTTTCATAAAGGTATTAGACAAGTGGTAGACCCTACATTAACCTTCTTCAGATAGATTATAAACAAGTGATGTTTAAGTCAAAGACCAATGCTACAAGCCTACACATAGAGGATGATAAAAAAATGAGTAAGTTTACATAAAATATGAGATGTGAGAGATAAATAATCTCCTTCTCTATGATTTATATGAGTTCTAAAACTCACAACAAATCACCTACAGGTCAAATCAATCAAAGAGCTATGTAAGTAGATGCTCAACATGACTATATTAGGCCTATGGATAAATCCACAAAGGAAAAGTGCAAGTTTGGGGTGAATGTGGAGGATTTAGGATTAAAAAAGGGTCTGAGGTAAATTGGAGAGGATTATATATTTTTCAGGTTCCTTTATAAAGTTTTGGAAACACCAAAATGGGGTTATTAGGGTCATATTTGCCTAGTTGTTCATCAACCCTCATTATAGACAAATCAAGTTTTAAAGTTATTTGAAGAGCCAATACATTTTGGAAACCACTTAGGGACATAATAGGAGGTTTTTTAGGCCTAAATGGGAATTTTTCAACTAAAACCATGCAATTGGAGGCCCTTTTGAACAAAAAACATTCTCTCAACCTCATCACACAGGCCTACAAGCCCGAGATGGTCACTTTTCTTATGTGGGAAGTGTATGCGATATAATGGTATTACAGGATACTTTTAAGGATTTTATATTCCTAATTCATGTCATTTATCAGTCCTTTAAGGGCCACAAATCTATGAATAATCGTTAAGGATGAAGAGGCCTCAAAATTGCCAATTGACCCCAAAAGAAGATTGATGAAGATAAAACACCATTTGATGGAATCCAATACACTTAAAAGGTATTTAAAATAGCTATAGGTACCAAAAACACTTTATGAATCCATTTTTTGGCATGTGTCGAGTGGAAGAGATAATTAAATGGCCTAAGAAACTAATTTTTCAAGCCTATTTGTAGAGGTTTAAGTAGGTCTAAGTTTCCTAATTAGTGGAAGAGGAAATCTAATCCTACGTAGAGGTATGGTTTCCCTTAAACATCAATTTGAAAGGAATATCATGGTGCTATAATAGTATATCAAGTGAGAAACTAGACCTAATGAAGAATGTGCCTTCTTGCTTATATAAAGGACTGAGTTACAGACCTCTTGAAGGTGATTTAAGACATGACAACTTTCAAGGTATCCTTCTAAACTTCTCATATCATCCATAAAAAGCTTTGTATGTTGTGAATAGTAATTCTAATGACAACTATAGGTTTCCATTAAGCTTTTCAAGTCTAATGTAAGATGAACATGCTCTTAAAATTTATTAGAGGACATAAAATGCTTGAAACATCATCATAAAATATGCCTAAGCATGGACAAGTGACAACAAGCCTAAAAATTGTAACTGCCCCTTCAAGAGATGAATTGTAACTCCTCAAACAAGAACTCCTATGCCACCTTTGAAGATCATCATCATACCAAGCAACACATGTTGAAGAGAGTGATACGACTATTCTCTCATCTTCTAATTAACATTGTAACTAGTTTGTCATGAATGAAACCTATCATGCACTCTCTCAATGTCCTTTCTCCCTATATCCTCTCTCATTTCTCCTATATGTACTGCGTAGGATGGCATTAATGGATCCTTCCACCTGAGTATGGAAAAACCCTAATCCTTTGTAAACATATGAATGAATAGAAGACTAATTTTGTCTTCTCTTATGGTTCTATTTAGTGTAAACTTGTGGGTGATTAATCTTGTTATGTGATAATTTAGTTCTCCATGACTTGTGTCTCACTCCCTTACCTCCATGTAGTTTTATATATTTCTTGCAGATTGTAGTTAGTGTCACTAGGGGTTAAGTGTGGGTTAGAAGTGGTAAACATCTTCCCTCATAGTCTTTCGATGACTTACCTATCTTCAAAACAATGATGTAAGAGGGATATTTTGGGATTAGTGTATGATAGGTCAATCCTATAGTTCATCATGCACCTACAAATGTGTGGTAGTGGTCATGAATTTGGTGCATCTCCTCCTTATTTTGTTTAGTTTCTTTCCTTCTTTCCCTTCTCCTTGAAAGCAATAGGTTTATTAGTAGTCTCAAGTGATACATCAAAGGAGCTATCCCTAATCTAGAGATTCACCTCAAATATTAGGCCAACCATAGCCTATAGATGTCTCCATGTGTCATCTAAATGAGAAGGTCTAAACAAATTCCTCAAGGGTGCAGTTTAGATTGATAACAATTCTAGCACACATGGTGGGACAAATTATCATCTATTGAGGGATTTTTGGTGTTTTCCTTTAATAAATCAACCTCTAGAGGCATGACCTCAAGCATCAATGGTGAATCCAAGTGAACCATAACTAGTTTAAGTATCCCAAGTTCTTAAAAGAGACTAGTTGGTATGTATTCTTAATATTCACTTAGTCAAAATACTCTTTTATACCTTTAGATCATTTATATCAAGCTAATAATGTTCATGGATTCACCCCAAGTAGCCCTAAATTAACAACATATCAACATTTTATGATATGTGTCCCCCATGTACTCCAACCTAGCCTTTTTGGTAGCCTACTTAGCCTTATAATTATTTTTGTTAAAATTATGCTACCCCTAGTCAGGATAATCACACTCTTACTCAACCCTTATCAATACTTGAACAACTCCTATTAGACTATGAAATGCTATTGAGAGAGTTTGATAGAGAAGAGGAGTTTGGTCCAATTATCTCTATCCATCTCATTTAGAGTATGAGGAACTTATTACAGTTGGTTAAGAGTAAGTGGGTAGCTACTGAGAGGAAGAATCATTAGATACCAATTAATGATATGCTAAAGATAAGAGGCTTAATTCAGTGTATGGAGAATAGGTTAGTGGTCTAGGAGAGGTAGTAAATTCAATATAGTCATCCTCATGTGCTCTTTATTACCTCAAATTAGTCTTATTTTGATCCCCAACATGGCCCAAGTTTCAACATACCATCAAGAAGAAACTCCTAATTTTAAGATTCCAAGTTGGAAGACTTTAACTCCTCAAGAAAAGACTATGTCTATACAAGCTATATCTAATTTTTCTCAAGAGCCTCAAACCATTCCATCATGGAGGCCTTCTTGGACTATGACCCTTGATTACATCATGCCAACCCTAGATAAATAACCTTTTCCCATGCCCATATAGAATCATAAAAAGGAGAAGGTAGTAGAAGTCAAACCAAGAGAGTTTACAAGTTCCTTGGGTCCTTCACCCACCCCTCAAGTTAGAGTTGTCCATGAAGATCAAAGTACATTAGAGTTTGATAGAATGATTGGGGAGTGAAAAGAGTTGAATGAATCATCCCTAATATAACTTCTTTTTCCCCTTCTCTAAGAATATTTCAATGAGTCTAATACCCCCAAAATCCCAAGTTGGAAAGACTCTCTCAAGATTCAAATAGAGTAATGAGCCATCTAACCCTCCCATCTCCCATTTGGAAAGACAAACTATTTTATGGAGGCAAAGTGAAGAGATTTTAGCTAAGAAAGAGAGTGTCTCAGGTGAGTATGATGAAGAGATCACCATTGGCAGTCCTCTTCATGAGAGGAAAGAAGAATCAAGTTTGGGACAAGGACCACATGATGAACTAGGCTTTTGTTCAACATATGATCTTCCTAAAAGTGAACAAGGAAAATATTTGATTGATGATGTAATGGTTCCTAGTGAGCAAAGAGCAAATCCATATGAAGTGAAATTACAATTGTCCTATGTTTCCATTGAAGAGGTTAAAGCATTGCATTGGTCTGCAGTTCCTAAGGGGAAAGATAAAGATAATATTAAGGTTAATTTTCCTTCAAATGAACTCATTATTGAAGCTACAAAGACTCCTAATGAGATTGATGAAGCTTGAAAACAATTGTATCATGCTTTCCTTATAGATATTGAAGATCTTGGCATGGAAACATTGAATGATAGAGTGAAGGAACAAGATGAGAACCCAATTGAAATTGTTATGGTTTCTAATGAAGAAAAATAGTTTGATTCCCTTGGTGAGGGACTTGAAGATCAAGCCATGACTAATGTCATTAGTAAATAACTTGAAGTGAAAAATGATTAGGTTGCATCTCTAAATGAACATGAGATCATAGTGGCAAGTGAAACTAAAGAAGGTAATCTTGATGTTTTGGATTTGAAGATGAAAAATCAGGTTTAAAATAAGAAAAACATGATAAATTAGACCTTGGGTGGGAAGATGAACTTTCATTCTACACGGAGGAAGAAGAAGACCAACCTAGTTGTCACAGATTGAGTCTTGATGAAAGAGTTCAAGATGATCATGCAACAATGAGTGAAATTATAGCAGATCTTGAAAGAGATGATTTTCCTCAAGGTGGACAAGGTAAAGTTTTGATTTTTGATGCAATGGCTCCTAATGAGCAAAGGGAAAACCTATATGAATTCAAGTTACAACTATCCTATGATTCCATTGAGATGTTTGAAGCATTGGACAAGTCTATTGTACCTAAATAGAAAGATAAAGATGATATTTAATTTGACATCCCTTCAAGTGATCAAGAAGAAGTTTTATTTTGGGAAGAGTTAGAAAAGTTTTGTTCAAACTTGGATAGTAGACCTACATCACATAAAGAGATTGCAAAGATGATTGTCAAGAGTGGAGAACATGCTCATGGAGTTACAAATCAAGACATGTCTCAAGTCAACCCTAATGGGACTTGTAAGCAACTTATGGAGCTCCTTGACAAAATTGAAGAACTTGCATCATTTGATAAGCCAATTGACATATTTCAAGATGTCATAGGAAACCAAGAGCATGATTCTAATGAATGATCATAAACTGAGGTTGTAGTTATGACCACATTGGAGGACTGAATTAGTGTTAAAGAACAACATGAGGGAAACATTTAACATCAAAAAGAGTTTATCTATATTGGAGATCTATTTTTTTTAGTTGATATTCTTTGGAAGTGAGGGTTGGCAAAAAGGAGAAAAGTTGATCCATCACAAGCTGCATCAAAAAGTCATCTTGATTTTTAGCCTTGTTCATCTCATGAAGGGGATCTCAAAAGTTTCCTTTTTGACCTAGGTGGATCAGACCTTTGAGGTTAATTGTACATAGTAGTTATTTGTGTTTTATCTTCCATAAGTGATTTTTAGCACATTATGTGTTTTGTTTGGTCTAGTTGCTTTGTTGTGTGTCCTTTTTTACTTTGTTGTGTGTGTTGAAGGCATTATCAGTTGCCTCACTTATTCTCAAGGGTTGAAATCATTTTTAGGTCTGATTTAGGTTGTTGTTATGTGACAAGTGACCCCATAGTCCAATGGATGCAAGAAAGCTACTAGTCTGGTGAATAACAAACATACACCCCATGGAGGTCACCAAAAATGTTAGCCAAATTGGATACCATAGGCCATTATATTTCAAAACTTTGATTATAAGCCACCTTAACTTTATTAACAACCTTTTTCATGCCTATGATTTGTCCTATGATGTCTTGTAAGCTCATGATGTGTAGCTAGGTGGTCTTGGAGTGTTTCAAAGGTCTAATGTAAGGTATTGTAAATATTGGTAGCCTAGGTCACTTGATATGTCATATTATTATGCAATTTGGTCAATATATGATGGCTTATCATAAGTTGAGGAACTTTTAAAGAAGCTAAGGTTTTTTGAGAGGTTAAGGTTAAGGTTAATGTTTTGCTTAGTCTAGGCCTTCCCAAATCCATTTTATTGCACAAACCTCCATTTTCAAGGGTGATAAGGTCTAAGTCAATCAAACGAACCTTGACATGGATAGGAAAAACATGTGAATAAAGTCATTAAATGAATCTCAAGTCTTATGGGTCAATTTGCATGGTCTAAGCCTTTTTAAAAGCCTCTTCATGCTTGATCAACATGCTTTAGGCTTTGCAATAGCATCTATAGATCAAATATAGTGTCTTGTAGTATCAACACACTTGTCCAATCCCATGAGAAGGTCTTAACGTGGATATGATTAGGTATAGGTCAGAAATGATAGTTTTAAGTTTGAAAGAGCAACAAAGCCCTGCAAAACAGTTACAAACATATCTATTAATACTTTGTAAAACAATCATTCAAGGCAAGGCTATAAGAATCACTTTTCAATTAATTATTTTCTCTTCAGCTAATCAAAAACTTTGAAATATATGCTAGGATAACAAATATAAAAATTTGCCTAAAGTTTATCATAAATATTAGAATATTCTTTAGATTTTATTAAGGTATATTCTTTTAGATTGAACACAATATTAACATGTGTCCACTACAAATTTTTAGAAATATGAGACACTAATACCTATGTTAATAAAAAATTAAAACCGTAATAAAATCTCCCTATAATTATTGGAATAAATTAGCTCAGTGGGCCGAGAAACTTGTAGACTGGGACACGAGTGATTTTATTATACAAAAATTTATTTTTTTGGATAATTAATCTTTTAAATGTAATATTTATCAAGGTTGGAAGTATGTGTTTCAAAAAACTGGAAGTGTCTCTCTAATGTTGTGATAATCCTTATAAGTGTATCAATTTTATATTTTATAATACTTCTGATCAATGTATTGCACTGCATTATGTTTCAAAGGTGAATTTATGGATTAGCATCGCCCTTGCTTGCTATCTAATTAGCAGTTATGGAGTCATTTTGACTATATTGTGACTGATTTTTGTCATTTGTTTCTCTATGTGGACTGTTGAAGCTATTGAAAAATAAACTCCAAGCTTGTGAACTATTACTCTGGGGATAAATTGGAGCACTTCTTATAGCTTTATTTTTAGCATAAGTATCCAAAGAGGCATTGCTACACTAAAAATATTAGTCATGATTCATGCTTTCGTGTCTAAATTGTGGTCATGTTGATCTTCAAACAAATACAGAACATGCATAGTATGGACATCCCTTTGTGTCACCTCACAACCTTCTGGGGAGCACCATCTGTTAGGACTTGTTCCAAAGTCTTAACATTAGGTTAGATTTTTGGTAGGCAATAAATAATTATTGTAAATGGGGCATGCATCTTTTAGTAAAGACACCCCCATAAAATAAACTTGCTTAGTTTAATTATTAGGTAGTTTTAATGTTTTATATTTATTAATTAGAATTACTTTACGGGTTGTTTTTCTGTATTTAGTTGGTTATAGGATTAGTTGTTTTTACCAGTCATTGGTAAAAACTATATAAATCCATGTTTACATTGTAAAAGGGTTAACGGAGTTATCAGTGGTATCAGAGCATGTTTATTTTGGAAGCTTGGTAAATTCGAAGGAGCAAGGTGAAAAATCATTTCATGTGATATCATTTGGCATGAAATAAGGTATGCCATATAAAATGAAATTTTTTATTGGTTTAAATGTTTGAAAAATTATTAAATTATTTTAATTTTTCAAATATTATTCACATTTAAACCTGTATTTTCCATATACCATAGTCTGGTCTTTTTGATCATTTGATACTCCATTGTTTTGTGTTCAAACCTCCTCATCTGGCATAAAAATAAATTTTTAGCATTTTAATGTTATTAAATTCATTTTTTTTTGGCCAAAATCAGATTTGTACGGCCTATTTTCTGTTGAAAACCTATGAAAATTTCCATTCATGGCTGCCTTTGTTATTTCCATTCATTCTCAGGTTTCTTAATAGCTAAAACATTTGTAAATGGTATTAAACCCCTGTTTTTGCATTCAAATTGAAAATCTAAATTTTTTTTGCACTTGTATGGCCTGTTGTATAGCCTTCCAATGCCCAAGCTTTGTTTTGATCTCATTCCCTACAAATACACCTCAAAAAATTTGCAAAAACACAGTAAAAATTCTTTGTATTTAGCCTGTACAGATTTGTACGGCCTGTAGGTGAGAGAACAGGTGAAAAAATAATTCTCCAGCAGTAGCCATGGCATCCCAGGCAAACATGGCACTGAAATAAAACTCAGAAATTTATTTTTGATATTTCTAAAGTTTGATTTTCATAAATTTGCTGTGACTGGGTCCCACGGGAGGAAGCTTACTTGAGAACGCTGTAAAAAGGGAAAATTTTGAATTTATTTACTCATATGTAATTTTTTTTTATTGTCCCTCATACACAAAATCTAGAATAAGTAGGAATTTTTGAATATAATGTTCTGCAAATGCTCTTAGAGCAATTGGTTAAGCTTATTTTGTTAGAAGCTTGCAAAGGAGGAGGTCAAGGGCTCAAATTCCTTCTTTTTGGAGAAAGTTATTTTTGCTTTGGAATATGCTTTTTTGAAAAAAGAATATTCCATTTTAAAATTAGAATAGTGTAAAACACATACTTATTGTATTGTGTTATTTAATTTTTTTTCGAAAAAGGGGCGAAATTCAATCATATTTCTTTTGCATTGTTGTGGTGAGATAAGGGTGTAATTGGTGGAATAAAGTTGTAAATTGGCAAAATAAAGGTGTAATAATTGATTTTTGGTGTGGTTAAGTGCAAAACCCATCAAAAAATACTTATTTTTATTTTACGCTCTACGCGAAGGTTAAGTGCAAAACCCCGTAGAAGCAGTGTTTTGTGCAGTGAGTGTGATATTTATTTCATTTCTTTTGCATTTTTTCACACGTTTCTCTAATACACTTGCTTTCATTTCAAAAATGCCAAAAATTTAGAATTTGCTTTCATATGGTGATAGATTAACAATTTCCAATTATTTAGATTGGAAACGATTGATGGAGGCTTCACTAGTGTTTAATGAGTTATGGGATATTGTTAAGAATGAAAATCCCACATTGCCAACAAAATAGGCTAAATTAGATATATTCAATTTGCGTGATTCTAAGGCCTTAGCTCTCATTAAATGCTATTGTACTCGTGATACTTATGTTCATATTGAAAATTCTCCTCATAGTTAAATTGCATGGAAAACATTGTCAGATTTGTATGATAAGAAACCTAAGCATAAGAAGATAAATATTCATATGCAGTTGTTTACTTTGTCATTAGATGAAGATGGGGATATGGGAGAATATATGTCTAAGTTAAAAAATATCACTACTAAGTACACTAAGGCTGGTTTTGGAAAACTAGATGATGACCTCATAGTTACTGCTGCTTTGAAAGGACTATAGGGTCTTATAGAAATTTTGTTGAAATGTTGCATGTCTCTGACAAGATCACAAGCATCACCTTTGATAAGTTGGCTGAGTTTCTCATCCGACATGACCTCTCTCTACCCAAGAAATCTAAGAAAACTGAAGAAGCCCATGTTTTAGAGTCAAAGCCTAGTTCATCTTCATCTAGGCATCAAAACAATAGAGGAAACAATTATAGAGGGGGTCGAGGTTATAGAGGAGGAAGATATCAAAATAAAGGTAGGGGTCATTCAAATAATCAACAATCTAATCAATCACATTCACATGAAACAAGTGATCGAGGACATGGTCACAATTCATATAGGGGCAAAGGTCGAGGTAGATCAGACATTCAGTGTCATAGATGTGGAAAATTTGGTCACATTGCCTCACAATGTAGGATTCCTTTTGATAAAATTTAGAGGCCACAAAAAATGACTAAGACTAACTCTGCTCAGTATGCCGATCATGACTATGATGAATCTAGTAATGTTGCCCATGAATCTGCATTCACTACTTTGGGGTACATTGATTATATTGAATATGAGGCTAGAGATGAGCTCACAGATGTATGGGTTTTGGACACAGAAGCAACCAAACACATGACATGTAGGAGAGATTTCTTTTGGTCTTATAAGGAAGCTTCTCTCTCTCCAGTTGCCTTAGTAGATAAGTGTATGCATACACCACTAGGACTTGGTTCTATTCGAATTCTTCTTCCTAATGGGTCTATAAAATACTTGGAGGATGTTTGGTATGTTCCCAAATTGAAGAAACACTTACTTTCTTTGGTAACTATTTGAAAGAAAGGTTATCAAATTGTGCTTGAAAATGGGCTCATTTACATCAATTCAGTGAAGGATGATTATAAAACTATGTATAAAGGATATGAAGATGGAAATTTGGTTAGATTGCATTGTAAGGTGCTTCTTCCCAATATAGAACTTGCAGCAGTTGTTGACACAGGTACAGGTACTATGTCTACACAGTGGTTATGGCATCTTTGCTATGGACATTTGAATATCCACTCTTTAGTGGATTTGCAGAGATATGGTATGGTGAATGGGTTGCCCACTTTTCACAAAGATAGTATTCTTTGTGAGTCATGTGTTTTGGGCAAACAAAATCGGGAAAAATTTCCTAAACAGTCATCTTGGAGAGCTAACAAATGTTTACAGTTAGTTCATAGTGATGTATGTGACATGAAAAAGTCATCCATTGGTGGGTGTAGATACTTTGTCTTGTTTATTGATGACTTTTCTAGGATGACTTGGGTATTCTTTATGAAAAATAAATCTGAAGTTTTTGCTAAGTTTGTTGATTGGTTACACTTAGTCGAAAAAGAAACAGGTTCACATTTGGCCACTCTTCGTTCAGATAATGGAGGTGAGTATACCTCAAATAAAATTTTAGACTATTATCGAGAACATGGAATTCATCGAAAATATAGCAATGCTTATACTCCACAACAAAATGGAGTATCTGAATGAATAAATAAAACTTTAGAGGGCATAACACATGCCATGTTGCACTATAAACAGATTGATGATAAATTTTGGGCCGAAGCTATTGGTACTGCAATGTATTTGAGAAACATGTCCCCCAAAGTTAAACACTTGAAAGTGTTTGGATGTGTTTGTTTTGCTTTGGTTCCTATTAAACATAGAACTAAGTTGGAACCACGAAGTTGAAAATGCATCTTTCTTGGTTATTTTGAAGATAAAAAGGGGTTTCGTTTGCTTGCATAGGATTCAAGAAAATTCATAGTGAGTCGAGATGTAACATTTGATGAGTTTGGGACTATGAACACTGCAGAGATTGATTCTCAACTGGATAGATTATAGAATAAAAATGCAAAAAGAGATAAGGGCTTGAATAATGGGGATAGCTCTTCGAAGTTATGGTATGAAACTCAAATTCCTTCACTTTCCTCTCCTTCATCTACAAGTTCACAGGTTGATGACTTAGAAATTGTTGAAAATTCTCTAAGTCCCCCATCGTATAATGCACCTAATGAGAATTCTGGAGTCCCTGATTTGAATAATTTGTCTAAGTATCCAAAATGGGCTCAAAGTACTTTTACTGATTTGACAGTAGATGAAGTTGGTTTAACAGGGCCCAATAATTCTCGAAAATAGGTGAACTATGCTTTGGTTGTTACTACTTCTTCCACTGAGCCATCCACTTTTGAGGAGGCATCTACTGAACATGTTTGGCAACAGGCAATGAAATGTGAGTATGATTCCATACTTAACAATAATACATGGGTTTTAGTTGATCCTCCTCCACATGTTGAACCCATCGGATGTAAATGGGTTTATAGGATTAAGTATAAATCAGATGGCTCCATTGATAAACATAAGGCATGACTTGTTGCAAAAGGATATGTGCAACAAGAAGGTATTGACTATGAGGAAACATTTGCACCAACTACCAAATGGCACACTATTCGTATGGTACTTGCCTTAACAACACAAAATAGTTGGAAAGTACATCAATTGGATGTTAAAAGTGCTTTTTTAAATGGTGATTTACAGGAAGAAGTCTATATGAAACAACCTCAGGGTTTTGAACAGGTGGGTGCTGAACACAAAGTGTGTAAATTGACAAAAGCTTTGTATGGGCTCAAACAGGCACCCAGGGCTTGGTATGAGAAAATAGATTCATACTTGAAATCCATTGGTTTTCATCGCAGTGAATCAGATGATACTCTCTATTTTTGAGTGCAGGGTAAGAAAATGGTGATACTAGTTCTCTATGTTGATGAATTGTTTATTATAGGTAATGATGAAAACCATAACAAGTCTGTGAAGAAGGAATTAAAAGATGAGTTTGAGATGACAGATCTTGGACTTCACTACTATCTAGGCATAGAGGTAACTCAGAAAGATCATAGTATTTTCATTTCACAAACTAAGTATATTTTTGAGTTATTAGAGAGGTTTATCATGAGTGATTGCAAATCTGCCCTCACTCCCATGGAAAGTAACTTGAAATTGTCTAAGGATGATAGCAGTGCCTTTTTTGATGGCACCACATATAGACAATTGGTGGGAGGTTTGATATAATTGATGACTACCTTGATATTTCATTTTCAGTTGGAATTTTATCTAGGTTTATGCATGAGCCTAGAGAAATTCATTGGCATGCAACAAAATGAGTACTTCGTTACCTTCAGGGAATGAAAACATATGGCCTTGAATACCACTACAACAAGAACTTCAAACTTGTTGGATATTGTGATGCAGATTTTGGCGGATGTGTGGATGACAGAGTGTCAACCACATGATACACTATGCATATGGGTTCAGCTGCCATTGCTTGGTGTTGTAAGAAGCAGGATACAGTGGTAAATTCATCAACAGAATCGAAGTCTATTGCGGCATGGGATGCTTCTAGAGAAATTGTTTACCTTCGACGTATTCTTGAAGATCTTCACGTTTCTCAGTTTGCTCCTACACAGTTATACATTGATAATCAGAGTGCAATCAAGATGTCCAAGAATCTAGTGTTTCATGCCAAAACAAAACATATGGATGTCAAATACCATTATCTGCGAATGTTGGTGGCAAAGAAAACTCTTGATCCAATATATTGCCCAACTGCCGATCAGACAGCTGATATCTTCATAAAACTCCTTGACAGAATCAAATTTAAAAAATTCAGAAAAATGCTTGGTATGTGTCCAAAGACTTGACTTTGGATCATAGGGGGGTTTGTTAGGACTTGTTCCAATGTCTTAACGTTAGGTTATATTTTTGGTAGGTAATAAATAATTATTGTAAATGGGGCATGCATCTTTTAGTAAAGACACCCCCATAAAATAAACTTAGTTTAATTATTAGGGAGTTTTAATGTTTTATATTTATTAATTAGAATTACTTTACGGGTTGTTTTCCCGTATTTAGTTGGTTATAAGATTAGTTGATTTTACCGGTCATTGGTAAAAACTATATAAATCCATGTTTGCATTATAAAAGGGTTAACGGAGTAAAGACACTCTTATGTACTTATTTTTTTGAAATTAATAAAATATTTGTGCACTCGCACTAAGCGGAGACAAGGTTCAACCTATTTTGGTTCTGGAGTTATCACCATCAATGGTACTGGTGCACTCATCGAAACGTTTTAGGTCTTAATGTTTCTTCTTTGTGTTTCAAAGAAGACAAGGGTAATTAACATCTTTTTTGCTTAATCTGTCGTATAATTTTTTTTTACGTAACTTTAATATAATATATATATGGATTAATGCACAGGGTAATATCTTTGATCTGTTCATGTTAATTGTTGTGGCCTTTGCAATTATTACAAAGTTTCTATATTAACACTTGATGGACATTCTAGGAAGATATTTTGTGGGTTTGTTGCAACCATCTTTCCATTTGCATGTGTGCTTCTCCCTTATCTGTAATGGTAAAGCTATCCTCATGCAATTGCAATTGATAATATCAATTTTTTTTGGATAAATTTTGTGCATTATATCAGCGGACTTGTAATTTTGATCAACAATAATATCGAAGAAATTAATTCTATAAATCAACCTGTTACACCAAGGATTGAAAACAATACTTATAAATTTATAAAACAAATAAAAGCAATATTTAATTTTTAATCTGAGCAAAGAATAGTTCAAAATTCATATTTTATAAACATAAACTCAGACAATTAAGAAGAATCGCATGCTTTATATAGAAGGTCGAATTCCTTTTTATAAGCTTAAAACCATTGGAACACCACATAATTATTAACATATCTCCTCCTTTTCCAATCTCGGATTTAAGCATAGACTAGAAGCAAGCTGCAAGATAACTGATCATGTGAGACACCTGTTACTAAGCATGTTATTAATGGGATTGAAGGAAACATCTCCTTCATTCTCTTCTGCAATGCCAAACTTGGTGCCACAAATTATTTTTGTCATGACATGGAATTTTGGGTGAGGACTCTATAATCGTGTCTTCTACATATTAAAATATAAAATTGAGTTTATGCCCTAGTTTTGTGGGTTAATTGGTGGAATATTTTGGTGCGTTATGTGTGCTATAAAAGGCATCAATTAGGATCTCCCCCATGTCTTACCTAATACTCTAGATCTCCTAAGTATAGTTATTATATTGGTTTTGATCACAGGGGTGAAGGCGATGCCAATATAATTAAAAAAATATTTAAATTGTGAACATTATTCACATTTAATTTTGCTTATGTTTACATTTTTTATTGCCACCTTTTTTGAACATTTGTTTCTGACATGTATTACGATGATTCCCATATTAGGATCCTCAAAATTGTGGCGTAGATAATTGTGATGCTTTATATATTTACATCTTATGTTTCAACATTTTAAAGTGCATGGGGCAGAACAATGTGGCATTGGTGCATGCATTCATCTTTCATCGCCTTCTAATTCTTAAATTCTTAATCTACATTCTGTGGTAAGATTTGTTTTTATTAGTAACAAAGTCGGTTCTATAGAAATGTCAACAAACAACATGAATTTTTTAAGGTAACGTTGTATGTGGAAACCATTGGATTGACCTTAAAAATAATTCCTAACCATGCATTTGATTAGTTAACACCTAAAACAATGTACACATGACAACATCTGAATGAAGTGAAAAACTTTAACATTACATGGTGCATCTGAAGAATATTCCCTTTATGAGATGAATCTATGGTGTCTCTGTCTCAATAAAATGCCCTTCAATATAATAAAGGGTAGTCCATTATTGATTCAAGGTTGGTTAATTGCTAATTAAAGAATATTTGTAGTTATTTTTTTATTATGATTATAACTCCTACATTTATACCATGAGTTTGTGTGAAGTTACTTGAGGAGCACGAGGTCATGGTGGGATTCCATTGCAGAATTCCACACCTTGGTTTGTTAAATTTTCTTAGTAAAGATACACTTACATCAAATAATGACAAATGATGGTTAATTAGTTGTGTGTATCCCGTAATAGAAAATTATTGCTCTAATTACACTAATTAGGACCTTGTTTTGGTGATTTTGATCTACTAATAACCTAATTGCATTAAACAATGAAAAAAATGTGTTGATTAGGTTCATGTAGCCCAAAATATAACTTGGTTTCTCTAATCACTGCAAATTGGGCCCTTAAAATGACCTACTATAGTCAAATAACCAATAAAAGAGGATTAAATAAGGGCACACAACCTCATATCAACCTTCATTATTCCATTTGCACCTAATTGGCATGTTGGTTTGTAAATTCTAATAAAAACTTATTCACATTGAATAGTGAGAAATAAGGGTTAATTGGTTACCTTGTAGTCTTATATAAACCTTCAGTTCTTCACCCACAATTCATTGGAGCCTTATTTTGATTGTTTTGATCTAACAAAAACCTACTCACACCAAATAACAAAAATATAATGTTTGATTGGGTGGATGTAGCTTGCAACTCATTGAACCCTTCGCTTATTAATTTGGGTCTAATATTGAACTATTACCGACATATATTATAATATATAAGAATTATAATTTAAATCTTGTTCAAAGACACCCTTAGTTTGCATATTTAGGCCTAATATTGGCCTACTTCCAACAAATTTAACAATATATACAAACATTATAATTTAAAAGACACTGGAAAATTTAATAACAAAAATGTAGTTTATAAAAATTTCCACCACATGAACATAGAAACATATAATCAAATCTTTTATCCCTTTCTTTGGAAAGAAGCACCTTTACGATTATTCTCGCTTTTTAAAACTTGTCACATAGACTAAATATTTGTTGATAATTTCTTTTAACATATTTGTGACTGGACAAACATTGTTAAAAAACTAAATTTGATAGTCGGATAACCATATTTATAGTTTTATAACCTTAAAATATAATCATTTTTGAGAGACTGTATTAAATGTAAGATAAAATTTTAAACAATATAAAAAACTACAACAAATTGTAATAAATATATATAATATATAATCTTGACTAAATAACCCTCATCAAAAAATCGCATGAGAAGTAATGTGGATTGTCAAATTTAATCATTCAGTTTTTTTTTCTAGGTTAGGTCCCGGTCCCATGCTGGGGGCAAGCTAAATATTTTTCAATAGGCATTGTTCAGATATTTTAGGGGCTTTAAATTTATTTTAGGTCTCATGCAATTTTTTTTATTCTTGCTATAGAATTATAGGGGTTTAAATTTATTTTAGGTCTCATGCAAAAAAAAATATTATTGTTATAGAGACTGCTGCGTAGAGAAAATGTTGAAAGGAAGCACATGCAAAGAAGACAACTCGCAGAAGAATCTGCAAAGTTTTAGGAGCAAGGAAAATAATTCCTGTACCCTTCACCACTTCCCTACCTTGAAAAAATTCTACCTAAACAATCACGACTCGAAAATTTTCAAAAATATTCTCATTAAACAAAAAAAATTGACAATTTTTTTACATAAAACTTCTTTTCCATATTAACAGAAACGGAAGCCCCTCACACAAAACCCCATTATTAGTGCCCTTAAACTCTTTTTCCTTCGCCGTGGACAACACCTATCAAATTTCGTGGTTTTAATGGGTTAAACCTGTTAGAAATGGCCGACCCTTTTAATATTAATGTTGTCCATTAATTTATACTTATAGGAATGGCCGAGACACGTATAAGATTATTGTTGACCATTAATTTATTCTTTAAAATACCAACACCTATGAAATTTAGCGATTTTAGAAATGGCCGACATATTACTTCATTAATTTACTCAAATCTACTTTTTGAATGGTCCGTGTTTGTCCATTTTTTCTGAACTTTTTCCGTCCGCGTTGTTTCTATTCTTCTTCCTCGTCGGTTTTAGGAACGAACCCATACCTACTTTTCTCCTCCTCGTTGTTAATCTTGTTTTTGTCTATTTTCTGAACATCTTCCTTCCGCTTTTCTTCCTCGTTTCCGGGAAGGAATTAACCCACCTGCAACATCACTGGTTTTTATACACAAGCTATCTATTTATATTCGCTCGACTCTTCCTCTTCGATCGACATAAACCTTTATTTCTTAAAGGCCTATTGTAACTAAATCCGATTCAGTCTGCAACTAAATCCAATTCATTCTGCTCTTTCTCTCTCTTTCAAATAAATCCAGTTTTTAAAGCGTGCGTGCTTGGCATCTGAGTTGAAATCAATGGCATCTTCGTCCTCGTCTTAGGGCCAACAAAATGATGGTTTATCTGAAATTGAACCTGCCGGCAAAAGAAGGAAGGTATCTAAATCGTCAAGATTGTTTGATGTTTCATTAACCACAGAGGCCCGATGTCAAACATACTCTGGCTCTTCGGCTTTACAATTCTCTTCGGGAACTGGGACTAAAGGCATTTCTTGACTGTGAAGAGAGAGAACTTGGAGATTCGTTTCCTTCTACAATTGAGACCGCCATCCGCTCAGCTTCAGTCCACATCGCCATCTTTTCCAAAAGATATGCGGAGTCAGCTTGGTGTCTGAATGAGTTGGTTCTCATGTTACAGACTCGAGCTAAGATCATTCCAGTGTTTTATGATGTACAACCTTCGGAACACCGGCACATAGAAAAGGGAGCGTATGCTGCTGCATTCACTTATTATAAAGAGAAGTCCAGGCACTTGGAGAAGCTCGAGGAGTGGAAGGAAGCACTTCAGACTGTTTCACTTATCACAGGCTGGGAATTCTCCTAGTCAGAGTAAGTTTTCTGCTTCCTTTAAATTTACTTCATTTTTTCTTCTCTCAACAGAGAGCTAATTTAAGTAAACAAAATTTCTCTCATATAAAATTGCCCTTTTCCTTGCACAGTGTCTTCGAAGACATAGTGTCGGCAGTGCAAAAAGAAGTAAAAAGAACAAAATCATTATATGTTGCCAAACACCCAGTAGGACTGGACAAACTTGTGCAAGATTTTGAAAAGCGATGCAATCATTACCTCCTTCAAGATTTTGAAAGGCAGTGCAGGTTGAATGAAGAAGTGAAAAAGAAGACTAAGGCTGTTGGCATTTTTGGAATGGGTGGTTCAGGGAAGACAACTCTCTCTAAAGAGTTTTTCAACAGAAGGGGTGTACGATATACTAGAACATGTTTTCTGTTTGATGTGCGGGAGGCATCTGCCAAATGCAAATTAACTTCTTTGCAAGTTCAACTTATCAAAGATCTCTTCAATGAACATCCTCCAAAGTTTAAAAATATAGAAGAAGAACAAGCTATATTAAAGATCGTCTAGATAGGAGTAGTTCTCTGAGCTTCCTGTTCATTGTAGATGATATTGATCATGTAAATCAGTTAGACGCTCTGTTGTTCAGGGATATATTGAATAAATTTAGTAACAGTCTATTAATTGTTACAACCCGTGATTTAAGAGTGCTCATAAACACAGGAATTAATACTGGTTATAAGTTGAAAGTAATGAATAGAGATGATGCGAGAGAACTCTTTTGTTGGCATGCCTTCGAACAACCCCGTCCAGCTAGTGATTATGAGGGTGTATTTGATGACTTCTTAGATGTCTGTGGAGGCTTACCATTGTCTCTTCAAGTTTTGGGTCGGCACGTTCGTGGTAGAGATCTAACGTATTGGTCTTTAGAGTTAGATAAAGCCAGTAAGATTCTGCCAAGGGACATGAAGAAATCACTTAGAATAAATTTTGATGCATTGGAGCCGGAGGAAAAACAGATGTTCATGGATATAGCATGCCTTTTTATTAATAAATCTGAGGATATGGCTATAAAAATATGGGATGTTCAGAACTTGAGGAGTTGAAGATTTCTAAACATGGCAACAATGCTAGGGATTTCTAACCTTACAAATCTTGTAGAGTTGAAGATTAGTGGATGTTCAGAACTTGAGGAGTTGCCATGTCTTTTCCATCTGAGCTGCCTGGAGAGAGTTTCAATTAGTGTCTGTTGGAAACTGAATGGTCTTCTGTTGGATGGTTGTAATAATTTGAGAATAGTAGAAGTGTTTGCTGTTCCAAATATTGCAATATTCAACATTCGACATTCTCCTCAACTGGAGGAATTGGGACCTTTTTAAAGGTCAAAGTTTACTCAAAAGGATTACAATTGATGGATGTGGGAAAGTCAATAAGCTTCAGTTGTGTGATTGTGAAAATTTGAAAACCCTGTTAGGGAATGTTAACGTGGAAAAGTTTAAAATCACTGACTGTCCAAATTTGGGGGAGCTATCATGTCTTGTGGGTGTCAAGGAGCTTACCATTTTCAAATGTGAGATGATACAAAACACAACACTTCCAACAACACTGATGTATCTTGAGGTGGAAGGCCTTAAAGAATGGAAAACAATGCCAGGGATTTCTGACCTTACAAATCTTGTAGAGTTGAAGATTTGTGGATGTTCAAAACTTGAGGAGTTGCTATGTCTTTTCCATTTGAGTTGCCTGGAGAGAGTTTCAATTAGTGATTGTTGGACGCTGAATTGTCTTCTATTCAATGGTTGTAATAATTTGAGAACAGTAAATGTGTTTGATGTTCCAAAGCTTACAATATTCAGCAATCGACATTGTCCTCAGCTGGAGGAATTGGGACCTTTTAAAGGTCAACATTTCCTCGAGAGAATTTCAATTGATGTATGTGAGAAGCTCAAAAAACTTGAGTTGCATGATTGTGAAAATTTGAAAACCCTGTTAGGGAATGTCAACGTGAAAGTGTTTAGCATAACTGACCGTCCAAAGGTGGGGGTCTGCCAAGTCTTGCGGGGATCGAGGAGCTTACCATTGTCAGATGTGAGATGCTGGAGGAGTTAAGTGTTGTCGGACTGAGATTCCTGAAGAGCATTATAATTGAGAGTTGTGAGAAGCTGCAGAATATAGCAGGAATTTAAGAATTACCTGATCATATCCACGTTAAGAACTCCTCATGGGATTGGACAAGTATGTTGGTACGTACAAGACACTATATTTGATCTATAGATTTTATCTAATTAGTAATTATCTTTGCTGCTATAATAATTAGATAAAATATTCTCAATGAATAAATTGATGACTTTATAGCACAAAAAGGCATACCAAAATATGGGTCGCACATTTTCTTTAGTGCATAGAATATTAGTTGGTGGCCTCCATGGCAAAGATCTCTTAATCTTAGTCACATCAATCAAGCCAAGATTCTGCCATATGAAATCTTCCAGTCATGAGCATTACAATACTCCGATATCCAAAAGAATATCAACCACAAACAAGAATTTTACATACATACCGAAAGGATAGCCATTGCTGACTTGTCCATGTTGAGAGTATATAAATGCAAAGTCTTAATTCCATGAGCTAGAATCTTCTTGCACATTTCAGTGCCAAGATGAATACCATAAGCCTTTACTGCCTCATCGTTGTCTTTGATAGGTTCCAATGCAGCAGTGATCTCCAAAGGAATCTGAATAAAGTTCATTGGAAAGTAAAACTTCCTGAATGGGAAGAAAAGAAAGAATCTAGCTATCTGAGCCAGTAAACATGGCTAGGTGTTAGAGTTCGCCTTCTTGACTAATATTGTTAAACACAAGGCTTAAGCTTTAAATTTACTTCTACTTTCTCTACAATGAAACAACCATAATACATCAACGTGAACAACCACACATGCATCTGCGTCTAGTGCATAAATGGGTTACATATATTTAATCCAAATGTTAAAAGTTAAAACGCAAGCAAAAGCAACTAGCCCTACTGCAGAACAGAGTAGTGCATATTCGATCCAAGTGTTAAAATGCAGGGGAACAAAGCTACAAGAAACATACTTGCTGCATAAACCAAATACAACCTCCTAAGAATCCATGACAGCATTCTGAGATAATCGTGTATATTTATTAAGGCATGCATATGATATAATAATATGTAACACAGACTAGACTAGCATGTTCAAAAGAAAGGGAACCAAAGGCATGTGAATGAATATTAAATATGCATGAAGGTACTATGCCTACAAGCTACATTTAATAAGTTTGATTAATTAAGATACCTCTATTAATAAATTCTGTACCACAAGACTCAAATTGATAACATGCCTAGAATTAGATAACAAATCATCTTTCCCAATAAAGCTAGCATACCTTAGTTTTGCAAAATCCAGTCATACCCACAAACCCCTTGTAATTGTTTATAGACATGATTCCAGGTACGATGGGGCACTTCCCGACAATCATTCACAAACATCAGAAAGATGTCTGTGTCATAAAATAACTGTGTAATTATTAGATCTGCACCTGCATCAACCTGTGACACCAAGCATAGTTTACATTGGACAACGGGATCAGTCAAAGACAATGACATGAAAATAAGTTAAGAACAATGTAGTACCTAAAGATTTAAAATATGAATGAGAGGAACAGTCTATAAAGAAAAACAACAATCAAGCACGACATTAAATATATAAAATGAAACACAGGAAAAATTCACTAATATTCCATATCAGAAAACCAGTTTGGGGAAGAAGACAAGTCTGCAGTAGAGGAATCCTAACTAAGAAACAAACTATAGGGTGCACTAATAAATAGGACATTAGCAGAAGTTGAATGACATTAGAGGCGGGAATACGATTCATCTGTGGTTGATACTGGAAAAAGTTATCTTTTTTATGGTCGTAAAGAAGTTTCATAAAAGGATCGGCCCGAATGGATGTAATGTTTGATTTTTTTATCAGAGAAATTTAAAGTAGAAATTATCATATACTGAATGGAGAAAAAGAATTGCTTTCAAAGATAATATTATCATCACAAGTCTTAGGAGATCCTACTAGCATTTAGGCAGTAGCCTTATAACATTCATATGCAGTATTTACACTACACCGAGTTTGGGGAGGAGGGGTATTTCCGAGTCCTCTTCATCGGATATGGCTGAAGTTATAATTCCAGTGCTATTACTTACAGTTATTGCAAATTCAAGAATCAAAATTTGTCAAATAATGTGGTGTGCCCTTCATGTGAACTTATCTAACATGTTTCTACATTCAAGAAAAGAAGACAAGCTGTTTTTGCATTCAAGAAAATAGTTCTTGGGCAGTGCAAAAAATAAGCTCCGTTATCCATCCTCATATCCTTATCATTTTTCGGACTCCTTCACTTTCCCATTAAGCATCCTAAGGTCTTAGGTTGCTAATGTTAGGTGAAGAAAAGCAGTAGCAAGCACCTGAAGTTATTTCTTTTACAGCTTGCCTTATTGATATTGTTAATTTGATGTCCATTTACACCATTCCCTTGCAAGGGAGCAAGGGCATTATTCTATCTCCATCAACCAATCCTCCATTTCATTTTTATGTAGAATAGGCGGTGGAAAAAGACAATCAAAGAAAAAAATCAAATGAAAAGTACTTTGCCATAGCCAATCTGATTGGCAGCCTTGCCCAACATGCAATTTTGAAGCACTTAGGATACGTTTGATTTCAAGTAAACCAAATCCTTTTTATAAGCTTCTTCAGTAGCTCCATCTTCGCTCATTATCATATCAGGGTGAGACTCTGAAATCATAAATAACAATATCACAATTAAATAGCCATTACTGAAAAGTTACAGCAGAAACGATAGAAGATTCCATTTCAAATATGTTTAGTCATAACACTACTTTACCAGGATATCCAGCAACTGTGACTCCAAAGTCCAAAGTAATCACCATGCTTCAATCTAATGTGTTTAACCTGAATGAAACATACCATAAGTAAAAATTCTTAAGAATGACACTAATCTAACAAAAATGTATATAATTTGAAGGAGAGCAAAAGAGAAAAAATAAAAAATAACAGAAATAAAATATTCTCAAACTTAGATTGCTACAGCAATTAAAAATATTTTTGAATCTTATTCATTCTCCATTTAAAATCTGCGATCAGGTCTTACATTAATAGAATTAAGAACAAACAAAAAACTGGAAATACACTGATGTTTAACTGAAGTTGTCCATGCAAACTGAGATGACTGAACCAGTTGATCATGCAAACTACGTGCATGATGGAGGCTAAACAGGGAGTTTGAGAAATTAACTACAGTTTCTAACACTCCCTCTTAATTTCTACCACTAACTACTTCAACATTTACAATGTCTAAATTTTGTCTTATATAATCAAAACTCTAATTTGCTAATGCCTTTGTGAATATATCTGTCAATTGGTCTTTAGATCTGCAGAACTCCAAATGGATTTCTCCATTGTTCACTAATTTTCTGATAAAATGAAATCTTGTATCAATGTGCTTGCTTCTCGTGTGAAAAACATAATTTTTTGACAATGTAATTGCTGATTTGTTGTCACAAAAGATTGGTGTTGACTCCTGTGCTTGTAATAAATCTGTCAATACTCTCTTCATCCAAGTTGCTTGACATGCTACTAATGTGGCTGCTACATACTCTGCTTCAGTTGATGAAAGTGTCACTATATGTTGCTTTTTGGATGCCCATGTGACCACACCTGTTCCAAAAAGAAAGGCATGTCCAGAAGTACTCTTCCTGTCATCAATGCTACCTACAAAATCACTATCAGTATAACCAATCAAACCAAAATCATTAGTTTTGGAATATAAAATTTCATATTTTGTTGTTCCTGCCACATCTCTCAATATCCTCTTTCCAACTTGCCAATGTGAGTCTTTTAGTGACTCCATGAATCTAGAGATTAAGCTGACCCCATACATGATATCTGGTCTTGTAGCTGTAAGATACATCAAACTACCAATTAGTCTTTTAAATGTTGTAGAATCAACATTAGACCCTTTGTCTTCTTTGCTAATTTTGGTCCCTGTAGCAACTGGTGTAGGTACTGATTTACAATTCAACATCTTAAACCTCCTTAAACATCCTTTGCATATTTAGTTTGACAAATAAAACTTCCTTCTCAGATTGTACAACTTCAATGCCCAAAAAATACTTCATTAATCCAATCTCTGTCATCTCAAATTCTTTCTTCATTGCTGATTTAAATGTGTCTACAGACAAATTTCTAGTGAAAATCAAATTATCAACATACAAACACACAATCAAAATCTGGCCTTCTTTGTTGATTTTTGTGTACAATGTAGGCTCACTATTGCTTCTGTTGAATCCATTATTTGTCATGTATGAATCAATCTTGCTATACCATGCTCTTGGTGCTTGCTTGAGACCATAGAGGGCCTTCTTCAATCTGTAGACTTTTTTTTCATGTCCATGCACTTCATAACCTGGTGGTTGTTTCACATACACTTCTTCATCTAGGAAACCATTCAAGAAAGCTAGATTGACATCCATTTGATATACTTTCCAATTATTTTGTGTAGCTATTGCTAAAACCATTTTAATAGTATCAAGTCTAGAAACTGGAGCAAATATTTCATTATAATCAATTCCATGTTCTTGTGCAAAACTTTTTGCTACTAACTTTGCCTTGTGCTTTTCAACATTTCCTTCTGCATCAAATTTGGTCTTATAAACCCATTTGACTCCTATGTAATCCTTACCTTCAGGTAGATTAATTAGATCCCATGTTTGGTTTCTCTCAATGGCATTCATCTCTTCATCCATTGCTTTTATCCAATGTTCCTCATTAACTGCTTCTCCATAATACATAGGATCATAAGAGAAAAAGGCAAAATTTGAACATAAATCTAACTTCTCTTCTTCTTGATTATAAATCTCATTTAAGTTTCTCATTTTCTTACCTTTAAATTTTGATCTTAAAGTGGCAAGACTTGGATCTAATTCATCACTTACTTATGAATTGGGAGTAGGATGACATGCATGACCAGATGATTCACCTTGTGCTAAGCTCCTAGGTGTTCTTATTGGAGTGCTTGTTCTTGCTTGTGGAGAGAATTGATCACCTTGCAAATTTTATTCTTTAGATTTTTCTTCATTTTGGGGAATTGGTGCTCCAATTATAATGGTTTTATCAATGCTTCCATCCCATGCTTCTTCTTCCTTAAATTCTATATCTCTGCTAATAATCACTTTTTTTGAAATGGGGTTATACAACTTATAAGCCTTTGATTCTTCACTATAGCCAATAAAAATGCATCTCACCTCTATCATCAAGTTTTATTCTCAATTTAGATGGTATAAGAGAATATGCAATACAACCAAAAATTCTAAAATGATGTACACTATGCTTCTTACCACTCCAAGCTTCTTGTGGAATTCGATCCTTGACACTCTTTGTTGGGCTTCTATTTCAAATATATACTGCACATGCTACTGCTTCTACCCAATATTCATTTGACAAATGTTTGGCCTTCAACATGCTTCTAGCCATCTCCATGATTGTTCTATTCTTCCTTTCTACTACACCATTCTGCTGTGGTGTGTACCTTAAAGTCAGTTGCCTTTTAATGCCATGATATCTGCAAAAATCTTGAAATTCATTAGACATATATTCACCTCCTCTATCTGATCTAAGTACCTTGATGTAAAGGCCACTCTACTTTTCAACCATAGCTTTGAATTCTTTAAATTTTTCAAAGGCTTCAGACTTTTCTTTGAGAAAATATATCCAAGTCTTTTTGCTAAAATCATCAATGAAGGTTAGAAAATAAGAACTACCTCCAAATGATGAAATTTGCATTGGTCCACATAAATCACTATGGACTAGCTCCAATATTACCCTTGCTCTATATGAAGCTCCTACTGGAAAGCTCTCTCTATGCTATTTTGCCAGAATGCAACTTTCACATGAACTTCCTGGCTGTTCTATTGGTGGTAATCCCTTCACCATATTTTTCTTTTGTAAAAAATTCAAACCTCTAAAATGTAAATGTCAATACCTTAAATGCCATAGCCATGATTGGTCTAGATGCATGGTTTTGAAGTGGGCTTCCTCTTCTTGGATGCACTGAATTCAAAGAGGGAACATTCGATTCTTGGTCATCTCCACTTTTTCTATCAACCTATCATTTGGAAATTTGTCTAGTATTGTGCAAACACTATCCATAAAAGATACTCTGTAACTTTTTTGTACTAACTATCCAACACTCATAAGATTATGCTTTAGTCTAGGTACAAAATAAACATCAGGGATAAATCTTCTTTCACCATTTTTTGCCAAAACATTTATTACTCCTTTACCCATTACATCCACTTTATTATCATTTCCTAATTTCACTTCAGATTTTATAGAATCATCAAGACTAGCAAACAATTCTTTATTCCCTGTCATATGGTTACTGCATCCACTATCTAAAAACTAAATATCTCTAGCATTTTCTTGAGCAACATGACAAGTGAGGAATAAGCTTCCAGACTTCGAATTAGATTCATTTGTGTAATTAGCATTCTGTTTGTCCATATCTCCTTGTTTCTTTCTGCATTCACTTGCATAATGTCTATATTTTTTGCAGTAATAACATTGAATGTTAGATTTACCAAACCTCTGTGAATTTTGCTGGAAGTGATTGTTGCCACGTCCTCTATTGTTGTAGTTTTGATTATTATTTTCAACTTGATCTGGATTGTTCCTTCCATTTCTTCCTCTGCCTCTTCCTCTGAAGTTTGACCTTCCTCTTCCTCTTCCTCTGCGACTTGAGACCCGAGACTTGAAAGTATTCTCAAAAGAAGTATTGTTATTCCTATTTATTTTGGATTCATGTGTTAACAAAGATCCCATTAATTCATCTACTGATAACTGTTCCAAATCCTTGGTTTCCTCAACAGCTACAACTATTGCATCAAATTTGTTAGGTAAACTCCTAAGATTTTTTTCTATGATCTTTTGATCTATTATTGTTTCTCCATTAGATTTAATTTGGTTCACAATATTCAATACTTGACCCATAAACTGGTCTATAGACTCTGAATCATTCATTTGCAAATTTGCAAATTTTCTCTTAAGATATTGCAATTTAGTTACTTTCACCTTTGTATTACCTTTATAGGTAGTCTCTAAAATTTTTCATGCCGACTTGGATTTCGTTGCTGCTGCAACTCTAGAAAAAACGGATTCATCCATTACCTGTTGGATTAGGAATAGAGCTTTTGCATCCTTTTTCTTATTTTATTTAAGCTCTTCCTTTTGTGCTCGAGTTAATCCCTGATGGGCAGCATCATCATGTGGTTCTACAAAGCCATTTTCTACCAAATCTCAAACATCTTGTGAGCAAAACAATGTTCTCATTTTAATTTCCCAAAAATCATAATTCTTACCATTGAAAATGAGAATCTGGAGCTGAGAAATGCTGTTGTTTGTTGCCATGTCTCAAGCTAAAATACCACACCAGAAAAAAAATAGTAAATGCTACAGCATTCAATCTCTCCTCAGAGATCTACACTTGCAGGATTTTGCTGCTGCAGCAGCCTTTCTCCTCCCTGGATCTTGTTTCCAGCGCTCTGGGTCTGCTATTTAGCTAACTACGATATTCAACTTCTACTCAGTTCTAACATTTTGTTTGGCAGTAGCTTGTTGTTGCTCTTTCTAGTGATTGATCCATCCACGATCCCCTGATCAAATTTGCCCTCTTTGCCACAATCTACAGCCTGTCAGCACGTTCATGCTTTAGCAGCGATCTCCCACGATCTACACTTGCACGTCCTTGCAACACTTTAACATTCAACGATCTTGTGTGTTTTTTTTGACAGCAGCTGCACTTCTCACCTACAATATATTTGACTGCTCTTTATCACGATCTATGCGTTGCTTTAAGGCTCTACTGACTGCAGCGATCTCCTATGCCAACTGCAGTGAATATCTCCTCCAACCTGGCTCTGATACCAATTTGAAAGAGAGAAAAAGAGAAAAAAATAAAAAATAACATAAATAAATAATTCGCAGACTTAGATTGCTACAGCAATTAAAAAGTTTTTTGAATCTTATTCATTCTCCATCTAAAATCTGTGATCAGGTCTTACATTAATAGAATTAAGAACAAACAAAAAACTGGAAATAGACTGATGTTTAAACGAAGTTGTCCATGCAAACAGAGATGACTGAACCACTGGATCATGTAAACTGCGTACATGATGGAGGCTAAACAGGGAGTTGGAGAAATTAACTACAGTTTCTAACATAATTATGTAGGTATTTGTATACAAAGAACTAAAACCCATGTTGTGAAATTACTTTTGAGTTGCTTCATGAAATGTTTGTTTGATTTGTTATATAGGCATTGACACTGGTAGAAATTGTGCCTCTTACTGGATAAAGGATAAATTTATAAATCCTATATTCACAATTAGAATAAACTGTATTCAGAATCTAAGAAATTATACTAAGAGGAGAATCTGTAAAAAAATTATCATCTCTACCCATATCCTTGGGAAAACGTCCTTGCCATCATCTATGAAGCCAGTCATGCATGAAAAATAGACAACCCCATTGCTAGTTTCCTGATACAATGGTTTTTCAAACCATTTAAACAGTTTCTTTTCAATGTTCAATTGATAACTTTCCAAACTAATCAGGTTTTGTTTCCTCCTCCCATGAATAGTTAAAAAGGACATCTTCCATTTCTGTATAAAGGTGGATACAACTGATTTTGATGAATATCATAGTGGTAAGATCATCCTAGATCAGCCCATGTGCTTGGAAAATTTAATTAGTAGGCTACTTGTTGCAGCAGTTAATCAAATTTATGTTGGCCTGATAGTTTATACTTATAGTATCAAAGAACAAACATCAGTCAGAATGATTTCTTAGAAGCAGAGCACACAGCCCCTTGCCAGAACCTAGGATTTGAACTCTTGTCAGAGAGTTCCAAGCAGTAGTCATCCACATACATAAGAACACAGCCAATCTTAACAAACCAGAATTGAAAGATGGGAAATCAAGAAACAAATATAACACATGCACCCGAGGTCCCTACATTATAAATCAAAAAAATTCAAGAAGGTAACACGTTGAAGAGTCTAGACAATTTTTTTTTAGGTAATTGCCCCTACCAATTGCAGTAATGAAGAGACTAGGAAAAGTCTATGGCTGAAATAGATCGATCTTAGCAAGGATCTCATATGCACTTAGGGGTTCTTTTCCTTTATCTCACTTGTCGTGGTCATCTCAATGGTTGCTCTTTTTTCTCGATAGAAAAAAACTCTCGTTTTGTCCAATATGAGTGGGGACATAGTAAGGATTGAGCTAACTTCTTGTGACGAAGCTAAATTATCTATGGTTTGGCATATCCTAAGAAATGGTGGGTTGGAAAACTATATTTAAAGAATTAAGGGTCATTACCCTCAGCTGTTGATGGATTTTGTTAGAGCATGGGATGCTAGAGTGGTGATTTTTTAGAGGTGGTAAAATTTAAGTTTTTGAGGTAGTATTGTGCAAGTGATGAGAATGTTGACTATTGGTTGGAAAGTTTTCAAGGATATAAGAAACAACAATAAGTATATTAAAACTGAAGAAAAAACTTTTTTCAGGGGCCAGGATAATTATTGAAGAGTTTCAGGATGGCATCTTCAGAATTTTTTTGTCAAGTCTGTGGAGTGAGGTAAGCCTCTTTATCATAAAATACTTTATGTTGGAGGGTAGGTACAAAATAATTTTTTCTTACCATTTCACCATTGTTTATCATTTTGGTGAGCCTTCCATTTCTTTTAATGTCACTTAAAAATACTATTAGGGAGGTTCAACTGAGTAAATTGGAATGACCAATCTATCAAGACTAATTATTTTGTTGTTCCAAGATGCTTAATTAGTTATCTCTTTAGTGTAAGTAGATCCTCCTAGGTTGGAGCAAGGGAATTTGGTTTTAGAGATCAAGAGTTTTAATAACGTCGAGTCTAGAGATGAGAATAATGTAGGTTTTTTTTAAAGAAGAAAGGCCCTAGAACCATTATTATAAAAATCCTTGTTAAAGTAGCATAATAGAGTAATCCTGACAAAGGAAAGCTCTCTTATTTTAAGAAGGGTGATAATGAATCCAACCCTTAGATTGAGGAGGATGATGTTTGGAAGGACCTTGATGAAACTAAGATGCTTGATGCTAAGAAGGGTAAACATAAGAATTGAATTTTAGACTCAAAAGAACATCGTTCTCTTAAAGTTTTCATTAATAGTTATGAGAATGAGCCCCTTAACCAGTTGATTGAAAACTATTAAAGTGCCAAATTTAAGGTCACACATCTCAATTATAAGGTTCAATCATGTGAAAAATTTGATAAGACTAGTCTTGGTATGAAGAATCAAGTTTCAATCGATAAATTAGTGGACAAAATAGCTAAATTGGAAAATAATTCTAACTTATATTTGACTATCCTCGAGTGGTACAACATAGAAAACAATAGATTGAAGACTAGGTTGGATATTATTCATCATCATTTGAATGGAGTGCCCCTAGGTCCTAAGATTGAAAATAATTTGATAAAGAGGAGTGGAACAGAGTCGAATATATTTTCAAAATCAAAAGGGACTTGTCCAATCTAAATATTAGTATGGAATGACTTAAAGGTGAAATTTGTTCCATGAAAAAAATATTTAAAATTTGATTGACATTAGTATGAATGGTATGAATAATTGTGCAAAAAGAATTAAATTCTTACAACAAGGTCTTAGGAAAAGGAAAGAAGGCCTAATGGAAATGGGTCCTAATAAGAGGACTAGAACTTAGAGAAAGGCCATAAAGGTGGATGAACAAGTTATGGACTATAATTTTTTGGAGCACCAATTTCAAAATATAAAAGACAATTGGGAAAAAAAAGTTCCACTAAATGAACTATTCTTTTTGAAACGATGATCTTTGCTTCATAGTGTAATTTTTTGGGGCTGTTGGTTTGATGTCTACAGGTAGTTTTTGGTTTGCTTGGGTTTTCCCCTAGTTATACCTTTGGTTGTTTTTGTTGGTCTTGTCTTGTTACATATTTTTTTTGGATATTTTTAAAAAGGGTTTGGTTCCCTTTCAAAACCCCAAATTTACCTTCTAATTAAAAAATATATATCAATCACAAGGTACACAAGTTAACATGCAAGGCATCCATGTAACCACTGTTGATGTTGGAGGAGCAGCTTCGGGCTCCTACTTCCAGCCCAATGTCTTGAACTTTTGATGAAGGCTGACAAGGAGATTGAAGAGTTGTGTCTCTTTGCCAAAAGGCAGATTGAAGAGATGTATCTCTTTCTTCTCACTTGTATATATAATACTTCCTCATTGTTCAAGATAAAAAATATTCAATAACAAGTATATTTATAAAGAGCAGACTTCAGAAGATTAAATCAGATTTATCCATTTGTGTTCATTATTCATTGTGTTGTAATTTTGTTTATTTCAATTCTGATCATAAATCTAACATGGTATCAGAGCAGGTTTGAAGACGATCATGATCAGACTTGTAATTGCAGCAATACTCTCTTTTGTTCTTTATATCTCTTGTCTATCGCTATCTTAGTCAAGATGGTGAACAGTCTTAAAATTGAGGATAGACTCGAAGGAGCATCCAACTTCACATCATGGAGGTTTAGATTCATGCTCACCTTGGAAGAAAATGACTTGGCTAAGTTTGTGGAAACCAAAGTTCCCGAACCATTGGAGGAAGAAGAGAAGTTGCAGTGGAAAAAGAAAGACATCAAGGCGAAGAAGATATTGGTTGAATCCATTAAAGATCATATTGTTCCGATTGTCTCCAAGTTAAAGACAACAAGGGACATGTTTAAAACCTTGGAGGAAATGTACGAAATCAACAACACTAGCCGGGCTCTTGCACTGAAGCAACAACTACATCATGTGAAAATGGCAAAAGGAGAAACAATTATTGCTTACTTTATGAAGATTTTGGAATTAAGAAATCAGCTCTCTATAATTGGTCATGTAGTTGATGACAAATACTTGACCATGCTTGCTCTCAATGGCCTTCCTTCATCATGGGAATCCTACATTCAAGGAATTAGTGCAAGATCGAAACTTCCCAAGTTTGATCGATTGAGGGTAGATTGCATTCAAGAAGAGGCTAGATTGGTTGCTAGAGGAATTGGTCAAAGCTCTAACAATGAAGACATTCATGTCCTTTCCTCTAAATCATTTAAGAAGAAAAACAAGAATGAGAAGAAAGGATTCTTCAAGAGAAACAGAGATAATGAAACTGATGGTGCTCCCGCTTTCAAGAAGAAAAGGGACCTCTCCAAAATCTAATGTTTTAGGTGTGACAAGTATGGTCACATTGACAAATATTGTCCCTCCAGGCCTAAGCAACAAGCCACCATTGTAGATGTTGATGATGCCTCTCCTCAGAAGGAAACGTGTGAATATTTGCTCTATTTGGCATTATCAAACAATGTACCTACTGACACCAACACTTGGTTAATTGATAGTGGTGCATCTCGACACATCACTAGGTTTAAGAAGCATTTATCAAACTTGATGGAGAGAAATTCTTGTGAACAAGTTATCATTGGAGATGATGCTAGCTATTCAGTGAAAGGGATTGGAATCTCTACTCTCCACTTAAAATCTGGCATTACTCTAAGGTTAAGTGATGTTCTCTATGTTCCAGGCATCAAACGAAATTTGGTTTCCATTTCAGCCTTGGAAGATAAGGGTTATCAAGTTGCCTTCTCCGAAGGCAAAGTTCTTGTGTGGATGAAGAATTCCAACTTCAAAACTGCTTGAATAATTGGAGTTAGACATGAGAGCCTCTATAGGCTAATTACTTGTCCACTTCAGGCATTAGTACATGATTCTTGAAACTTGTGTGATTTTTGGCATATAAGATTAGCTCACCTACACTTTCGAGCTCTACCTATCATGGAGAAAATGGTCACGGGTCTTCCAAAATTCAACCAGGAGCATGAAGGTACTTGCAAAGGTTGTGCCATGGGTAAGAATACTAAAAGACCATTTTATAGCAAAGAAAGTAGATCTAAATGTATTCTATATCTCATTCATTCTGATTTATGTGGTCCAATGTTTGTTGCTTCTTTGGGTGGGTTCTTGTATTAAATTACTTTTATTGATGACCACTCTAGAAAGACTTGGATTTATTTCTTGAAATCTAAAGAATCTAAAGAAGTACTTGAGAGGTTCAAAGAGTTTAAAGCTCAAGTAGAGAACTTATCTAGGAAGAGGATCAAAGTTTTGAGATCCGACAATGGAGGGGAGTATACCTCTGATGAATTTCGTAACTTTTGCATTGAAATGGGGATTAAGAGGGAGTTCTGTGTTCCTTACAACCCTCAACAGAATGGTGTTGCAGAAAGGAAGAACAGATCTATTATAGAGCTGCCAAAGCTATGATTCATGACCAAGATCTGCAAATCTTCCTTTGGGCTAAAGCATCTAAGACAGTTGGTTATGTTCAGAATAGAAGCCCTCGCCACATTTTAGAGAACATGACTCCCGAAGAAGCTTTCACAGGGGTAAAGCCGGAAGTGAGTAATTTGAGGATATTTGGTTGTCCAGTATATTTTCACATACCAAAAGATAAAAGGACTAAGTTGAATCCTTCTGGCAAGAAGGGAATATTTGTAGGCTATAGTGAAACTTCAAAAGCCTATAGAATTTACATTCCAGGTCAGAAGTTGATTGAGATCAGTAGGGATGTTACATTTGAAGAGGATGTTGCATTCAAAATATCTAAGAGCATTCATATGGAGATAGATAATGAAGACCAAGAGTCTCCTCAGGATATGGAAGTTGACCATACTCTTGAAATTCAGAGAGATATTTTTGATTCAAAAGAAGATGATGTTTCAGTTAAGCCTTTGGAACCAACTAATGGACCTAGTGACATTGTTATAGTATGAAAAAGGCCTCGATGGACTCAAGAAAACATGCAAGAGGTAGGAAAATATACAGGTCCCCGAAGATCTCTTAGAGAAAGCAAGAGACCTCATAAGCTCTCAGATTATGTGTTATTAATGAGTCAAATTATTGAGTATGAGCCTTCTAGTGTTAAGGAAGCTACTAGTCAACAAGCATGGAGAGATGCTATGGCTGAAGAGTATCCATCCATCCTCAAGAATGATGTTTGGGATATCATACCTAGACCTGAAGGAAAATGTGTTGTTTCTTCTAAGTGGCTCTTCAAGATCAAGCATGCAGCTGATGGAAGCATTGAGAAGTACAAGGCTAGGTTTGTGGCTAGAGGATTCTCTCAAAAAGAGGGAGTAGATTATGAGGAAACCTTTGCTCCAGTTGCTCATTATACATCCGTTAGAACCATCGTTGCTATTGCAGCATTAAAAGGATGGAAATTACACCAAATGGATGTGAAGACAGCATTTCTAAATGGTGTAATGGAGGAAGACATATATATTGAGCAACCTGATGGTTTTGAGGTTCATGGGAAGGAGTCTCATGTTTGCAAACTGAAGAAGGCTTTGTACGGCCTTAAATAGGCTCCTCGTGCTTGGTATGAAAGAATTGATCGATACTTGATGAGCTTGAATTTATCCAAAAATGATGCTGATTCAAACCTATACTTCAAGCTAATTGATGGCAACACATTAATCTTGGTTCTCTATGTTGGTGATCTTCTTATTACTGGAGAAGATCACCTCATTTTCAAATGTAAGGAGTTAGCTTCAGAATTTGAAATGAAGGATCTTGATCTCTTACATTACTTCCTTGGTTTAGAAGTATGGAAAAAACCAAATGAGATCATTCTAAGTCAAGGGAAGTATTCTATTGACATATTGAAGAGATTTGGTATGATAAATTGTAAACCGATGTCTACACTGATGGAGTCAAATTTGTTAAAGTTAAAAGAGGCTGTAGCGCATTCAGATCTAGTGGATCCTATCATGTACAGACAAATGATTGGTTCATTAATGTATCTAGTTAATACCAAACCAGATATTTGCTATGCAGTGAGTGCACTTAGTTCATGTGTGAACCAAGACAAATACATCTAGTTGCAGTGAAGCATATCCTAAGATATTTGTGTGGCACAGTTGGATATGGCTTGAGATATTCTTCTAGTATAGACTTGAAACTACACGGATATACTAATTTTGATTGGGTAGGATGTGTCTCTGATTGAAAGAGCATCTCTGGATGTTGTTTTAGTTTGGGATCTGCTATGATTTCCTAGTGCATCAGGAAACAGTCATCTATAGCATTGAGTACAGCAGAGGCAGAGTATATTGCAGCTTGTATGGCAGCTCGAGAAGCAGTATGGCTTCGTAAGCTCCTTATAGGATTGTTTGAACAATCAATGGAGCCTAAAATCATTCATTGTGATAACCAGAGCTGTGTGAAGATTTCTATCAATCCAATGTTTCATGATAGAACCAAACATGTTGAAATCAAATACCATTATATTAGAGATATGGTATTGAGGAAAGCTATTGAGTTAAGGTATATCAGCACTGATGAGCAGATGGCAAACATTCTCACCAAGCCTCTCTCCAAGTTAAAGTTTGTGTAATTTCAAGATAAGCTTGGTATAGTGGAGAATACAACCTTAACTGAGAAAGAGTCTTAGTATCAGTAATCCGTTGATAACGAGTTCTTCTCTGAGAGAGAAGTTCAAGGTGAAATCCCTTGATAACGAGTTCTTCTCTAAGAGAGAAGTTCGAGGTGAAATCCCTTGATAACGAGTTCTTCTTTGTGAGAGAAGTTCGAGGTGAAATCCCTTGATTCCACACTCTAAGAGAGCCAGATGGATGTCATCCAGTGTGGTTGACATCGCGATGAGGTGACATGTCTTATGTAGCTGGAAGTATCCTCCCTAGCTAAGAGGGAGTGTTGATGTTGGAGGAGCAGCTTCGGGCTCCTACTTCTAGCCCAACGTCTTAAACTTTTGATGAAGGCCAACAAGGAGATTGAAGAGTTGTGTCTCTTTGCCAAAAGGAAGATTAAAGAGATGTGTCTCTTTCTTCTCACTTGTATATATAATGCTTCCTCATTGTTCAAGATAAAAATATTCAATAACAAGTATATTTATAAAGAGCAAAACTCAGAAGATTAAATCAGATTTATCCATTTGTGTTCATTATTCATTGTGTTGCAATTTTGTTTATTTCAATTCTGATCATAAATCTAACAACCACAAACACACAAGATTTAGGTAATAACAAGATATGTATAATAAATGTAAATGGATCAATATGACAAATTAAAATTAATAAATATATCACTATAAAATTAGCTATATATAGATGCCCTTAAGGTAGGTATATCGCCAATGCGATCATGCCCCCATAGTGTTGGTAAAAAATTAGCCATGTAGTATCTAGAAGTCCATTACCATATATAGCTTGTGTATCTTCCATCACACCTACTCAAATAAATATTATGAGAATCAAGTGTAAAACATGAATATGTACACCTATAACATAGGTAGATGAGCATGATATGTATCGATTGACAAATATAAAGGAAAATAATAATTTTCTTTTTTATTTTTTCTTGTTTTTTTTAATTTTTATAATTTTTTTTAAGAAGTAGCTAAATCATGCAACAAACAAGCTAAGGGGTGCACACGAGAAGAATTAATAAAATTTCAATTAGGTAACATAAAATCAAAGGGGAATAATAAACAAGAAGAGGATTCCAAATAATCCACAACTTCCCTCATAATTCAATTCATTATAGGATGGAATGTCTCGATAGATATGTTATAATCATCGATAAATTTGCACAAGTGTTTGGAATAGGATAAAAAACCAGAGACTAAGGGATAATGTAACATAACAAGATATATAAACCAAGTGGCTACATAAATTTTGATGCAAAAGAAGGCAAATTTCAAAGTTACAAATCTAGAATATAGATGAAGAATGCAATAAAACTCAATGGAAGAAAGCGCATGAAGGACACAACATATAGAAACAATCCAATATGTAAATAAGTATCCATGGTACATTAAATATGTATCAATCAAGAACTCAATATCAATGAGAATAAATAATTGGTAACATTATCTAAAGAGTAATGTTATAGTCATGAATAATCAAATGTGACAAAATAAGTGATAAAAATAGTATGTAACATGAAATCATGAACTATAAGAGAATCCAAGTCATCAATATGAGATAGTCACCATGGTGAATGGGATATAGTCACCACTATAACTTCCCACAATTAAGTGAATGTATCAATCCAAATATGTCATATACATTTTAAAACTATAATAAAATGGTAACCAATCTCTTGTCATAAATGATTAGGTGTAAAAACTCATGATAATGTATCCTTAAAGGAGGGGAAACATGTCACTTTAAGGTGATAAACCAATACAAGAAGCAAGTGTCATAACATGTAAAATAAAAATCATCATATTATATATCATGTCAAAGTGTTTAAAGATGTATTTGTTGAATCTCATAACAATATGTGTAGAATGCTACCTCTGAATGTGATAAATACCAAAAAGTGTCAACATAAGAAGGCTTATGATGATGAGATTCAAAAGATATGTGACTACTAGTTTTATCCATTGTTGCCTTCATCTTTTGTAACCATTAATTTCTCAATATATCATTGTAATGATCCAAAGATGATACAACGTGGAAAAAAGTTATACATGCTATGAGACCCTAGATGTAAGTATCCTAATAGTTTTTAATGTTGTAGTAGATGGTATTTTTCTCAAAAAAAAATTGTATTCAAATGTGTAAAGGAAAGTAAGACTTGTGATATTTTTTTGAGTTGTTATCCACCAAATTATTATCTCTATGTTTCTATTCCATTGAAATGCTAATGATGAAAGGTTCCATATGGAAAGAATATATCGATAAAGGATCTTTGGAAACTATACTTAGCACATTGTTGTGTGAGTGGTATATCTTTGGGAGGTTGATTTTATTTGTTGTTGGTAATAATTATTGTTCTAGGCTTTAAATGTTAATATTGATTACATCATGGTCAATAAGATCTTGAATTGTTTGTTGCAAAGAAATGCACCTTTTTGTCACATGTACATTGACATTATGGTAGTTATAAATGAATTGTATTTGTAATATATTTCTACATGTCATAAATCAAGATGTTGAATCAGTGGTATCTCAATCAAGAGAATGTCATGTAATCTATTAAATATAATGTTTAGATTTTTTTTAAACTGGGGATGTTGTGGCATAAGGTTTGATGATGTCTTCTTTCACTATCTTGAATTATAGATGTATCCATAGAAGGCACATGATGAGTGATAATATTTTAATCCTTGTAAACTAACATAAATCCCTAGGTTGATGTAATATATATATTTATCAAGTCTAATAACCATAACCCAATGATTTTCTAGTTTTTCCAAGTATTCTATCTTTGATAGGTGCTAAAATATTTTTGGTAAAAATATGTTGCATTTGAATATTATAAAGTTTATATATCAATGAGTGCATATGACATCTAAATATAAATATATAATCACACATATCCTCTTTAGGACCTTGATGAATAGATTGAATAGTCTCAAATGTGGCATGAGGCCCATTATTGGTGATGAATTGATCTAAGAACACTTCATGTACGTATTGAAAATAATTTGAGGATTTACAAGGTAAAACATGAACCACTCTAAGGCATCACCAATCAAATTGATAGGAATAAACTTAAGTATAATTAATCCATGCTCATCATTTTCTCCTATAGCAAGAAATATGGAATGAAGGTGTGCTTGAGGATCTCCATGACAATCAGATAATTGTAAATTGGGTATGATTAAGTCAAGTGGGAGAGTCATATCACGTGTATATCTAGGAATATGATTAGAAGGTGTAAAATTGTCCATAATATTATCATTATAATTTATAAATGAAGGTAAACATTAAGCACTTGTCTTAGTATGTCACTTATGGAGTGCATCATAGCCACTATATCTTGTGTAGGAATAACAAAGGGCCAAATGGTTACTCTTTTCCAACATGGGCATTCTAGGAGAGATAAGAGTATAATTTGAAAATAAATTAATAATTGCATGTGCATCATTATTTGTATGAAAAACAACAACTTCATTCAATATTTACATGAAATCAAGAAGAGAAGAAGGATTTTTTTCTAATAAATTTTACCATTTGGTCAACCATATCTTACTAATCTTATCATCACAAGTAACATCAATATTTAATTCATTAAAATATATTTAATTTATATCACAAGGTTATATATTTCATTCATAAGCCATGAAGCAAAATAAGAATGAGTACGAGTAACAAAATAAACTAAGGCAAACCTTAACTAATGATATGCTTGTTGGGCCCCTTATTTCAGAAAGTATAGGATTCATGCTAGTATGACATACACCTCAGCATGAGGTATCATTTTGGTTGATGATGACTTTTTTGGCATCTTGGTGCCAACTAGAGGGATCAATGCATATCTTGCACTAGTTGGTAGGTGACTAACCGATTCCAAGATTTTTGGGGCATCTTCCAGGTTAGGTAATATGTGGAAACTACAACATGAAATTTGTGGGGTGATGGAGCTGGTGGAATAATCACCAAGGCTCCATCTCAACACCTGATGTGCACACTCTACCCTGGGAAAGATCTTCTTGAAGAGATATAAAAGGAGCTCGAACTAGTGAAGCAGAGAGATGCGAAATAGTTGGAGTAAAGCTTTGGAGAATTGAAATTGGATTTGTATTCATGTACTCAACAACCATTATAATTAAGCTTAGCATAGATTCCATTAAGGATCCTTTTGTATATGCCCAAGATTGCTTGTGAGCCTCTGGGCCTTTAAGTAGTATAAGCTTGAACGTATTTCCTATTATAAAATTTGTATTTTTTAAATCTTGGATTAATAGTGATGATTGTTGCATATAATTGTACTGTCTAGTTTATGTATCTTTACATTGTAATTTAAATGCGAATATAATGTTGTAAATTCAATACAATTATGTTAAGAATGTTGTTTATGAGCTTTTGGATCATGTCGTTAATGGTATCCATGGAATAAATGATGACATCAGTAATAATCTATAAAATGACTATATGTATATATCATACGCTAAGTGTTCCTACACTTACAAGAAGCGTGAGCTTAGTATGAGCATTTCAAGTGAAATCACCCCTGTGACCCTTCAAGCACCAATATGACTTTAGGCTTAATTTAATAAGGGTTTGCACCCTTATGACTCTAGAACTAGTCCCCAAAAAGGCTTGCACTTATAGGCCATCAGGATTAGCCAATGGAGGGCTTGCACCCATGAATCTTCCTAAAGCCTTATTTGAACTGACCAAATCCTATATTTGATGACTTGTGCCATGCCACAACTATCCCAACATGGGCCCCAGCTCCTTCTCAGTTGTGCTTTAGGTAAGTGCATGAGGCCCATGCCTTATGTGAATTGATACCAACGTAACCAAGTGTAAAATGTTGAGTGCAGAAGGAATATCCCATGTTTGTGCCTAAGTATAATAAGTCCAAAACTAAGACACCTTTGTGCCCCTTTTATTCAACATTTTGATTCTATTGCTGAGACCCATGTTGAATTTTGTTATTTCAATGGTGCATAAGAATGATGTACTGACTCTCCCTCAAAAACATTGAGTGTTGGTTGTAATAAGTGGAAGCTAAATTTGCACTAAAGCATCTAACCTGTAGAGGACAAAATCCAAGAAAGTGGGTTTATAAAAACCTATATGATGCTTTGTACAAGGTTTTTTTTTATGAATTACCTAAGCATGTGTACTAATGGTTGGTTGCATATTCAACCCATAAAAGATGAAGCTATGGACAGTGCTATGAATGGACAAAGGAACACCTATGGATTCTTGAGACCCTAGATGCCACTTGGACTAGGGCAATGGACCAAGGTGGCAAGGAGTGATGAAAAGATACATACTTGAGCTTGTAGTTTCAACATACTCATGCCCTGAGGAAGCTGAGTACCAGTTCTTGCATGACCCTCGAATCACATTTGTGAAGGGATTCGACACGAAGCTCAAAAAGCTAATGTTGGATTATGGATTTGAAACTTTGGGGATGGAAGGCTAAAGTTTTTTCACATATAAGCAGTGCAAATGGGGAAAAAAGGACGTGTAGGTAAGGTACAATGGAAGGGGACAAGAAAATTGACACTTGAGAGCTTAGAAGATAAACCTATAATAAGAGATGGTGTAGATTGATGGAAGATCTAGGACCTAAAAGTGTCAAAAGAAATCATAGTGAGTGGGAAGGGTATGGGGAAGGATCTCTTGAAATACAATAATACAAGGATAATAGATACAATGAAGTGATGGAATGATCTCAACATTTGACAGGTGTGGAATTCATTGGGTTCCTATAAGATTTGGTGACTAAAGATATGCTTGATGTGCCTACCCCCTTTAAACCTATAGTACATGCTCATACAATAGATCCCCATCTTAAATAATGTACAAAAGTGATAACTGACCCTATTATCAACATAGATCTTAGATATTTTATAGACTTGGAGTGCAACTTTATGATTGAACAAATTATTCCATACAAAAAATTAGGCATGACTACCTCTAAAATAGTGGGTGCTAGCTCACCATAACATAAATTGAGTGTCAACATACCAGTTAATATGATGTTAAAAATACAGGGAAATAACCCACATGAAGTGGTTAAATGCCACAAGTAAGTAGTACAATGCCATCAACATCAATGACACTAGTAGTAACAACATGACCAACACCTAACCTAGTGGTTGAAGGCATTAGAGGATCACCACCAAGATAGATGTTGGGGAGAAAATTATCTCAGATCCTAGCTACTCCCCCATAGTAAATCTATTTTGAAATGACCATGCACTTGCTAGAGTATCATGGCTTGGAAAATGCTACAAAGCATGTGCTGAAATGTGAAGTATAGTGGTGCACACAGGCATAACCCAATCAAAGCAAAAGGCAACCCAATTTATGACCACTTTACTTGACCACACCCATACCTAGTGTATAAAATTTGATCCTAACTAGGCAATGGTCAATTATGACAACCTAAAGGAGGCATTCCTAAAGGAATTTGACATTCTAAAGTTTGAATAATAGAGCATCATCATGCTCAAATATATTACCCAGGGACTCTCATAAAGCATGCATCTATATGATGCAAGGTTCAAGACTCTCCTATCGAATATCCCTTGTGACATTTACCCTTCCTAGCATGCACATTGGTTCATAAGAGGGTTGTTCATGCCATTCTAAAGAGTGCTTTCCATGAAAATTTTTATAGACCCTCAAAAAGTGCTTGAATTTGTGCTCAGAGCTGAGGGAGTTGGAAGCAAAGATACTGGGATTAGCCCATTTATGGAGGCACAAATTACATCTATGGCATCCCAACTCCAAAATCTTACCACTAGCTCATCACAAGATGTTTGAAGTGGATTATGGTGCACCGACTGTGAACAGAAGGCCATAATAGGAATAACTACCCACGAAGGAATGTGTGCACCTTACTTCTAAGCTATGAGGTTTATCGAGAGGTGAAGGATGTTCACAATTTCCCTTTGTTATAATGTGCCATCTAGGTCAACATAACCATTTATTGTTAGTTATGTGATGCCTACACCCATACCACTATTGACTATCAGGTGATTGATGAGATGTACAAGAACATGGAAAGAGGCGCAAGGCAGGCCATTACAATAGCTAGAGGGAAGACTAACCAAGGAAATGAGGATTATGGACAAAATAATATAGGCTTTAGCATGCATTGAGGCACCAAATGATGAGATAGAGGACACAGTGGTGGAAGGTTCCCACCTTGCTCATGTTATAAGTATGGCTCGACAGAGCATTATCAGCACAACTACCCTACACATCCCATGTGTGGGTATTGTTGAGGGTCCCATAAGGTCAGGGAATATGCTAACTTATACAAAAAGTTGACCCAAGGTAAACCTGGTGTATACAAAGGTGAAAGAATGATTAGGCATGATCCAAAAATGGAAAAATAGACCCTGAAGGCACAATTGACCCATATAAATATAGTCAAGGTGTAGGTGACTACTCATAGTGGATTCACCACCCAGTTGCCAGTTGCACCGATACCTAAGTTATGCTTACAATATGGGGATAAGGGTTGTACTAAGTGCATAATCTGGCTCAAACCTAAATCTATGCCTTACCTAGACCCAACATTCTAGAAAGATGTATTACAGTAGGCCATGAGTGTAATCCAAAACTTACACAGGGAGCTCTAATTAGGGAAAGACTTATTGTTGCCTCTTGAAAGAAGTAGGATAGTTAGGAGGTTGAGATACAAGAATTAACTGAGATCTTACACCTCCTACAAATAAAGGGAATGTTTCCCTCATTAAAGAACTTACTCCTGGAGCATGCAGGATAAAATAAAGTTAAAGGCATTGCACCATGCATAGAGAGGGTGTAAGAAGTTTGGCATACATAGAATGTAGAGTACGACCAAGAAATCTTCATGAATACCACTATTGATGGATGGTTTATCTGTGAGGTCCTTGTAGACATAGGTGCTGAGGTTAACATCTTGACCAAGAATGCATGGGAGAAAATGGGTAGGTCAGCCTTGAGGCCTTCCCCTCTTGTACTTTTCATGGCCAATAAGACCTAAGTACAGCTGATCAAAATTTTAAAGAGCATAATTTTAGATATCATGGGCACTGAATTCCATGCTGACTTCAAAGTAATTGAGTTAACGAAACAAGACATCTATCCAATGCTTCTAGGAAGGCCATGGTACTATGAAAAAAATGCAAATATGTGATTCAATAAGTTCTATATGAAATTTAAGAATGGAAAGGAGAGAGTAGTTATACCCCTCTCATAGGACCAAATACCCCTATATCGAGAGTATGGATCTCAAGGATGAAATCAACCACATATATAACATCACGACACAAGGCACTGAGATGCTAGACCCCAATGATCAAGGAGTGATTTTTTGGGAAGATGGGAAATCAGCCTTAGACACCACCGACATTACTTACCACTGATGGGTTGAGGAAACATATGAGACCATTGGTCGAAGGTGTCACTTAGTTCACATGAAAGCACCAAAAGTAGTGAAGATAGGTAGGGTCCAAATTGATCACACTTAGAAAAGATGGGTCCCTTATGCTAAGAAGAAGGGAAAGAGAGTGTTTCTCCTAAGTAAGGGGAAACTTTCAATGCTCCAAATATATGAAGGGATTAATCCAATGGAAGACTATATTTGAGACTTTGAATCATGTATCCCAAAAGAGGTGGATAGAATTGGTGTACTAGTGTATACATTGAAGAACACTACTACTCATTGGTGGGCAGTGAAAAGGCCTAGCTTGCCAACTCGGCAAGATGTGAAGGCAACCACTTTCACTAGATTCAAAAAAGATAATGAGGACCTAGACATCTTACCCTACTCTAGTGATTCTAACCCTATAGTGCATGTACACCTTTATGAAGAAACCTAGACTATTTATGGTGAAAATGCCCTAAAGAATCTATGGGTGCACACCTTCTATAAGACCTTAAAGAGTTGGGCGTGATCATGGTGCATTATCAATGAGATGCACAATGAGACAACCAATTTGGATACACTTAAGGAATGATTTGTCCATACCTTCTCCTTTTCTTCACAAAACCTTGAACTGATTGAGCCACTACAACTAGTTTAAAGGTCAGTGTTTGAGGACACTACAATATTGGAGGGGTGCCTAAAAACCATGTCTGATGAAAGGGGTTGGTGCTCCTAAATTTCTTTGAAGAGAAAATCCTCAACAATGACTCTAGTGATGAGGATCATGAAAGGTGTGTAGCTAGATAATTTTGCCAAGCAAGAAGAAGTTAGTGTGCCAAGTTGAGGATAGCACCCCAAAATAAGAAGACCCTAACCATCTTCTGATAAAAATAATAGAGGGTAGAAAATCAAGTCAAGGATTCACACTAGGAGAAGAATGAACCCTACTGCACACCATTTAAAATAACAAAGGTAGATATCAACTTAGAAGAATCAAATATTGCTACTCTAGGTGCCTATTGGTTTGACATAAAGTTGGCACGTATTGTTGATCTCCTAAAATAATTCCAAGACTTGTTCCTTCAGAACTACAAATATATGAAAGGCACACACCCATTTCTCAGGAAGATGAGCACCAAGCTAGTCAATCACGCAAGACCTATCAATAAGTGACCTTATAAGATGAACCCTAATCTTTTCACCAAGGTCAAAATAGAGATTGATGGTATGCTAGCTTCAAGCATCATCTACCCTATACATGAATATAAATGGGTTAACCCCATGGTCATTAGAATCAAGAAAGATGGGCACATCCAAATTTGTGTTGACTATAGATTGTTCAATGTTACCTGCATAATTGACACATTTCTATCTCCATTCATTGATGAAGTCTTGGATGGAATTTTAGGTTGCAAGATATACACTTTCACTTATGGGTTCTCAGGATACCATCAAGTCCAAATCGAGGATGAGGACAATTCCAAAACTCGCTTTGAGATGGAATGACGCTATTTCACATATAACATGATGCCTTTTAGACTAAATAATTCACCAGTCATGTTATTTATAGTGGTGATCACCACTTTTAAGGACTTCATTCACAAGTCCCTCTAAGTGTACTTAGATGATTAGACTAGGTATGGATTAGTGAAGGATCATTATGACAAATTGCACCTGATGTTTGAAAGGTGTAGGTAGTTGCAGATTATTTGAACTTAAAGAAGTGTGTTTTCATAATACCATTTGGCACTTTGCTCAAGCACATCATCTACAAGGATGGTCTACTCATTGATCCAATGAAGATTTACATCATACTTTAGTTTTGGACCTCATCAATGCAGAAATACATTCATGCCTTTCTTGGCCATTGCAGGTACTATAGGAAGTTCATAAAGAACTATGCCAAGATTGCAATGTTGCTAGAAGAGCTCTTGTGAAAGGATGACCCATTCTATTGGGGTACAACATTTGAAGCTCAAACTAGCTAACATGCTGATATTAAAATTTCTTGACTAGATGACTCCCTTCCATGTCCATGTTAATGTATATGATACTGCAATCGATGACATTTTAGCATAACCAAGAAAAGGCAAAATAGACCATCCCAATTCTTTTACAAGCTAAAAATTGACTAGGGCAGAATAGAACTACACCACAACTAAGTGCAAGCTACTTGCCATGGTTTACACACTTTAAAATTTTAGGTAGTACTTATTGGTGACCCCCTTCATATTCTTCATGGATCATGAGGCACTTAATTACCTAGTGAACAAGCCCATTCTTTATGAGCGCATTTGCCAATGGATTGTTTTATTTTAAGAGTTATAATTCTCAGTTGTAGTAAAATCTAGAAAACAAAACTCAGGCCCAGATCATCTATCCCACATCAACTCTGGTGGTGTGACACCACCTATTGAAGATGACATGCCTGATGCATAACTTTATAAAATCAAGTACATCCCTGAGGACTTGGTAGAGATCACTAAATTTCTAACATCTAGATCTACACCCCAAACTATGATGACTAAATAAAATAAGCATCTTGTAGTTTGCATCACCCCTTTTCAACTCATTGGTGGGGAACTGTAAAAGTTGAGCTGTGATGAGGTCCTACACTAATGTGTCATAGAGCAAAAATGGGACTCTGTCTTGTAAGAGGTCCATGAGGGGATTAATGGCGGCCATTTTATTGGAGATGCTATAGTGTGTAAGGTACTCCAATCTAGTTTGTGGTGCCCAACCTTATTCCAAGATGTAAAATATTTCACCAAAGTATGTGACATCTATCAGTTTATAGGAAAACTAAATCACTAGGATGAGATGCCTCTCTTCCCCATCCTTGCCCAGGCACCATTTGAAAAGTGGACCATTGACTTTTTTGGGCCTATCACTCCTACTATGAGGTGCATAGGCATACGATACATTCTGACGACCATAGATTACTTCACCAAGTGGGCCAATGTAGTACCAACTAAAGATTGCATAGCTGCCACCATAATAATGTTTATCTAGGAGAACATCATCAATCTCTATGGGTGCCCACTTAGTTTGAATAGTGACCATAACATGTAATTCATCAATGAAATCATGTAGATCCTACTAATAAAATATATAGTGGTGCACCATAAGATGACACCTTATTATCCCCAAGTAAATGGCACCATTAAGGCATTCAATAAGATATTAGGAACATGCCTGACAAAGATATGCAATGTTGGTCATAAATATTAATATGACTATGTGTCAGCAGTATTGTGGGCATATTGTATGATGTATAAATGCTTGAACAAGGATATACCATTCCAATTGGTGTTTGGCATAAATGTCATTTTACCTATGGAGTTTCTACTGCCCTCATTGTGCATTGCATGAATTGGTCATTTGGATGACCAAGAGTCTTTGAGCACATGACTAGAAGACTTAGAACACTTGGATGAGACATGTGCCCAATCAAGATGGAGCTAATAAATAAAAAAGGCACGTCTTAAGCTATGGCATGAAAAACACATCAAACCTAAAGTTTTAACTGAAGGTGCATTGGTCTTGCTATATGACTCAAAGCACCTCAAGCACCTAGGCAAATTGTAGATTAGGTGGATGGGACCTTATGTCATCCATAGTATATTTGAGACTAGTTCATGCAAGATACACATGTTGATAGGTGAAATGCTCCTTGGATATTTCAACGGTAATAGATTGAAACCCTATAATCACTAGAATGGTGCTTATGACATCAAACACTGACTTGTTGATCACAAGTTAGTTCCATTAGGTTGATCATAATAAAATTTAGTACACACAAAATATTTTCTTATGTTTGTTTCATTTGTCTTAGGGATAATAAGCATGGTTCTTTTAGGACCACAAGAGAACTTTTATAGCACTTACACACATAAATCTAGATGGGTTAGTGAATCACGGACTCTCTTCAAGTGTGCCAGACACCTAAGTTTTTAAGTGCATAAAGTTACCAAATACAAAAATATATCAGTATAAGTAGATAAAGGGAAGTGCACAATATGCTAGTCTGAAAGACACCAAGAGAGAATGAATCACTGGAGGACCAACACAAGGATTTGTATGGGGTAGGGAAGACCAAAATAAGAGATGAAAGTGTAATAAAATTGACCAAAAAATAGAAGCATGCTTGAAAGGAAGCATAGCATGAAGGAGAGATGAAATTGAGGAGGCTTAATTGCTTGAATGTGAAGCATTATTCCCAAGTTTCCATAAGAAAGGTGAAAATCGTGCCATGGTGAACAAAGTGCAAGATAAATATTGTCAAGATAGTTGGAACCCACCCAACAGTCGATGAGAAGTGATTATTTGAATCACTTGTCACTTTGTCAAATACACCATTAAGAAAATTTAATGGGGTAATGACAAAGGCATAAAGATCTGCTATAAATGAGAATGTGGTAGCATATTTTTGTTGATTTCATAAGTTTAGCATATTTCAAGAAATCCACATGCTGCCATGCCATTACTCACTAGCCATTGATTAGTAAGTTGAAACTAAGGTATAAAGAGGTGAATGACAAAAATTGATAGGTTACAAAACTTGGCCAAATTTTAAATTAAACACAGATCTAAACCAGAGCTGAACTATAAAAATACTACCACAACAAAAACCAAAGCATCCATATCCATCAAGTGAGAATGGTTGAACCGTGATAGAATTACGTTCTAATTCAAATTGGAAAGGAGGTGAGTTGAGAGGAATTGAGAGAGAAACCATGCAGTAAAAATCTTGTAGAATGTTGATGTTACCATTAATAGTGCTAAAAGCTCAAGAGCCAAAGTCACAATTATAGACCCCATCACTGTGAGGAAGCACCAAGCAATATTAAGGGCTTTAGAAAGATCAACTGATCATACTTTAATAATAGCCAATTTAGAATGGGGAAGAATAGGTTAAGTACATGTCTACCACAAGTGTAGAAGGATGCTAAGAAGGCATGTATAGCTAAAGAAGTATCCACTATGAAGAAAGAGGTGCAGTTGGTAGAAGGTGTTAGGATCGTAGTGATTAACCTAGATGCAAGCACAAAACTTACATACAAAAGAGATGCAGTTCCACCCAAAGGTCATAGTGGGGGAGAAATGGGTATCCTTCACACACATGTGCAAATTAAAGGATTAAAACCATCAAATACCTATCAATGCACATGAACTCAACCAAGACTAGATGTTTGATACAAGTAGGAAGATGAAGGTAGGTGTGACACTATTCGACGTCTCTATCTGAGACAAGTTGGTGAAAATAGGCACAACCCAATTGTATGAGATGCCAAGTTTTGGAAAGCCAAAGAAATTGGTACAATTTTTCCTCTCATGTATCCATGGTGATCATTTCTTTTTTTAGGGAGTCACATGCAGATCTCAGTGTGCCTCATCAATAGAATCATAGGGATCCTAAGCATAGGGGTAGATATTCACCAAATGATGGAGGATGATGTGGAGGTAGAGAGGGTTATAAAACTCTTAGGCTACTACAAGGTAGGGTTCATATTCCCTATTAAGGATATACAGAACCCTGGTATGAGGGACACAACATGCTTAGTTAACTCCAAGTTATGCCCCGATAGATAGTAGTTTGACATCAACAAAGCCTACTTGTGCATCACCCACCACATGGCACAAGGGGAAGAGTTCAACATCTCCAAGTTTATTGTAGAGAGATTGTTTATAACATGCTAGAGTGCCACTTAGTGCATGAGACCTTTAGGTGGGGGTCCATGTTAATATTAATTGTGATGGAGTAGATTGATGTGCCAGATGGTGATGATGACAAACTTTGGGTATTCCCATCCCATGATGAATTCCCAAAACTAAAGTATTAAGACTTCATCTATCCACATAGCTTTTTACAAATATATAAGACAAGGGTGCAAGGGTGGTGCGATCAATATATTGAGGCATTTGGGATTAAATGGCACATTTTATAGGATCTCCCCCAACATATGGTAGGAATAATGACCTTCACTGTGATTTAGTATTTATGTGTATTATGCCTAGCACTCATAGATGGAAACCTATCTGGTTGGCTGAAGTTGTCTTATGCATTTTCTGCTAAATTTTTCATGGCAACTCTAAAGAAGATTCCCAATTCACAACAACTAGAGATCCTAGTGAAGATTGTGGATCAAGATATGAACAAGTTGAGGTGTTAGTATGTGTGTCCCATAGAAAAATCCACTAAGGATGAGGATGATGAATCTAATAGAATAAACCTCCATCCCCTCCAAATAGAGATAATAACTAGGTGCATCTTCAACCTCTATTATGAGATGAAGCCATAGAAGAAGGGCATTGTTATGGAAAAAGATGATGACTGCCCCCTCTTGATCAGTGATGAAGGGAAGCTAGTGCCAAATATTTAGGATAAGACTCCCCAAAATAAAATGGGAGAGACATTGGAGGAGATCTCAAAGTGCATCAAGTTAAGTATTGCCTTCGATGAACAAGCTACACCTCTAATTCCTAAGAAGTGTGTAACCTTCACACCAGAGATTACTTCCTCCAGCAAGAAGCACAAGAAGATGAGGACAAAGGGATTAGTTTCATTATATAAAATAACTCTAGTGGAAATAAAGAAGGAAGATACCCCTATTTTGAGGATGGAGGAAGAGACTGAGGAAGAAGGAATAGGGACCTACATCGTGCAGGTCAAATAAGTAGAGGAGCAAAACCAATGATGTTTAAGAGGTCCTTTAAAGTAGTAAAACCACCATGCTTGAAGAAGCAGAGGAGTAGACAAGATCCTTATCCAATGAATAACCCTCCACACCACCTCCATAGACTAAAGAGGAGAAAATAAGGGTGTGGAAGAAAATGAGTTTGAATAAGGTAGATATTGAGAAGGTGTTGGTGCTTGAGGAAAAGCACAGATTGGCCCAAGAAAAATCAAAGGCAAAGGAAGATAAAAAGACCAAGAAGGTTCTCACAAGCATGGGAATAGCCATTAAGTTAGCTAAGAAAGTGCCCAATGCCCCCACTAAGAAGGCAGAAGAAGCTACACAAGAGGTGCACCCAAGTAGTGAAGGGGCACCTGAATAAAAAGAGGGCAATACTGATGCCTCTAAACAACAAATGGAGACTATCGATAAACCCCAATAGGAACAATTCAATTATAGCATCAATGGGATTAACATATAGGTAAACATTAAGAATCCTTAAGAAGTGGATGAAAGGGAAATTTCTGAGGAAGAAACCCCTAAGAAACAAGCAAAAGAGACCTATGAAGAAAGCACTAAAGAGAGCGATGGCACTAGTGAAGAGGAAGGAGAATAAATAGAAGTGGCCATCATCAAGAAGGATGACCATGAACTAAGCACAAGAAAGAAGGCATAGAAGGGATTGGAGAATGAAGACCTTTACATGTTTGACACCATGCCCCCTGAGTTGCAACAGCTAGGATGCGCAAACAACTTACATTTGCATTTGACCATTATATGGATGAGCCTCACTTCAAGGTGCCTAGAACAACCATTTTGGGCATAGAATAACTTGAGGAAAGGCACGAGTCCCTTCTCATAAACCCTCATACCATGAATCTAGTATGATATATGAATATGTTAATCAGGATGACCATAAAATTTGTGCATTGGAATATAATCAATGATGATAGGATGAGAAAATAGAAGTAACTCCATAAAGAAACCCAGGAAGAAGCATAGACCACTAATTTCAAGATGCAAAAATTGTGTGAGCACATAGAGATATTTGAAACATCCCTTCTAGTTAGCATCAATACTTTGAACCTCTCTAAGGTTGATAAAATCTATGTGTTAGTGGATCAGATGCTCCCAAGGTTGAAACCTGAGTCAGTGTAAGGAGAAGAAGAAGAAGATCCATGTGTCGTGCTATATAAGTAGATTGCTACTAAGCTTAAAGAGGTAGAGGACCTCTTCATAAAAATATAGGAGGGCACAAATGCAGATGATGCCATCTTCTTGAGCTTTTCCAACTAAGTGTCAGTCATAGACATGTGCTTCAAGTAGGCAAAGAAGGAGAAGGAGAAGTTGATGGTGCTAGTGTACTCAATAATTAGGTTAAAGCACACATAGATCATGGGGAATGTCAATGTGCTAAGCACCCAAATCCAAGACCAAGAATAAACCCTGGAAACACTCTTCTATGCTCTATAGATTAAGGCCTGTGAGTAAGGAGCAATCTTGGATGAGATTGTGACTAGGCTAACATATATGTAGAGGCCTTCAGGAAGGATCTAGAAAATAGCAATGTGCTTGTGTTTAGTGATACCTCCACCAAAATAGATAGTGTAGATAAATAAATTAAGATTTCCATTAAGGTCTTTGAATACTTCAACACTGAGATTAAAGAGAGTGTGCTCAAGTTCTACGTGCCAAAGACCTTAACAACATAGTTTGAGGATGGACTATAAATTTTGTATGGAGTAATGTTGGGCCCCTTATTTTAACAAGTACAAGATTCATGCCAACATAACATATACTTCAAAGTGAGGCATCATTTTAGTTGATGATGAATTTTTGGCATCTTGATGCCAATTGGAGGGATTAATGCAAACCTTGCACTAGCTGACAGGCAACTAATCGATTCCAAGATTTCTAGGGCATCTTCTAGGTTGGGTGATATGTGGTAACTATAGCCAAACTTCATGAGGTGATAGAGTTGGTATAATGATCACCAAAGCTCCAGATTAACACTCAACATACACATTCCACCCTAGCAAAGATGTTCTTGAAGAGATATAAAAGGATCTCGAACCAGAAGTAGAGAGATGCAAAACTATTACAATGAAGCTTTGGAGAATTTAAATGGGCTCTGTATGCATGCACCCAATAGCCATCAAAATTAAGCTTAGCATAAATGTCATTAAGGCTCCATTTGTATATGGCCAAGCTCACTTGTGAGCCTCTAGGCCTTTAAGTAGTATAAGCTTGAACATATTTCTTGTTATGAACTCTGTGTTATTTAAAGTTTAGATTAATTTCGATGATTGTTGCATCTAATTATATTATCTGGTTTATGTTTCTTTAAATTATAATTTGAATGCGAATATAATGTTGTAACTTTAATATAGTTATGCTAAGAATGTTGTTTATGAGCTTGTGGATCATTTCATTAATGACATCCCTAGAATAAATAATGATGTTAGTAGTTATCTATAGAATGATTATATGTATAGATCTTGCACCAAGTAGTCCTACCCTTACTAAAAGCATGAACTTAGTATGAGAATTTTAAGTCAAAGTACCCCTATGACCCTTCAAGTGCCAATATGACTTTAGGATTAGTTTAATAAGGATTTGCACCATTATGAATCTAGAACTAGTCCCCCAAAAATCTTGCACTTATAGGGCATTAGGCTTAGCCCATGGAGGGCTTATACCCATGAATATTCCTAAAGTCTTATTTGAACTGACCAAATCCTATATTTGATGACTTGTGCCATAGCACAACTAGTCCAATGTGAGCCTCGGTTCCATCTCACTCGTGCTTCAGGGGAGCACATAAGGCTTGTGCCTTATGTGAATTGATGTCATCACAACTGAGTGTAAAATGTTAATCACAGAAGGAATATCCTATGTTTGCGCCTAAGTATAATAAGTCCATAACCGACTAAGACACCTTTGTGTTCCTTTTATTTAACAATGCTAAAGATAATGAACATCATAATAAACCCTAGAGAAAAATATGTAATTAAACCCTTGGTTGAGTAATAAATAGTGTTTGGGTGATCTAGATATGAGATACAAATGTAAATGAAAATCAAAATGAAGGTTAGGGTAATGGTCAATTAAATATATATAAAAAGTAGGTCAAACTTAGAAAATTATAAATGAAACCCTAGGTGGAACCTTAGAATATATAGGAATTTGAAGAATATATGGATTCACCAAATTATTTTAACTAAATGTGGATTTTGAGTAAATAACATAAGCATAATATGATAAAACATTTTGATAAGCATGAAATAAGAAATTTCACAAAAAATGACTAAACAAAATATGTAAAATGATGAAACAAACACAAATGGGTAGAATCTTAGGATTCTAAGAGTGAAATAGTGGTTTGGAAGTAATGATGAAGCTTTACGTAAAATATAAAATCCTAACTATCATTGAACATATATGTCACCTATCAATCTATTGTCAAATATGTCCTAGATGGATTCGACTACTGAATATGCCCTTATGTTATTGTTGAATATGTTCAGCTACATCGAATATGTTCTACACCTTGTTTTGGATTATGATTTTTCTTGAGCAAGTGTTATATCTAATGTACTATTTGATTTGTCCAATTTTATCTTTTTGACAAAATTTACAAAAAAAATTACAAAAAGGAATAAATTATTTGGGTAGGGAAACTTTAAGGGAGATACAACTACATATCCCACACATTAGAATCAGACCCCATGTATTTTTTGTGTGGTGTGAATGAATAACTTGAGTGAGGCTTGAAACTCCTCTTCCTATGTGGGAATGCAATTACATTAAACATACCCTTATTTTGGTACAAGATGTAAATTAAATATTTGATGCAAGTCCTTGTTAGTGATAAAACAATGTGGAGTGTGCCTATATTCGAGTATCCTTATGATTAGCAATTGGAAATTTCTTTGTACCTATTATTGACATGGTACTATATATATATATATATATAGTCTTAAGTTTGAATTAAATACCTATTGGTGTGCAAAATGAAAAAATATAAATAAAATAACTAACATAGACGGATCCAAACATTGAAAGGATGTGAAGAAGTGGATAAGGATCCAAAAAAAGAGAGGGGACAAATTTGACAGGACACCATCTATCAAGGACACATTTGGTAAGACTGTAAAAAACTATCAAAGATGACTAAATATGAGAATAAAGGAAAATAAATCAAATAGACTTGTAGGCAAAAAATGAAAAATAAAATAAAATAAAGACCATAATAAAAGACCAAAAAATTACACAAATAAGAAAGAGAAAGATGAAAGCACACAAACAAGTGCTAATTAGAATCTAATTCAAACCAATGGTCCATTTGCATAAAATAGTACAAAAAAACATTGCAATAACATGCATTGTACCAAAATTAGGTGTCTACACTTTCCTATTATTTATTATGATGAAATGCACACAACTATCAAAATACAATGCACAAATCATCGAAAGGGAAGGTGCACTATAACTAAGTATAATAAATAGTAGTAAATACATAACTAATTATGTAGTAATTTAATTTAATTAATGCGTCAAACTTGAATATAGGGGTTCATAGACTTGGTACCTTTATTTTTACTTACTTGCGTACTATGAGAGGATGAAGATGACTAAACACTTATTGAAAAGCAAAGACAAACAAAAACTATAAATTTGGTGTGGATCAAAGTTATCTATAAAAACAACTAAAATTAAATGACTTCATTTTAGTAGTGAGTAAAACCATGTTATTGATCTTGGTAGATAAGATTCAATTTCATAAACAAACTTCAATTTCGGTTAGAAACTTCTAGATTTGGTTGAAAATTACAAGCACTCTCATTTGTGTCTCTTGGTTAGAAAACTCTCTCAGATTTTTATATCGATGTATAGATTATCTATAATAGATTCTACTTTGTCACAAAACCTAACTGACTCTAAGATTCCTTGCAAGAACATAAGTAATGGGGGTAGTCATGAAGGGCCCACCTTAGTCAGACCCGTATTCTTAGATTGTTTTTGAATCATCATTGATGAAGTCAAAAAAGAAATCTAGTGCAATATGAATATCCCAAACCTTATCGTTAGATACGAGATGTAAGCATATTCTATACACTCTTTCATTACCTCAATTCAACTTTTGGTATAAGTTGTATTTCCCTAGCAATGTAATTCTACTCTTATAGTTTAGTAAATAGCTTATCAATAAAGTTAAAATGTGATCTCCTTATGAATTTATATCTTAAATGCATTAATGCATTCATATACTTATATACTTCTCAAGCTCTAATTAATACCTCATGGCATGCAATCCAACATACAATATGTTGGAATTGTGTTGTGTACTTTTCATGGTTTACACTCTACATGATTTATGTTCATCTAGATTGTACATGTGGAATAGAGGTACCACCTTCATGATGTGCTAGGATGATAACTTTGAGATAAATCCTAATTGAATGATGCCCATAAGTTTTTGGAGAATTTATGGGTGGTTTTAGCCCATGGTTTGGGTACGCATGTTATCGTAATACTATTTTGATGGCTTCTTATAGATGTGCCTAAAAATACTTACACGTATGTATTAGGGTAAATTAGAAATTTTAAGTATTTTATTTTACTATAAAATGGTTTAGTTAATACAATAAGTGATAAGGTCAATATGATAGGTTTTTTCCCAAAATTGGTTTTCCTAGGTGAAATCTTGTGTATTGTGTAATCTTGCGTGTGTGCCATTTTTCCTATTATGTTTTAGTGTAAAGAAGAGGCCCAATATATATATATATATATATATATATATATATATATATATATATATATATATATATATATATATATATATATATATGACAAAAGGTACCATAAGATAAAAGTGACCAAAATCAATTGATTGATTTTTTTCATGACCAAGATGCAACCACTCACAAAAATTGACAAACTGATTTCAGCAACGAACCAAAATTGATAGTTTGATTTCAATAAATTACCAAAATCATTAGAATCCAAGATATAGAAAGAATGAATAGAGTCAAAGCACTTATAAAATAACAAATAGAGAGGAAATCAAAAAATTTAGAGAGAATATGACCACATAGAGAGGAATAGAAAACTTCAAAAAGAAACACAGATGTTGCAAGTGTCATAAAATTACAATAAAAGTGCCAATAAGAGCTTAATCTAAACCAACAATCCAAAAACACATAAATACACTAACACCATACAAAATAAATCATCCTACACCAAAATTAGGTTTTTTCATAATGCCCCAATTTGTTGTGTGTGTGTGCATGTAGATCAAATTAAAACAAACAAGTGCATTTGAAAGACTTGAAAAATAAGTTGTGGCTGAAACTTGTAAATGTTACTTGAAGTTAATCATAGTTTTGATAATGATTTGAAATTCAAAAGGAGAAGATAGGTTATCTTATCATAGAGTCCAACTCATGTGACCTAAAAAACATAAAAAAACATGTCTCCTTGCTAATATGCATGAATGCCTTGACTACGACTAAAGGTCCTTGAACAAGCATCAATGGTCTTGTGTCTAGAATGTGAATATTTGGTGTACCTAAAAGCAAACAGAAATATTTACAAGTAGATCAATGTTTATATAAATTTATAATAAATAACAATTGAAATAACCGAGTAAAAATGAAAAATATGAACAAATACACTTGGTTGCATTAGGACTGCATACCCATGTTTTTAGAATATCGAAATTAGTCTTATAACTCTATGGTGATTTCCTTCACTGTAGAGTCTAGTTGAATAATTCCTAATGAATGCCTCTAGCTATACAAGGGTGAGTAATTACAGTGTGCATGTTTACCACCTCAAACTATATGGGGGAAATATATGTAATGTGTTCTATCGATTGCCTCCAACTATATGGGGAAAAATATCTATATTATGACTTTTTACTGACTTTAAGTTAAATAGAAAAACATCATATGAATGCCTCCACTTATGTGGAGGAAAATAGATATATGTACCCTATTGACTGCGTCTATGAAAATTAAATACAGTGGCATAATGTAAATGAAGATAGAATAAGTGAATCATATGCCCTCATTTTTAATTTGGGATAACCTATATATCATTCATATAAAAATAAAATATTTCATGTACCATGTGTAAAACACATTTATCACATGTTTTGATATAAACATATATATATATTATCATGAAAGCACATATAACTCAATCAAGTACAACTACTATAGGTATAAATTATGTAAGCAAAGGTATAAAAATAAAGTGTATATGCAACTCAAGAGTCTCATATCATTGTGAAGTGTCTATGCGACTTAAGAAAGTTATATGACTAAAGGCATAATGATATACAAGTAAAATGTAATCTTGAAAGCTAAATCTATGCAAGTAAAATGGCCACTGTGGGTCAGAATTATCTTAAAATGTTGTGACTAGAGAATCTAAATGGGATATATAAAAATGTGACTAAGCATATGTCCTAGTGTAAGTGACATAGGGGTAACAAAGCATGGCAATAGCATGTCCCACTATAAAAGGTGTAAAATAGAGGTATATATGGGTGTATCATGCCCCTTGTGTGTAGGTAAAATATAGACAACTAAGCATGATAATAACATGTCCTAATATAAGCGATGCAATCTCAATGTATATCTACGCATATCATGCCCCTCTTGAGTTGTGTATAATCAATGAAGTGCCATGGTCATGTGCCCCAATCATAGACAAAATGTGATTAGTGTAGGTGCAAAAACAACATGCCTCATTATGACCAAGGCATATGTTATGCCATGCTCTATTACGAACAAGGATAGAAAAGTGATCTACCAATATATATTGAATGTCAAACTAGTTGGGATGTTCCTCCTCCACCTCTATGTCCAGATGCTTGGGGGATGCCACCTAGAGGTCGGATATACATGATGGATAAGTTTGTTAGACTCTCTCTGGGTATTTCTCCTACTCGAACACATGAAGATGACAAGGACACTGCTCAGGGTTCTAGTTGGGAGCCAATTCTAGATGGCAATGACTTGCCAAGCTCGGGTTAGGGTCTAGATGATATGGATCCTCCACCTTCTGGCCTTGCTCTAGTAGCTTAATATTCTCTTTTAATATGTTTTGATGACTTGTTCCTAAACGAGACCTAGTGTTGTTTTTACATCCACTGTTTCATGTTCCTAAACTGAAGCTAGTCTGACATTGAAACACGCTTCCATACCCTTATTTTTTTATGAATTATTTATATATTATATATTTTGTTAATATATAGATATATTTCATTTTTAAAAAAAAAAACCAAAACCACTATGTGTATATCACACCATAAAGGTTGAGAAAAATGGCCCGATAGGTATTGGAAACAATGTTTGGTTAGGTAAAGAACATATGGAAAAAAAACATCAGGATATCAAATGACACCAATCAAGCGTGCTATTGATTATGGCATTCTGGCATTCATTCTTAACCTTCGTGATGTAGTAACATAGTGTAATGCTTTATAATATTTTTAGATATATATTACAAGCCATTTGAAAAATAGGTGTCATTTTCTCGTTTGTTGTTGCAAGTTGCAGTAATTTTGAGCTCTATAGAGATATATATCACAGCATGATGAGGTGTAACTCCCCAACGATTTAACATTGTATGTGAGGAACTATTAGCTTAGAGTTTGATACAATTGGTAAGTATCGAAAACATTCAGTTTTTAAAAGAATGGATTTTTTATAATGAAAAAATGAACATTTTCAGTTATAAATCACAAGGTTTGATTTTAGAAGGATATAATTTGATTTCATTAGGTTGTGTTCAATTTTGGTAAAAGTCATTTCGATGTTGGTATGAGACAACTAGATCTTGGTGTAAGGTTGTTCGATCTTGGTATGTGATACAATTCAATCATAGTTGAATTGAAATTGATTTTGGTAATGAGCATAATTTTTAAGTTTTTTTATTGGTAGACTAGATTTATGTATTTTATATCATCATGGATTCAATAATTTATCTTTTATTTTTGTGTGTTTGTGATGCAAAATGGCATTCAAATCAGTGAGTGTTGTTAGGAACAGGTGATGGAGATGATACATGGTTTGGGATTAAGTCTTAAAGGTCAAGAACATTTAGAGGTTATGGGATTAGGTCACTCTAATCGTTTACAAATCATGTCTTATGATATACCTTTATTGATAGCTTTGAGAAAGAGGTTGGATAGTGACATATGTACATTTTGGTTATTAGTGGGATAGGTGACAACGACCTTGGAGGATGTATGGTAAATTATTTAGATCTTAGTTAGAGGAAGGACAATGGTTATGGAGGATATTACACATGAGTTTTGAGTGGTAGATCAGAATTATTATATGGGCGGTGCTGAGAGAAGAAATAAGAGAGGTATACCCAACTTTATATTGAGTGATATTTTGAAGGATGATGTGCCTTGTGAAAATATTTAGTTATACTTTTATTTAATTTGTAGTTGGAAACACTAAGAATGTAGCTTGTGCTTATGATGTGTGAGTTGAGATCTAGGATGTAAAGGATCATCACACAGTTGGGGTTGTTGTATCTTATCCCATTTATACATGGATGTATACACATTTAATTGTGAGTTTCATGGTATAAATTTAGTAGCAAAGACTCTGTTTTGGGTGTGGGATTATGAACACTTGTCAGGTATGAAGCATATTGATTTACCTTTGGAGAGATGGGGCATAGATAGTCCATATGCAACAAGATGGGTGACAACACCCATGAGGACACATAGGGAGGGTGAGAGCACCTGATATTGTCTTATGATTGATGGGTTACAAGGGGGAGATTTCATCTGGAGAACTTACAAAGACCACCTAGGGCTAACTAAGGATGCAGTGACTTATGATTGATTCATGTCAACTAGTGTTGTGACTGATTTAGGAGTATTATTGAGATATTTAAATTTCAATGCATTATTAAAGGATTCAACAAGATCAACCTCTAACTAGTTTCATATAGAGGAGATCTTAGAGATTCCCCTCAAGAATGAGGGAAAGGTCACCACCATAATAGTATATATGATAGACATTGTATATTTTAATACATAATTTATAATTTATAACAAAATATCTAATATAATATATATTTAAGTGTGTGTGTGTGTGTGTGTGTGTGTGTGTGTGAGAGAGAGAGAGAGAGAGAGAGAGAGAGAGAGAGAGAGAGAGAGAGAGAGTGTGTGTGTGTGTGTGTGTGTGTGTGTGTGTGTGTGTGTGAGAGAGAGAGAGAGAGAGAGAGAGAGAGAGAGAGAGAGAGAGAGAGAGAGAGAGAGAGAGAGAGAGAGAGAGAGAGAGATTTTATAAATATAGAGGGAAATGTATAAGGCATTGAGGTGTCATAAGGGTCAACATTTCAAAAGTCAACCCTAATGCCACCTTAGGATCTAACACAAAAACAAAAAAACGTTCAATCATATACATTCATACAACCATCAAATTCAATATGTGCCTCTCCAAATTTAAAATTTGTAGCAGGAATGATCCTATACCATTGATCATATATGATCGAATGACATAGATGAATATTTTTATAGAGGTAAATAAGTATTTTCTAGCACCGTGATAGAGAAGCATTTGGTAGGTTGCAAATGGGTTTGTTGGATAAGAGGGTCAAATTGAACATTCAATGGAGATAGAGACAAAATATAGGATGTATACATTCAATTTGGAGAGTATGAGTATGATCTATTAGTCGATAATGTCAAAGAAAATGAAACATTATGCAAGAGATGGAACAAAATCCATGTTTAACCTCTTACACCATGATCCACCGGTTTGAGTTGCATACCCACAAGTGAGAAGCAATGTAAGGGTCAATAAAGAAACATGGTTTGGGTGGTGTCCTCAAAATTTATGAGTTAATGCCTCATAAGTAGAGGCATAGACGTTACATGAGTTGTTTCTTTTACTAAAAAACACATCTTTATGAGGGAAGAGGTATCTATCATTCTATTTATTTATATTTTATTAATATATCATGTAATGAACAACAATTATATTATATATGAGGATATATGTTTCTCATATATGTAGGTCAATAATAAATGAAGACACATAATGTGGAGTGTCTACTTCAATGGACCCTTATGCAAGAGCTTTTGGTAAATAAAAAAATCTTGCATCATTCAAATAGATATCTTATGTGTTGATGTGTTTGTGATAGTCAGTAAAACATACATGGATTGAATCACACTTCAATATGCTTATGGAAGGAATAATGAAAAGTTTCACGTCACGAGGTAGAATGTTCTTTGTCTCATGAGGAAACTGTTAGCTAATAAAAGTCTGCAATAGTTAGTGGTTATGAAACCACCATGATGGTTTCAAAACCATCATGAAGGTAATGGAAATTATGTAATTGCTGCTCTACAAGAAGCAATAACTTCACTCGTGGTAGTTGTATATGCCCAATAATAAACCAATTTTTTTCAAACCCTCATTTTGAGCATTTTTATACAAATGTGGATTACAAGAGTCATTGTCAAAAACACAAAACAAGCATAAGGGTTTAAATAAGGTGGACTAAAATGGAAAATAACTTCCAAGTGAGTGTAGGTGCTTGAGGAGGAAGCTTCCAAGTGAGTGTAGGTGCTTGAGGAGGAAGCTTGGAAAATAATAAATGAGTGTTGAGTCTAGGAAGGGACTATGTAACATTATTCCCTTGTGTTGTAGTCATAGGAGGAGTGAGTTAGTGTGTGTGTGTAATATATATACTTCCTCAAGATAGATAAAAGTGTGAGTTATTATTTCAATCTCATGTACATGTAAGTGTTCGAGTGATAGGAGACATGGAAAAGGTTTTCCTTCATTGGATCCCTTATCCTTGATTGAACTAGATCCACAAGGTCAAGGAATTATTTTGATTCTAGAATGACTAAAGGTCATTTTTGAGAGTATGAGGATAATATCAATGCCAATGCAATTGCATTCAGTGGATATCATCCTCACCTGTATCTATCCATTTCAAGCCACTAAGAGATTAGAAAATGGTGAGGAGATAGTGCTTCAATGCCTCTAATATGTGATGGTTTTTTAGGGCCTTCTACTATCATTGCTTCGCTTGGTAACTTACTATTTTGTTTGGAAACAAAATTCTCTCTATTTACATGGTTGCTTTACATGCTTGTTTGTTTATTTTATGTTTTTATTATGAGTTGTATCTGTCTATCCTTATCTTATTATTGATATCGGTTATATATCATTTACACACATGTTAATGATGGTATTATGTGGTTAGATGGAATATAATCCAATACATAAATATGATTATGGATTCATAAATGACCAATGACACCCTCATGCTTATTCTAGGGGCATCCTAGCATATGTTTCCTAATAACACTTCAATTTTTATCTTCTTGGATTCTTTTATCATATGCTTCTTTCTATTTGATTATATATCTTGATTTGTCATGTATCTTGTGTGTTTAATGTTATGATTCATTGTTGTTTTATTTTTTGTTATATGTGTTTTATGCATTGATTTTAGAGTGTTTGATGTATTTGATTTGTATGCTTATTGTTTGGCATGCCTTTCATGTTTTCCCTTTGCTTGATATGTGTACTTGTGCTTGCTTCTTGGAGTGTATCTCTTATTCCGTACACTGGATAATTTAGTTTTATACTTAATGCCACATGATTGAGATTATTTTTATTATGTGTTATGATTGTTATATATTCTCTATGTGTGACATTTTTTTCCTTGTTTATTCTATGTGGAATATTTTATGTGTCTAGAATGATTTCCTTGCTTTCTTTGTTTAATCTACATTTTTCTATGATTGGTGCCATGATCTATATCATGCACATTAATCTTTGATTGGCTAAATGTTTGTTTACCCATGTTTCCATAGTTATACCATGTATATCAAATGGGCATATTATTGTTGTGCTTCAATGATAGTATATTTTCCATTTGGGGCATGATACACCTATTTTTACATTGATTATACATTCCTTTTATTGGGGCATGTTATTACCATGCTTCAATACCTATATATTATCCACATTGAGGAATTTTATTGTCATTATTCACTGATTATATCTTTTTTTATATTGTGGCTTGTTATTGTCATGCTTCATTAATTATACCTTGTCCACATTGAGGCATACTATTATTTATGTTTCATTGATTATTTTTTTCCCACGAGACAAAATCCTATTGATTTTGCTTATTTTTATTATACCATTATTACCTTTTTATGCATTACTTCCACTCAGAAAAATATGAGTCAAGTTACCTATTATAAATGTGATATAATGATGATTCCATCTTATGACTATACATCAGAACTTTTATCATTATAATTTTACACATGGTAAATGTAATCCATATATTTTGAATTGTGATTCAAAGGTTCCTTCCACATCTCAAAATGGGGTCATGTGATCCACTTAGTCTATATTTCAGCTACATAATGCTACACCGAAATATTATAAATTTATTAGACACATTATATAGAGGTATAAGACACATGCTCATATATTTGGAGGCATTCAATAGAGAGTCACAAAAAAATATTCTACTTTCTCTTATATTTTTAGGCCTTCATCAGAGAGTTATAAGACATACTTCACTATGTCTCCTAAACAAGAAACACATTCAGAGATGATACATATTCTATATAGGAGGTTTCATAGTTTGCACTCATCCAAGTGTATTTGCTCTTAATTTTATTTTTGCTTAGTGATATTAGTTGTTATTTGATTACCAATTCATGTAGATATTATTTCACTTAAAAATGTTTACTTATGTTTTTAGGTACCTATGTTTCACATTCCAGTCATATAAGTGTTGATGTTTAATACAATGTCTTCATGGATTTTTTCCAATGGTAGTAAGGATTTTCATACTAGATTTATAGGATTACATGGTTTATTTTATTTTATAGATCGTAAGAATTGGGATCCATGATAAGATAACCTCTCTCCTCCTTTTTACTTTCAGATCATTATAATTTCCTATACTGACTTCAATAAATCTTAAATATTTCAGCCACAACATCTCCTTTAAGCCCTTCCAAGTACACTTGTTTATTTTAATTTGATATATACTTATGCAAACACATAAAATTGGGACATTATGTAGACATATAAATTTTTTACATGGATTTTTATTTTATATGGTATTAGTATATCTATGGATCATTGGTTTATATTAGGATATTATTGACATGTTACCCCTTGTGTTATGAGTCATATTTGCCTTCAGTGTTATTTGTTTCCTTTGAAACTTAATTTCATGTTAGTCCTAGGTTAATTATAATACCACCATTCAATTCAAAATGATTGAAAACCTAAAAAATGCAAATTTCTTTGCCTTGATATGACCCCAGATGCTACTAGAATGTTGAAAACATTATTTTATGGTTTCTTAATATTTTTACTAAGATCGCATTGGGATGCTTTTGGTCTTCCCTTTTTGTGGGTCATTTGACCCATTATCCTATTTTATTTGGTTCTTTGTGCACCATTTTTGTACTTTCTCACCTCTTATGTGTCAAATTACACACCAAGATGGTCCTAATTTGAATTCAAAAGTATTTAAGTACATGAAGGCATTGATACATTTAATACACACAAATTTTAATTGATAAACCATCTATTGAAGTATTAAAGTAAAGGATTATATTGTTAGAGTATCACCCTTGGACCAAAATCTAAATCTAAATTTTAGTGATGAAGCATATACCATCTATGAGTTGTTTGTGTATCATTGATAAGGATAAGGATTGAGATATTCATATTGTACTAGGGTAGACACCTAAATTTAGTTTGGCACTTTGGAAACATCAACTTTTACATACTTGGACTATACATATATTTTAATCTTGAGCACACTTTCCCTCTATTAGTATACCCATTCACTTTCTTAGCCACTAGTATCTACCAAACATAGTTATTCAAGATTAGCTTAGGTTACATATAAACACCTTTGTAATACTAGATATACATTCTCCATATTTAATATCCTTGATTTCATATTTAGTAAAATATTGGTAATGCCAAATAGTGTTAGTTACCACATGGGTATCCCTTTATCGGTAGTGTCCAAGGGCCCTCAATGGATATTTTTAAAATTTAGAAGTCTAAATTACATTTACCTAGACATGTTTCATGGGTTGGTCATTATGAGAAATTGAATAAGAGTCACCTATAAATGTAAATCACCACTAAGGTTATTACTCACTTAAACATAGCTTGAAAACCCTATCACTTTCTTGTAAAATTATTTCAAAAGGCATATAAACATCCCAAATATTCAAGGAGTAGTCCTAGATCAATCCATAGATCTAGATTTGAATACAAAAGGTCAAAGTTTCATGGTGTGAGGTATCATAAATAAAAAGATAGAAATAAATTCTAGATTATTCATATTTTTACACACACACCTAATTGTGAGAACTACGTGTGGTTTGATCCCTCTTCAAAGTATGGGAACATAGGCAATGCTCAATAATTCAATGGGGAGTGGTTGGAGTGAGTCCAACCCAAAATGCTAACCCCTTTTTAATGGAATCTTATTGTCAATCAATCATAATTAGGGTCTAGATGAAATATCATGAAAATATTTATTATAGAATAGAATCAAAGAATTAAACACACATGGAATTGGATTGCAGGTACAAGCACAAGATCCTAATAGTGTAGAACCCCATGTGTGGAGAGGCATAGTTAAACCCTGATAGTGTCAGTTATCATAGTTGTCTAACTTTTTTGGTAGTGTCTAAGTAGGTATTCAACCCATGTTCAAGGTTTAAGTAGCTAATAAAGCACATTTATAAAATTTCTAGATCCCATGGCCTCTTCTATGAGAAACAGATAGTCAAAATTAGCCAAGTACATTATCCCTCTCTTGTCTTGTCATTTCTAAATTAGGTAGTTGCAATATCAATTTACTCCTTTCATTTCATATTATTGTATTTATTAAAATATATTTTTAATTTGAATTAGTGTGTAGTTTTCAATATTTTATGCCTCTTATGTGTAAAATAAGAAAAATGTTTTGGTGAACTCGATCATTGCTTTGAACATAAGTTTCCTTATACATTAAGATTTTAATTTTTTATAAGGTTTCAAAATTTCCCCTATTGGGGCTTGACTTATAGGTTTGATTTATGAGTTCCCCTTTTTGTGTGAGCAAATCTAATTTTGTTTATTTGCCCTAAGTTTTTTTATTATTTTCATGAATACATTCTATGTCATCTATGAAATTTAGGTCCCCTCTACCTAAAAGGTGAAGTGATAGATAATTGGTATTGAAATTGATCATATTCAGATTATTTTGACTCAATCATGTGTTTGTGTGCCAATTACAATGGTGAAAAAAATTACATGCTACTTCTTCTCTTGATACAAAGATTGATAGTGAGCATACAGATGCATATGTACATGTTGTTAATGATGATATGCCTAAATTTAAATTTTTTATGAAGATCATATTGAACACAATACATAATATCATGGTAAAATATTTTCTAATGAGCTTAACAATAAAGATCCTAAACAAGTATAGGCACTTTCCAATTATCAAATAAATAATTAGTAAATAACATAAGGACATATGTGTTATTTTTAATGTTATCCTATAGGCTAAAAATGTAAATAAATTTAAGTAAACCACTTCTAAGGAACCATGTGCTAAATTTTTCATGATACTAATTATTTTTATAGATGCTTACATCCTGCATTAGGTGCTTATATTACTTTTTATGTTTTTACACCTATGGTTGCACAATTGATACCTATTATACCTACTATAGGGGCACCATGGTTTACTCATTATATATTTATATATATATATATGGTTATTCCTTTACAACATATTCTCTCTTATGTGACTCCTAGGCCTACAAATCATGTGACACCATCTATTCCTAATATATCTAGTGTGGCTGCCAAGCCTAGCAACCATACATTCATAACATAAATTTTTGATCTTCAAGTGAATTTTGCTTAAATAACATAAGGTTCCAATATATTAGTCCATAAAATTAAATCTCAAACATTATTACATAACACTTTTGAATCAAATACTTCCAATTATCCCCTACCTACAAGTTCATTACACCTAAGCTTACACCATTCAATGGTAAATATGATCTAGAACAATATTTTAGATCCTTTCATGCAACATGTTTATATTATGAAACCAATGATAATTTAATAACAAATATTTTTCCTAGGAGCATTAAGGACTATGATTTGTCATGTTTTTATGACCTTCCTCTTCAATCATTTGATAATTTCAATCCTTTGGATAACCAATTCTGAGCTTATTTCCCTATCAACATTACTAAAAAGGTATCCTATGCTTAAATTTAAAAAATCAAATAGGTACCTAATGATCCCATTAGTGACTATGTACTTGGCTAAATGACTATGCGTTATAAAATGACAAATCCTATGGTTGTCAAGGAATTACAAGATATTTTAAAACAAATCCTACTTTTGGCCATTAATGAGTCTATTGTGTTCAATTGTTTTCAAATTTTTTATGATGTGTCATACAACCAAATACCATCGGCCAATCTTATCACCATGAACAAATTAAACTATGGGAAAAAACATTAAAAAAATTTAATAATAAATTTAAAATAATATAAACTTTCAAAGATAAGAGTAATGATACTAATAATGAGGCTAAATGATAGTTAATGATACTAATAATGAGGCTAAATGATAGTTAATGATACTAATAATGAGGCTAAACCTACTAAGAGGGTTTTCCTTTATACTTCTCAACAAATACAATTTACAATATTATCAAAAGCTCCTCATAATATGTTGAAAAAGTTACTTGAATTTAACCTCATATAACTTCCTCCATCTATGGAAATTGACATGATAAAGCCACAACCTAATAATTTTTATATTAACACTTATTGTGATTGGCTTAGATCCATAAGAAATTTGAGTAATAGATTTTTTGGTTTAATACATAATACCCAAGACCTAATTGAGAAAACACTATTGAGATTAACAATGATAACACACATACTAATGATTCTGTTGTAAAACTTAATGCAAAGTTGAATATTTTTTATAATCCATTTACAAAACACGAGGCAAAAAAAACTAATACTAATACCGAGGTTCATATGAATTACAATGTGCATCCTCCTCTACCTTCCTATGCTTCTAAATCCAAGGAGGCTCATCTGATGATGGCCTTATTGGTACTCTAAAAAATACACAAGTACAATGAAGTATTATTACATTTTATGACCATAAAATTATTGATGATGATTCTACTAGTGTGCCTTTATTAATGCATGCTTTTCTAATCTCACATACTATATAGATCATTATGGTAGACATTAGGCCAAGTGAAAATATATGCACTATGACATTACTTACTAGTCTTGGGTACACACATAGATACTTATTTGGCACAATAGATATAGTAAAACAATTCCATGGAAAATATTAAAACCCTCTTAGGGGTATTATGTTACCACTTATGGTAACCTACAATTATTTATACTTGGTCTTTAGTTTTGCCCAATGCTGGTGCATTTGGCATATTATTAGGATAACCATAGATACACAAGATACATGTAATCACATCTTTATTACATCAATTCTTGAATTATATCTATAATAATAAAGTGGTTACAATTTTAGGTATTTTATATGAGTACCCTATCTATATTGAGACACTTCATCTTATGATTCCACAACACCGTATTGAATAACCTATACAAAATCCACCTCCAAAAATAATATAGATTACTATTATAGATTAGAATTTCACCCTTGTGAGAGAGTTCTTTACGCTCTCTCACTTCTAGATATAAGCATGGGGACAACCTTAAGATGTGGGTATCCTATGGTGAGATTGAACTTCTAGGTTTTTTTTATGAGTCTAGTTCTTCAGGTGCTTCACTTCTGCTCTTGATCTCACACTAAAATCTATTGTCAGCATAAGGAAAAGGGATAGGAGGATTACTTGAAAATAAATCTAAGCTAAGGGATGTGATGCACTGAAATTAATTTATCCACTTGGCCTGGGGAATGACACTAATTCAATATAAAATAAGTTTGCTTACACAACCTCCTAACTAGCCAACTTGCATAAATATTTCATAAACTAGGCTCACTGAACCATACATAAAGCAAAGAGGGATTTATAAATCCACATTAAGTGTCTATTAATGGTATAAAATATTAAGTTTAGACTTGCAACTAACTGGAAAAAACCTAAAAATAAGCAAGAAATAAGGACAATAAGGTTGGAAGGATGTTGCTTCACAATGTTATTGTGCACAATCTAACTCAACATTATTTTTAGATAAATAGATAGGTAAAATAATGTTTATAGCTTCAAAAGGTCTACTACATAGCAATTTTCATAAAGTGATTCTATCACCAATCTGGGGATCATTTACTTGGCTCCAAGGCCTCTATTTATATAGAAAAGAGGGGAGAGAGAATGGGAAGCAATAAGAAGTCACCAATGGTGGGAACTCTTATGTTGTACTTCCTTGTTTCCCCTTAATGCATCACTCAGGATCACTAGACAATACTCTCGAGCCCCTCCCATCTTTAAGTTTTTATTTGGTGCATCTGAAAAGTCATGTTGTAAACAGCTAGAATGTCTCTTCTTGGCATGACATATTTAAGCATTGAACGATGATTGAAAGTAGTAAACCATGGTAGATGTGAGCCTTCATAACTTATAGCTACCAATCGCTCAAATTCTCCTATGTTTATTGATCATCCTTGTGCCACTTATCCTTTATTGATTGGCCCTTTTTGCTCTAGTTATGCCACATGGTAGCCTTTCATTCATTGCATCATGATTCTCATGTTGTTAGACTAAGCTTAAGTCAAGCACTTGAAGAATCCTGATTTACTCCATGTAGAGTAATTCGAGTTCTTTGGTCTTTCTAACTTTAGGATTTTTTAGATCCTTTACTTATAAAACCTTTTAATTAAAGTACTTAGAGAAACCCAATTTACTCTATGCCCATGGGTAATTTAGGTTCTCAAAGCTTACTTAGTTTAGACTTGTCCATCTTGAAGTCTTCTCACTTTACTGCTTCCCAAGCCTTAAGACTTCAAGCTTTTCAAACTTGATTACTTCCAATGCCTAGTCGCTTATCCTAATTTTGACATCTATTGGCCCATCATTTATTTTAGACACTTGGTCTTGAGATTCCTTCTTGGCTTATTTCTTTCAAGAAAATCTCCTGAAGGAATTTCTTTAGATAATTTATCTGAAGGAATACCTTTAGACTTTTTGTCCATGTCTGTCTTCGAAAATTACCCTTTGGAATTTTCAAAATGAACTTTCCCAATGGGTAAGAGACCCTTTAGGATTTATGTGTGTCCCTTTGAACTTCCAAAAATGATCCTCCTGAAGGGAAAGATACCCTTTGGGAATTTTGAAATGGTCCTTTCGAAGGGTAACATACCCTTCAGGAAAATTGCAACTATCCACTTGGAGAAGAAAAAGCCCCTCGAAAAAGTTAAAAAGGACGTTGGAAAAAGTTGACTGGTCCCTTTTACCCTAAAAAGGCCCTTTGACATTTTTAAAATGCCATTCAGATTTCTTGAAAAATACTCATCCCTTAAAGAACCTGAGAAGCATTATTTTTTAAGGCCAAATTTGGTTTGTCAAGCCTCTTTACTTATTTTGGGCTTCTGACTGCTTGCAACTTATGAATTAATTAGTAGTGCTCCTTTGAGAACCTAAAATACACTATCTATGAGTAATTTAGGTTCATAAACCCAAATTAATTCTACTTATAAAACATTTAGAAGTTAAGCATTGCTAGAAACCTGATTTGCACTGTGCTCTTAGAAACCTAAAGTTGTCACTACTAGAAAACCCAAAGACTTGCCATTTTCTTTCTTGAAAGCTCCCTTTTTCATACTTAGGCAAATTTTGATATGTGGGACAAAAAATGGCCAAGATTTCTAGTGATTCTTAGGGAAGCATGCCCACTATCTTAAGAACCTAGCTCGTTTGCTTTGTTTGATCCATTAGGCATGGAGTCACTGCTTTTATACAAAGATGGATTTATCTAGAAATCTCCCTTGAAACAACAAGAACAACCAAAATGAAATAAGTTTTGCCCAAGGCACTTAGGGAGGGAAAACACACATATAAAATGGATATGCATAAGGCACTTAGAGAAAATCATGAAAATATATACAAAAGGTACAATATATACAATGACTGCAAACTCCTTTAATAACAAGTCTTTAGATGGATCCCATTTACTGGGATGGGTAATACTGCCCCATCTAGCTAGGCAAGCTGAAAAGCGTTATGTTGTTTTCATCTAAGGATAAAATAAGGTCCATTCCATAAGCTATTAAATTTGGTATGGTTACCTAGTTTGGCCTTTTTTGAGTCCCATTTGAGAACCAGGTCTCCTTCTTGAAAAGTCCTTGTTGTAGTTCTCTTGTCAAATGCCCTTTTGACCTGAGCTTGATGTGCCTCCAACTTCTTCATTGCAAGGTCCCTTGTCTCCTCAAGTTTTGTGAGTTCTATCAATTTCACATTCATGGGTTCATCTTCTAGCAGCTCCAGCTGATGGGCTAGCTCTAATGTAGGCAGATCAAGGGAAATGGGTAACTTAGCCTCTCTTCCATATACTAGAACATATAGATAATTGCCAAAAATATATTTAGGAGTTACCCAAT
>JARHVA010002713.1:370000-372500 GCA_037957365.1 Torreya grandis | reverse complement strand
GCTCTCATCTATCTCACCATTCTCTTCATCAAACTTGGGTCCTTCTTTCTTAAGGATTACTTGCCCTTCATCTCTTATCTCATATTTTCTTAGCTCTTGCCTCAATTCATTTCCCATCTGATCAATGGTGCCACCATGTTGATATGTGCCTCTACACAACTCTTTTGGAGGATTCAACAACTCTTCTATCCTCTTCAACTCTTCACTCAACACAAGCTCATCCAAATCTTCATGTCATATATCAAACTTAGGATGAAATTGTCTTTAATCCTCTATAAATACATTCATCCACTCTATGGTTTCTTCATACAAGTCAACTTCTTCATCAACATCAATATACTTATCAAAAACAATAAGAGCACTATTACCTTGTCTCTCCTTGTCCTCTTCAATCTCTGCTTGAAGCCATCTTGTTTGTTCTTTGTTTTCAATGAGGCATTGCTTTGCTACATACTCTCTCCTTTCCTCATCATCCATCCATTTGGAATTCTCTCCTTGCTGAATATTAGTCCACATAGCCACTTTCCATTTGTCATTTCTCATGAAAAGATCATTAAAGGATTCAAAAACATCATCATAAACCATTTGTTTACCTTTTACCTCTTTGGTATACCTCTCAAGCATTCTGTCTTCATGGAATGCCTCTTCTATACTCATGATCTCACCTTCATTCACTTGGTTGCTTGAATCACCTTCAATCCTCTTCCATTGACTTCTTGGTGTTGTTATCTCAACACTCACATCTTCACTTTTTGCCTTCTTAGGCACCCACATTTGATTCTTTCTCTTATCAATTGACTTCACAAGCCATTTAGGCATCCTGTAACCATGCTCTTTTGACAATATTGAAAAACCAACCTTGTTTTTCCTTTTATTTTCTTGCACACCTAAATTCATATTAGGAATATGAGAAAATCCAATCTTATAAGGTAAACTTGCCTGCTTGCTTACTTGTTGCTTGCTTGTGTGCTTCACCATCCATTTAGGCATTATGTATCCATGATTGACTGCTTTGTGTGAGGACTTCATCTTCCTCTTGCCTCTTCTAACCTGTGTATTAACATCTTCATGCTCACAATAACAATCAAAATCAGGTTTTAACACTTCATTTACCTCTTTGATAGCTTGATCCATGGAGCAATCTTTCTCTTCCTTTGTGCTTTGTATTGGCTTCTTCCACCATTTAGGCATCACATATCCATGGTTAATTTGAAACTTCACCTTTCTCTTTGCTTCTCTAACATGCATATCAACAGTTTCATGCTTATGAGAAAAATCAATTTTTGAACTCACCTTTACCTCCTTAATGGGCTGCTCCATTAGTTCTTTGACTTGCATAGCTTCTTGATTGTTTGTACTTTCTTCTTCCTTTATGCTTGGCTGCTTGCTTGCTTCTTCTTGAATTTCAATGGTATCATGGAAGTCATCTTCATCTTCCATCTCTTCTCTTGCTTGTAGGGGTTCCTTAACACCTTCCTCATGCATTAACCAATGCATCTCTTCTTCTTTATCATCCACAACAAACTCACTTTTCTTTCTTGCACATTCACTTGTGCACTTGCTGTCTCTTCTTGCACCAATATCTTCACTCTCCAAGGCCCTTCTCTTGAACTTCATAAGGCTGCTCATACCTACAATTACCCATGCAAAGACAACATTAGATATAAAAATAAGAGACCACAAGGTCCCTATGAGTGTTCTCTTCATCAACACTCTCATCTTTTCAAGTTCTCTTCCTGGCACTTCATCTTTTCTTTCTTCTCTTCTTTTGTTCTCCACAATGAGAACCTTCTTCGCCACCTCTTTCTCTTTTTTCTCACTTGGAAACCTACTCATACTCTTGCCTCTATGGGCTTCTCTCTTCTTGGCAATCTCATTTTGCCTTCTTCTCCTCTTCATTAGGAGATCAATTGGCCACTTCAACCACTTCCTCATTGGCCATACCCATGCTTGCTTGTCCATCTGCATCCAAGACTCATATCTATATGCAAACTTAGCTAAATCTCTCTTCAAATTAGAAATCTCTTTATCAATTACAAAACTATTCATACCTTTCTTCTTTTGGATGCTTGTTTTCTTCTTGTTACTCTCATGTTCCTTGCTGCTCTACAGTGTCTTCAACAGTACTTCCATTTCTGAGATCTTCACCCAAGTCTTTTCCACCTTGGTCTCTTGATCCCTGTAGGTCCACTTGTCTCACCCAAGCCTTTCTCCTTGACTGGTCTTTTGACAATCTCCTTGATCTCACCTAGGCCTTTTGCATCCTAGTCTTTTGATCCCACTTAATGGTTTTATTGAGCTTCACACTACTTTAACCAAATATCAGTAATTTCACAAATCTAAGCTTACCTTGTTTTGGATCTTTCTCTTGAGCATTCACTTGCTCCCTTACTTTTGAGATTTCCAAGCTCCTCTTGGCTCTTCACTAAGCTTTCCTTGGCTTCTTCTCCACTTAAGCCTCAATGGCTTGACTATCTTGAACCTGCAACTTCTTCACTGC
>JARHVA010002713.1:197500-365000 GCA_037957365.1 Torreya grandis | reverse complement strand
TAATTTGTATAAGAGGCTTATCCTAGTTTGGTAAAATGGTTAAGAATATATAAATTATAGAGCATAAGGGTGAACATTAGATCTACAGTAGGCCAATTAATGTGCTAAACTCAAATGTACCATATTCTAAATTTATAAAATTGAGATAAGCTATTAATGGAAAGTATTGCTATGCTAAATATAAAAATGACATAAAAAAACTACTTAGTTATTTCTAATGCTATTATAATGTTATATTTAGTACATGCAATAATTAAGAAGGAAGACAGTTATAAATCAATCATTAAAATCTAGATCTAGTGCCTCTAGCTCTATGGATAGTTACATCATCCTGGGATAATAATGTTGATGCTAGTGTTTGAGATCGATACTAGTGTTATTATTGAATATTCACTCAAATAGGATGTGACCACTTGAATCCTTCTAGGTTTGGATTCACCTTCACTCTTGTGCTTTCAGATCTAGGTCATGGACTATCACTCCTAGTAAAATGGTAAAACCTTATCTTTTCATCTTCAATATGACCTTGGGGAAAAATGGGTTAGTGAGAACTTGATGTAGAGCACTTTGATCAATTGAGTGCTTGATAGAGTGCTTTCTAATAAGTTATTTGGTCTCTTTGGTCCTTTCTAGGTGAGGAATGAATGATGGTTAATATTATATTTATAAAAATTCTATTGGGAGATATCACATTAAATAACTTAAGATGATCATTATGATATATTTTATTTATAAATTAGATGACTTTAGGGAACTAAACACTTGCATCAGGCTAAGAAAATAACATCAATGTTACTGCTTGATATAGACATTACTGTCTAGGGAGAAAGAGAGTAGGCATAATCTTAGAACTTTTAGAGGTGTAAGAAAAGTAAAATTAAGCATTCTGGGAAAGATAGGATGTTTATGTCATCAATATAAGGCTAGTTAAAAAAAGAGATATACCAAAGGGCACAAGATAAACTAGGCACGAGGCTTGAAAAAATAAGGTAGTGTATATCTAAGAGGAATAACCAAGGTCATGAGTTTTCTAAGTGTACAAGATTGAGGTGTTACATATTCAAAAAATGTTGTCTACATTTTCTCCACCTATAATATAGTAATTAAATTTCTAGTTTAAAGGAGAGGAATAAGTACATGGGTGTGTATACAGACCTTATCTTTGCTTGAGTTAAATTTGAGTTCTTTGCTAGAGCTTGGTTTGAGTGCTTTGTTAGTAAATGACTTGCAACTAAGATCATGTTATGTTTTATAATCAATGCATATAATCTAGGTCAAAAGTACTTGAAATAGATTTAAATAAAAAGATCAAGGTTTAGGATTACACCTATGTGTTGATGTAACTACCTTACCCATTGAAAAGCTATTTTTTTAAAAATATGTATCATTTCAAGGCTCTAAAATTTATATTAGGATAAATATAGATAATTCTTTAAAGTGAATATATCCAAGGAGATAGAGAGAGATTGGAAGGCACATGCCTCCAAATTTGAATCAAAAGTGAGTTGCCACCTAACAATTAAGATTGGCTCAACTGTGCAACCCAATGCTACTCCTAACCTGATGAGTTTGGATGATCAAGTCCAAATTAAAACTTGGAAAGATTGAGTGATTTAATACCCTAACCATGCCAATATTTGAACCAACTACTATAATATATTGGCTTAGTAAAGTCCTTAAAAGTCTATTGGGTATCATAACATGCAATAGTTTTGGAATTTGAATTTGATTTAGAGTTTATAATATTAGGCACATGTTTCATAGCATATGCACCTTAGATTTTTCTCATGATGAAATTGTATTTAAAAATGGTACAGTGTATATAATTCTACCACAAATGTGTATAAGAATAATATAACTTTGTGCTTTGGCCAATTTAGAAAATTGTGTACGTTTGGAGAACATGATTCCAAAGTATGCCTCCACTATATTTGGAGAAATATGAAATTAATATAAGTACCAATATGGAGGACATGTTTATAAAACATGCCCCCACTATAAATTAGATATGCTAAAAACTAAGTAGATGTGGAAAACATGCTTCCTAAGGATGCCTCCACCAAATCTATGAATTATAGTACCATACTTAATGAATGTGGAGAACATGCTTCCAAAGAATGCCTCTAATGAATCTATGAATCATTATACCATACTTAATGAATTTGGATAACATTCTTGCAAATCATGCCCCCACTGAATATGAAACTATGAATGTGTGGAAGCCATGTCATCATGACATGCCCCCATTGAATCTGTAAATTGGTGTAAGTAATATATAGTATGTGAATGTGTATAACATGATTTAAAATCATGCCACAAATATAATCTATAAACTATGAATGTGTGGAAGCCATGGCATCATTACATTCCCCCATTTAATCTATAAATTGGTATAATTACCATATATTGTGTGAGTGTGGAGAACATGCTTCCAAATCATGCCCCTATTATAATATGGAAATTATGAAAAATGTGGAAGCCATGTCACCATGACATGTCCCCACTAATATGTACCCCCATTTTGAAGTGAAGGAAAAATAGTACCTTGTAGTTAGCTCACCTTAAAAGGGTAAGACAATTGAAGATATAAGAATGTAACCATGTAGCATATAAAAGGAAACACATCTAGGTAGATGTAACATTAAAGGGCATAGAATAATTTGATCACATGTAGGTCTAAGATGAATGATAAACATCATGGTAACATCTAGATAGTAAAATTAAAATCTCAATAAGTAAAAAAGTACACACACAATATCACTCAAAATCAAGTCAAAAGGTAATGGTCCAAGGAGATCGCAAACAAGGGGCATATTCAAATGTTGTGAAATTGAATGGTCATGACTTCGTCAAATGTCCACAAAATCTAGGGATGACATTTTAAAATGTCCATATAATGTGATGACATATTCAAATGTCCAAGAAGGTAATGATAGGCATAGGGGCCACATATAATGGAGCATATTCAATGCTTGAAAAAGAAAGGAAAAAGCAAGGCAAAACACTCAAGGAAGTGTGTAAATGAAAATCATAAGAAATTGGCATAAACCTATCATAGTGGCCCATGGATTGAATGTATTATCAAGAAATATCAAGTACATAACATATCAAGTACCCTATGTAAAGTATATTCATGGATAATAGTCATGTGTTAGTACATATGTAAGCTCAAACATGATAGTGTAAAGTGATCATTGAATCATATAAATTATGTATATCAATATCATATAAGATGGATGTCCCCAACATCCTGATGATATTATTAGCAGGAAGGTCCAACACCCATAAGTGTATCATGTATCTATGTATGCGTATGTATGTTTAAGAATGAGTAAATAATATGCTAGTCCTAAATATGGAATTTACCCATAGATGACAAGGAGTTAATAAAACATATAGGTGCCAAAAGTGTTTTTGGATTTTTGAATATTTTTGGATTTGTTTGTTATTTTTGATGATGATGAAGATCATCCTATGATGTTATCTAATGGATGGTCATAAATGTATCCTCTAATTGTGAACCTAAAAACCTCAAGTTAGATATTTTACATTATTTGTATCATGATTGGTTAGGTTGAAAAGGGATGTAGCATGTTCCTACTCACATTTTGCATGTGTAGTAGAAGAGGTAATGCTATCATTGGAACTATGTATTAATTTTCCTTCATGAGGAAAAGAAATGCCTTGTTGATTTTGGTCAATTGTTACTTTCAATTGGTATAGACAAAGAGTTCCAAGTGTAAATGCATATGGATATGTGGTAGGCATAACACAAACCCATGTTTGAATTACTTTAGGACCACAATAAATTGGTATTGTTATATTTTCCAAGGAGTCTTTCCAAGTGAGCTTATTTTACACATCTTGTAATTTAAAATTAAGCTACTAAAAATGTTTTTTGCTACATGGTTTTGGTTTATATAGGATCAATATGGTTGTGATAACAATGAACACCACCCATAAACTAGGCACGATCAAATTTGAACAGCCTAAATAAATTGGAAACTAACTGGAAGTCTCGATGTGCTCTGCTTACTCAACTTGAAAACCTTCTCACTATTCAAGAGGCACCAGAGAATGGCACTTGGCAGCTTCCGCGGCACTTATCAAAAACACACGGCACTTTCTACTGCATTAACTCTTTATTGTGTCTTTATATCGGGGTTATTCTATCTTTGACATTTGTCATCCTCCGTTTCTTCAAAACTTTAACCTCTTATAGAAAATGGGACCCACAACACTTCTCACCTGAGCAACTTCAAAAAGAGAATGGGGACAGGTGGTGCTTTCTGCACATCTTTAACAAGGACACGTGGTGGTCTTTGCGGGCTCTTAGTGACCTTTTGAGAAACCTATAGAAGGTGACACATGTCGGTCTCCACGTCATTGTAGCTATATCATAGAAACACTCAGGCCTCATTTCATATTTACACGGACAGTGACACTTGGCGGCTTCCGCTTGCCTCAAAAACAAAACCTGGGGCCCACCATAGTCTTTACTTAACGATGAAAGAAAATGAAGATATTTTGAATGTTGACACGTGGTGGCTTCCACTTTATTCAGCTAGGGATACATGGCATCTTCCATTGCTTTTAGAATAATAGATTGAATCCTTTCACAGTTTCCACTTGGCACCTCCTGCTTGACCCTGAGAGAAAGCTTATTGAAATAAGCTTTTGAAATGCATAAGAATTATGAAACACAGATGCTGATACTTGTCACGCTTTGCTGAATTACTATGAGACATGTGGCACATTCCAAGCAACTTAGAGAATTTATAAAATGTTTCTTAGTCAATGACACTTGGCAACTTCTATGCGATTTTGATACTTAGATAAAATTTAGGGGAAAGAAACTCGCGGCACTGAGAGTCAAAAAACTTCACTGTCTCGAATCAAAGCGTGCAGGGACAAAATTTGGAGTGCAAATCTGAACTTAAAAATAACAAGTAGAGTATTTTTTACTCTACACATACTCTCCTAGAGAGACCATTATTAGAGAGACTCCTACATTAATGATATGTCATAGATTATATAGGACATTCCTCCACTCAATTTATGCCAAGATTAGTACTATTGGGTTCTTGGGGATCTTAACATAGGGTACCTATGTCTCTTATAGATTCTTCTACCAAATGGGTTACTAAGACCCCTACAGTTCATAGGGAACCACAGTCAGTGCCACATATTCATAACACCACTACGGATACAGATACATACACAAATTACTCACTATATTAGGTTATGGGATCACAATTTCTCTTTTGCAAAACAAACACAATCATAGTTCCCTTATTTGACACAAGTCACAGTGATAGTGAGTCTCCCATGAGACTTATTGTTTAGTATGGTTCTTACCCCCTTGTACATAATTTATCCTCTCTTAATCCTTATACATAGTTTATTTTCATTTGATTGTACATAGTTTATATCTAGATAATACAAAAATAATATAACATGCCAAAACACAAAAACATTCAAATATTACTTAGAAAACATAAAAATTATAGATTATATGCACTATTATGTTTACATTTCTTATAATTTCTAGATACTAGATATGCTAGTTATCTTAGTATAGTTGGTTTTATCATACTACATACTTCACTTGTTCTTATCAAGTGCTTGCAGATTACTTATAGGACTCAGGTCCACTACACTAATCTAGATTTTTTATCATCTACCCACTAGGGGCATATACATCGATTAATTATTATTCATTTAACACATTTTCCCATTTGGGGGCATCTTATACATAGTTTCAATTACCATGTTCTATCCTTACATTCTACACATTATAGTTTTAGCATTATTATATCTTGTTATTGATCATTGCTACTCATACTTAGATTTTTTGCCGACTAGAACTAGTTTAGAATCAGTATATGTATGTCCTTGCTCTTACATAAATTTGTACTACATTCATTTCATGCTTTCATTTATATATTTCATAGTTTAGACTTGATTGTATTCTATACATTTATTCTATTCGAGGGCATTAGAATATGCCATTATTCATTGGATCTATGCCACTTTTATTCATGTATACCTTGGACATGTGACGATGTCACTTGCTTGTGATTTTATGATTGTGTATGCAAAGATTTAAACATTTCCTTGTATGTGGATCTAAGCCAACTCACTTATTTTTTGTGTATGTGGATATTTAAGCATGTCCTTGTATATATATATTTTATCATATTTAGTGACATGTGCCCATGGCCCTTGTATTGTGGTCCCTTGGCCTATTTTACGTGCCTCATGTGTTTTGTATGTATGATTTATTGTATGCATCATGGCCATGACACTTGTCTTTACTTGTTACAAACACCAATTTTTTATGCAATGAGGGACCTCATGCATCTACCCTTCTTACTTGGGTGTCGTGATGGATATCATGCCCCATCCCCCAAGGTAGCTACTCAAATTTGTTATTACATACCTTGATTACATCTATCTTGACACTCTTGTGCAATGTTATACATGACATACATATTACATTATATACTTATTCTTATTTTCTCTTACATTATGATGTTATGTTTGCACATTATATTGGATCATCACACAATTATTATATATTTTGTGATTAACACACATTATGCTTAGTTATTTATTTTGAGGACAATTATTGCACAAGTTCAACATCTACCCTCATAAGAGGGGGCATTCATAGGGGTTTGTTATAGAGATCAGGTTCCTATATTAAATTATTCAATGATTTGATTACTATATACATGCACACAAATAGTTGTCACTACGTTTATGCATTGGTTCATGTATCTAATGAGATGTATTCATTTCTTTCCTCTTTCCCATCTCTTTACTCAGTTTTATTATGTTATTTATTTAGCATAGTATCTTACCTTTGATATATCTTAAGCAAAGACAAAATTATTCATGTTTCATTTTTAGGTCATGTTTTGGATCATGCTTCACATACACAGACCTAGCTTTACATACTTATACTCAGCTTCACGGGGTTTCACTTCCTAGGTAAGTCCAAGTATGCTTCTTTTTCCTTTATACTAATCATTTCACTTTGCTGCATTTATAACATAAAGGGGGGAAATTTTAATCATCTAAAAATGGTATTTGAGTGCTAAGAGTGCTAATTGAGATAACTTATTCCTAGCTTAGCCTTAGACCTATACTAGAGCATGTTATCACATTTTTCTAGCCTTTGTGTGGACCACAAACATCCCTAGTAAGCTAAAACACAGTCTCAAACCCTTATTTCTAGATCTTGGCCCTTCGTGCCCAATAGCCTACCAGTTGGACATTAGTGCCACTTTAAGGACACTAGAGCCACATGGCGCTAGTGTCCCTAAAATGGTGTTAATGTCTTTTTTCTTGACTTTCCTGAACAAATATATTTACAAAATTAAAACCCTTCTAAGGTCGGCCTAAACATATTTTATTATTCGCACAAGCTAAATAACACTATAAATACATGATTTTTAGACCTCTATCCACTAGATGGAAATTAGATGCAAAATACCTATTCGAACCCAAAATAAGTTGAGTAAAATCAAGGTTATTAATCCCTATTCTACTCTAATTCTGCATACTACCATTTACAACTTTTCTAAGCTTAGATTTTTTAGATTTCCAATCATAAGCACACTCATGGCATTCAAGACCATTATCATTCTATCATCACCTGCACTTGCACCAATATTTAGATAGGGAGAACTACATCAAAATTGATCCCTCCTTTGAGTATTGGCATGTATGTAATTCTCTTCATAGTAGTGTGTTAGGATGTCCAACCTATCCTACTAACAAAGATAATTTTTAGCTCATGCCTTATTTGCAAAGAGCATTAGGGTTTGCATCATAAATCAATTATTACAGGCATGATATCGAGTTTTAAACTTGATACATGCAAGAACAGAACCCAGAAACATAGGCACATGTAAACTCAAAATTTAGGAGCAATCCCACATAGAGGAAATTAATGCCATGTTCAGGACACTAAAGCCACATGGTGCTACTATCGAAGTGTGGCGCTAGTTTCCAGGAGAGGATTTGACATAAGGATCTGGTTGAAGACACTCAAACCTATTCGTATCTCAATTTTCAACACTAAGATCTTTTGCATCAGGGTTTTTTTAGATAAGTCTCTATTTACACATATTTATTACTATTTTTAGAAAGTTAAAACAAGTCAAAATCTATAATATATCAGTGCTTTTTTATTGCATATCATTTCACTGATTTTGACTACTCAGTCCTTTAATCAAACATAAGATTTACATAGCTAAACCCTAAAAAGTTAAAATAGTCTATATGAAAAATATTTTATTTAAATTATGGTAACCCCACTTTTGACTGGTGTCAAATTCAGCTCGGACACATTAGGAGGTTCAGGTCTCTCCCTGCAATCACAAGATAGAATAAGATAAAAGCCAAGAAGCCAAAAAAGACCCTGCCAAAAATGGAAATAATAGAGAAGAGAGTAGAAAGGGCCCAACCAAAAGAGGAACAATATCAGAAAGTGCAACAACCACTTTTCCCAGGTACAGGAACCAATCAGTTTAAATAAAAAATAGATAGAAGAAAGAGCCACTACCACATTTAACTAGTGTGACAACTAGTCAGTTTTAGCTAGATTGAAAATCAGCCTAGACTAATTAAGCAAGAGGCTCAGGTCTGAAAATAACCTTACGGGTCCCCAAGGGACCAACAAATTGATTTTAGCTAGATCGAGAATTAGCTTGGACATAAAAGGAGGTCCAAGTCTTCAGAAAGCTTTCAAGGTCCCTGAGGACCCAAAACCTAATAGAACCACCACGAAAAAAAGGTGGAAATGATGAAGCCAATAAAGAAAACACAACAGAAGGATCACTAAGTGCTTCTTCTTTGAATAGGATCGTACTGATTTTAGATGGACTAACAACCATCCTAGACTAAAGGAACATGAAGCTTAGGTCTCTAAAATAACCATTTGGATTCCCCATGAGACTTGGCTTTTCAGAATTTTGATTGAAGCTTGTTTTGGTTAGATTGAAAACTAGCCTCGGCTAATGCAACAAGGCCCCAAGGATTAGTAGATACAACAAGGTCATAGAAGACCAACACACTGATTTGACTAGATCAGGAACTAGCCTAGACATAATTGGAGGTCTAGGTCTCCATAAACTATGTAACTAAAAAGATCGTGGGGATCCTTAGTGGTCCCCAAACTACTTTTGACTGGATCAAAAACTAGAGGTCATAACAGAGCAAAGATGTTTTACATATTATTCCTAAAACTATTCGCAGGCACAAGGGGGCCTGAGTTCCCAAACGAGTCTTCCAAATAAAACCCATAATTACTAGAATCACCAATGGGATCCAAGTTTTCCATGAACTAAATCTAATAACCCCAATGTAAGAAGTATTACCTAGCCAAAGCCTAAAAAGAGTGGTCTAATATAAAATTTAAAAGTGAAAACCGTTACCACTCATAAAACTGATACAAATAAAGTCCTTAAAGAGACCACAACGCTCCCACTCATAAAAGTTTCGAAGGTGGATTCAAGCTGAAATCTTAAATAATTTGTGGGTTTTTTAATCAATAGGTCTATCAATATGCATAAATGGCTAGCATGTATCATTCAACCTATAACATACATATAAAAATGATACAATCATTCATACATTAGATCTACCCCATACCTAGTAATATATGTAGGTATGTTGTCACTCATACATGACATATTTATATATTCAAAATATAATCACTCATACCAAACATACATTTGGCTAATCAACCTAATACACTCTATTTACACCTAAACCATTAACCTTAAAACCCAAACCCTAAACCCTAGACACCATAAACCTTAAATGTTGAACCCTAAACCTAAACCTTAAACACCATCAACCTTGAAAACTTAACCCTAATGCATTATCCCTAAACCCAAAACAATAATACCTAAACACCAAAACCTAGAACCTTAAAACCTTAAACCATAGACTTTATACCTTAGACCCTAAGCCCTATAACAAAGTCTTCTACCAAGACAAAGAGATTTAGGACATATTTAAACAAAGTCTTCTACCAGCATTACATGAATCTATCTTGTTATCATATATAAAGAGCTTCAGGACATATTTAAACAAAGTCTTCTACTAGCATTACATGAAGATATCTTGTTCAGTAAGTTTCCTACATTCACAGATTTGTGCCACACAATAAAAGAAAGAGAGGTTAAGCTTATATCAATGGGAAACATAAAATATACCAATGGATCAAAATCAACTATTAAGAGTTTAAATAAGTCTCCATAGAAGGTAAGGGCCATTGAGAACAAGAGTGATCAAAAGACCACAATCAACACAGCTTCTGAGCCATCTCCTAGATTGGTTTTATCCACTCCTCAGCATCAAATCTTCACCAACCTTCTAGAGTAACAAACATAGGTTTTATAGTAGCTCTTGGAATTTAATGTCATATCTCTCCCTCCCATTAAATAAGTTTATATGACATGACCTCTTCCAAATAACTATAATTATAACACATTCTACGAGTATCATAGGGCACCAAGCCATACAATAAATAGATGCATAAGCCTAAAACATAAGATACAAGATTTGATTGAGGATAATATTGTTGAAGTGGGCACACCCACAAAGGCACCAAAATCATAAAAATACAATCTAAGGCATTAATGATATTCTTAGATCCATTTCCAAAGAACATAATGAATAAGGTAGGGATCACATCAGCCTTGTATTCACTACACATATTAGTCACATACGCCACCAACTTCATATCATACTATTACAAAGGAGACACACCCATTGCTTAACATTATTGGCATGTACCATACTACAGTTCCACCTAGACCACTCATCAAATTCCCAAAGAATGAGATTTTTGATGATGATATAAATTTACATGCACTCTTTATATGAGCATACATAGATCATCATCCTATCCAAAGTGTTATGGTTGAAAATGGGTCAAGCATTAGCATGTTCACTATGAGACTTTTGCATCATTTGGGGTACTCAGAGTAGGATATATTCCCCCCACACACCATCATTAGTGGATTCAATGGTCATGTTCAAATATCCATCATGGAGATTGTGCTTCCATTATAGGTTGAACCAACACATATAGCCACTCAGTTCCTAATAGTATCAAGTATAGGTATGTTTTTTATGTTATTGGGTAGCCTATGGTTACAAAAGATTTGAGCCATCTCAACTACAATGTATAGATGATTGAAATATGTACACAAAAATTAGGTGGTCAAAGTTGAGTGTGTCTCATATGAGTATCCTCTACCTATCTCATGAGCATTTACATCATAGTCACTAGTTATAGTTCCAACACTGTTACTAGATTTATCAATTACATCTCAGAGCACAATTCTTATGCATACATCATAGAGGTTAGTAAAGTCACCAATGCAGGCAAGGTCTACTCTTACAATATCAATATGTATGCATACTCTCCTAGAGAGACCATTATTAGAGAGAATCCTACATTAATGATATGTCATAGATTATATAGGACATTACTCCACTCAATTTATGCCAAGATTAGTAATATTGGGTTCTTGGGGATCTTAACATAGGGTACCTATGTCACTTATAGCTTCTTTTACCAAATGGGTTACTAAGACCCCTACAGTTCATAGGGAACCACAGTCAGTGCCACATATTCATAACACCACTACGGATAAAAATATAGACACAAATTACTCACTATATTAGGTTATGGGATCACAATTGCCCTTTTGCAAAACAAACACGATCATAGTTCCCTTATTTGACACAAGTCATAAAAGTTTCGAAGGTGGATTCAAGCTGAAATCTTATATAATTTGTGGGTTTTTTAATCAATAGGTCTATCAATATGCATAAATGGCTAGCATGTATCATTAAACCTATAACATACATATAAAAATGATACAATCATTCATACACTAGATCTACCCCATACCTAGTAATATATGTAGGTATGTTGTCACTCATACATGACATATTTATATATTCAAAATACAATCACTCATACCAAACATACATTTGGCTAATCAACCTAATACACTCTATTTACACCTAAACCATTAACCTTAAAACCCAAACCCTAAACCCTAGACACCATAAACCTTAAATGTTGAACCCTAAACCTAAACCTTAAACACCATCAACCTTGAAAACTTAACCCTAATGCATTATCCCTAAACCCAAAACAATAATACCTAAACACCAAAACCTAGAACCTTAAAACCTTAAACCATAGACTTTATACCTTAGACCCTAAGCCCTATAACAAAGTCTTCTACCAAGACAAAGAGATTTAGGACATATTTAAACAAAGTCTTCTACCAGCATTACATGAATCTATCTTGTTATCATATATAAAGAGCTTCAGGACATATTTAAACAAAGTCTTCTACTAGCATTACACGAAGATATCTTGTTCAGTAAGTTTCCTACATTCACAGATTTGTGCCACACAATAAAAGAAAGAGAGGTTTAGCTTACATCATAGTCACTAGTTATAGTTCCAACACTGTTACTAGATTTATCAATTACATCTCAGAGCACAATTCTTATGCATACATCATAGAGGTTAGTAAAGTCACCAATGCAGGCAAGGTCTACTCTTACAATATCAATATGTATGCATACTCTCCTAGAGAGACCATTATTAGAGAGAATCCTACATTAATGATATGTCATAGATTATATAGGACATTACTCCACTCAATTTATGCCAAGATTAGTAATATTGGGTTCTTGGGGATCTTAACATAGGGTACCTATGTCACTTATAGCTTCTTTTACCAAATGGGTTACTAAGATCCCTACAGTTCATAGGGAACCACAGTCAGTGCCACATATTCATAACACCACTACGGATAAAAATATAGACACAAATTACTCACTATATTAGGTTATGGGATCACAATTGCCCTTTTGCAAAACAAACACGATCATAGTTCCCTTATTTGACACAAGTCATAAAAGTTTCGAAGGTGGATTCAAGCTGAAATCTTATATAATTTGTGGGTTTTTTAATCAATAGGTCTATCAATATGCATAAATGGCTAGCATGTATCATTAAACCTATAACATACATATAAAAATGATACAATCATTCATACACTAGATCTACCCCATACCTAGTAATATATGTAGGTATGTTGTCACTCATACATGACATATTTATATATTCAAAATACAATCACTCATACCAAACATACATTTGGCTAATCAACCTAATACACTCTATTTACACCTAAACCATTAACCTTAAAACCCAAACCCTAAACCCTAGACACCATAAACCTTAAATGTTGAACCCTAAACCTAAACCTTAAACACCATCAACCTTGAAAACTTAACCCTAATGCATTATCCCTAAACCCAAAACAATAATACCTAAACACCAAAACCTAGAACCTTAAAACCTTAAACCATAGACTTTATACCTTAGACCCTAAGCCCTATAACAAAGTCTTCTACCAAGACAAAGAGATTTAGGACATATTTAAACAAAGTCTTCTACCAGCATTACATGAATCTATCTTGTTATCATATATAAAGAGCTTCAGGACATATTTAAACAAAGTCTTCTACTAGCATTACACGAAGATATCTTGTTCAGTAAGTTTCCTACATTCACAGATTTGTGCCACATAATAAAAGAAAGAGAGGTTTAGCTTACATCATAGTCACTAGTTATAGTTCCAACACTGTTACTAGATTTATCAATTACATCTCAGAGCACAATTCTTATGCATACATCATAGAGGTTAGTAAAGTCACCAATGCAGGCAAGGTCTACTCTTACAATATCAATATGTATGCATACTCTCCTAGAGAGACCATTATTAGAGAGAATCCTACATTAATGATATGTCATAGATTATATAGGACATTACTCCACTCAATTTATGCCAAGATTAGTAATATTGGGTTCTTGGGGATCTTAACATAGGGTACCTATGTCACTTATAGCTTCTTTTACCAAATGGGTTACTAAGACCCCTACAGTTCATAGGGAACCACAGTCAGTGCCACATATTCATAACACCACTACGGATACAGATATAGACACAAATTACTCACTATATTAGGTTATGGGATCACAATTGCCCTTTTGCAAAACAAACACGATCATAGTTCCTTTATTTGACACAAGTCATAAAAGTTTCGAAGGTGGATTCAAGCTGAAATCTTAACTATAATTAGCCTAGACTAATTAAGCAAGAGGCTCAGGTCTGAAAATAACCTTACGGGTCCCCAAGGGACCAACAAATTGATTTTATCTAGATCGAGAATTAGCTTGGACATAAAAGGAGGTCCAAGTCTTCAGAAAGCTTTCAAGGTCCCTGAGGACCCAAAACCTAATAGAACCACCACGAAAAAAAGGTGGAAATGATGAAACCAATAAAGAAAACACAACAGAAGGATCACTAAGTGCTTCTTCTTTGAATAGGATCGTACTGATTTTAGATGGACTAACAACCATCCTAGACTAAAGGAACATGAAGCTTAGGTCTCTAAAATAACCATTCGGATTCCCCATGGGACCTGGCCTTTCAGAATTTTGATTGAAGCTTGTTTTGGTTGGATTGAAAACTAGCCTCGGCTAATGCAACAAGGCCCCAGGGATTAGTAGATACAACAAGGTCATAGATGACCAACACACTGATTTGCCTAGATCAGGAACCGTCCTAGACATAACTGGAGGTCCAAGTCTCCGTAAACTATGTAATTAAAAAGATCCTAGGGATCCTTAGTGGTCCCCAAACTACTTTTGACTGGATCAAAAACCAGAGGTCATAACAGAGCAAAGAGGTTTTACATATTGTTCCTAAAACCATTCGCAGGCACAAGGGGGCCCGGGTTCCCAAAAGAGTCTTCCAAATAAAACCCATAGTTACTAGAATCACCAATGAGACCCAAGTTTTCCATAAACTAAATCTAACAACCCCAATGTAAGAAATATTACCTAGCCAAAGCCTAAATAGGGTGGTCTAATATAAAATTTAAAAGTGAAAACCATTACCACTCATAAAACTGATACAAATAAAGTCCTTAAAGAGACCACAACGCCCTTGAGTCCATTGGAGAGCCCAAGTCTCCCAAACAAGAAGATCAGAGTAACTAACAAGGCCCCTTAAGTCCCATCAAAGTTCTCAATGAAAAATAACATAACCAGCCAAAACTTGCTCAACCGAATATCAACAAGGTCCATCAAATCTTTTCCTTAAATAAAATTATTTTCCTCAACACAAAATCGTCAGTAAAATACATTTTCCATGCATGAATCAAAACTAAGTAAGGCAGGGCACGAACTTTACCATATGGGCAATTCCAAAAATGAAGATTCTTACTCCATTTCTCATACTTTCTGTTCAAATTTTTGGAATACTTGGTTGAAACACGACCTTTACAACACCGCAGGGTAGTCATCAAATGTCTAACCCGTCTCGTTTGACCATGTCCAGTGCCATTTGGGCAAGATCTTAACCCTTCAGAGTTTGAAATAGTGATGAGCAGAGCATTCGTCCTAATGAAAAAATAGAACTTGCATTGGGACGCTTTCCCATCCTAGAAGTGGAGCCTAAAAACGTTCTTTTTAGAATGCTCCTCACACCCTTTATAGGGTATTTATCCTCTTAACACTAATAAAATGACATCCAATACAGGGAGAATGATCCTCCAGCCAATCCTTTTCCCTGAGGTAATAGATCACAGGTCTGCCAAGTAGACCCTCTGGCATAACGTGCCTAAAAAACCATCTTGAAATGGTTCCAGGATTGGCAATCAAACTGTCTATAAATGAGTGTTTCAATAGTCCCCAAAGCAGGGAACTACCAAGAACAAACATATGGCCTTTAGAACCAAAAACTACCAACCAGAGTAGAAAGAGGCAATTTGCCAAGTTCCGGTCAGAAACAGGATGTCCACCTCTATCCTTCATAGCCAGGAGAGTCCATCCATTAACCCCCCTCATCCTATGGAGCCAAAACATCCCAAGACTGAGCACGTCCAACACAGGGATGTGGACCGAAATAAAGTAGCCACCAAAGCACTGATTTTGTCGAGACAAGAGGTAAAAATCCCAACCCGAAACAACCCCTCATCATTTTTTATCTTCGCATAACCTTTACCTTGGATCCGGGTCCGGATCATCTTCATTTCCTTCTTCGTTCGATTTCTCTGCAACTTCCCGCCCAGCGAAAGATTTGAAATTACCCCCTGCTCCTCATACAGGTTTGAAAAACATTTTGTTGTGTTAATTTGTTATTTTTATTTCTGAATGGAATGAGATTATTGGTTTAAATACATTGACTGGTAAAAACTTACAGTTCAAAGGACCATATTAAGTTGGCTAATGCGTATAAAATGTACCATTTTCCATTGGCAATGTCATTTTCAATGTCTACTTTGTTATTTTATTGTGATAATGGGACAGTCTTCTATTTTTCGTTGGTCTTCACAAATGAATGCATTCAAATTTATAAATAATTTTCTCTCATAAATTAAAATGTAAATTAGTATAACAAAATACTTTTCATATGTATAAGGAAAATATTTAACTAAAAAACATAATTTATAAATAAAAAAATACAATATACAATGAAAACTGGTTTAAAAAGAAAATTCACATTTTTATATAAACTTAAAATCATAGTAAAATAGGTTTCATATTTGAAAAAGAATATAAAAGCAATATATTTGAAGCCACAATTTTTTTTCAATCTGCTCTCCTAAACAACAAGCTTTTGCCATCAAAAGTTTTCAATGTAATATTAAAATTTCTCTTCTAAATTAATATCATTTATAAGCTTAAATTAAATTAATATTAATATTCATTTATATTAATAAAATATCACACTAAACTCTACATTGCATAAATTAAAAGTTTTTATGGACCACAATAATTGTAGTATATGTATATAATAATATTCTTGATTAATGTCATATGTTGCAGTTGCAAGTGCCCTGGTAGACAGTTGACGAAATGCTTTGAAAAGACATGTTTTGATGTAATGCAATAACTATGGGACATGTAGAAAAGATATATTGAAGGAATCAAACTCTTGGATCTAACATAACACTCCTTAGCATAACCTGACTTGAGAAATGTGGTTCACAAAATGCCACAAAACCAAATGATTTCATCGAATGTAATGATTGCATGATATATAAAAAATGGTTTTGATAGGAGATTTTCAAACTCTTTGACTTGACAAGTATTTTTGGAAAAAAATTGACAAAGTAATTATGGTTGAATTTAAGCATTATTAAACATCGAATTAAATAAGGTTAAGGTTATTCATATCAATTCTTCTTTTTGGGATAAATTTTAAATACGTAACTTTTTTCTAGTACAAACCAATCAAAAAATAGAGCATGAAAACTATAAATAAATACTAAATATTTGATAGGAAGGTTAAATTACAGATGGAAAAAAATACAAATGATGCTTTTCATATGTGCAAACCAAAATAAGAACTACACAACAAACTTTACCAAATCATGAAAACACAAGGTCCGTTCAATCTATTCCTTTAAATTGCAAACTTTTTTTAACAGAAGTATTTGATGTAATATTAAACATAATTTTATATTTCATATCTCATTTATAAATTTAGATTAGTGATGTCATTGTCTATTGATGTTAATAAAATATTACACCATATTTTATAATTTATAATTATTTTTATATTTTAATAAAGAATTTAAAATTTATAAAATATTTTACTTATTATAATCTTAAACTTAAAATTTTAAATTATTTTATATATTAAATTATAGGCTTTTTAATTTTTTGATTTTTTTTTTTTCTTCTATTTTTAATTTGATATTTCATATCTCCAACTATGACTTATCATAGGGAAATTCTCTTTTTCTTAATAATACTAGTCTTCAGAAAGGGAAATATGTGAAATTGCAGCCCCATACAGTGGATTTTCTTGATATGTTTCTGGACATATCCAATTCAAAAGCTGTGCTGGAAAGCAGTTTAAGGAACTTCTCCTGTATGACCACAGGGGATACAATCATGTCATCTTATAAAAACAAGAAATATTACATAAATATAGTTGAGACAAAGCCTGCTTCTGCCATTAGTATTATTGACACAGACTGTGAAGTTGACTTTGCGCCTCCTCTTGATTACAAAGAACCAGAAAAAGTGACAAGTACCAAAGCACCTCAAGATGAATCAGATGAGAAAATTGAAGCTAAATTCATTCCCTTTACTGGAGCTGGAAAGCGTTTGGATGGAAGACCAACGCCAAATTCTCGCTCTTTCTCTTCTTCTCCCTCAAGAACCCCTCAGTCTCAATCTCGCAGGCCAGGAAAACTTGTATTTGGTTCACATGCAGGTAATAATGAAATAAATACACCAAAGGCGTTTGAGGAGCAGCCAAAACAGGAGTCAACCAAATGAGAACTAATGTTCCAGGCATTTAGTGGCAAGAAATATTCATTGAAGGATTGACAGGTCTTGATTCACAGATTCTGTCTGCATTAGTGTCATCATTGTATTTGGGTTGATTGTTTGGTACGGTAATTGGCCCCCTGTCATGAGTTTTGTTTAAGTGTTTACACAGATAAAAACGTTTATGTTATTAGCTTTTGTTCAAGTAGTTTTACTAGCAAGGGATTTCATTCACGTTGCTTTTTTTTTTTTTTTTTTAATTTGTTTATAGTTTTTCACAAGTTTTTTTATGATAAATTATGGACTGTGATCTAAAAAAGTGTTGATTCTAAATCTTAAACATAGTTTATCCAAAACCCAAAATATTTATAGATTGTGAAAACTTATACTTTCTCTGAAAATATCTTATCCAAAAACCCTAGTTTTATTTATACTGTAGAAACATAAAATCTCATATAAACAAATTATACTTTCTAAAAATATCTTATATAATCTATTTTTAATGTAATGTATGGTATTTTATTGGTAAATCTCATCCAATTAGTTTCATTGCTAGGGAATCAAACATAGCTTACCTTCTTGCCCCTCTCAATGCCTTGAGAGATGAATCCTATACAATGTACTTCGACATCACATCATAATGGTACAAATATTTTAATGTTCTGTAAATGTAAACGATATTCTGAAAATCTGCTATAGTGTGCCAAAGCTTACTAAACTCTATCTCTCATTATAATAAAACCTAAAATTCAATGAAACATGAAGTTCAAAAATTCTAACCACACAATTTATCTGATTGACAACCTATGGAAGCAGATGTCAAATGATTTTGTTTTCATTTTAAGCCTGAACTGAGTTCATTTTAGGTGGCGAGCAGGCAGTGCAGAAGGGTGTTCAGCAGCAGAGATTTCTAGCCGAGCATTAAAAAAATTGCCAAGTAGATCACCATGGGTTGTGTTCTGAAATAAAATTTCAGAATGGAAAATTTTATAAACCGGAATAAAATAAATATCCGAAAAAAACAAACTATAATCTATCAACGTTCTAAGATCTATTAAAAAATTAATAATAATTATTATATACTTATATAAAAATAACACCTTATATATTACACAAGTCTTACATGATCGTATCGGTTTTTAATTAGATTTTGTTCGATTTTCTAAAAATATTTCTGCACATAGTGAAATTTGTCTTTAAAACATCTAATATCTATATCTATTTCGATTGCTTCCCTTACTTTCATTTTTAAATGATTTTCTTTTCTAACGATTATACTATTTAAGGTGAGTTGGTGATTATACTATTTAAGGTGAGTTGGTGAGTTGATTTAGTCATCGAAACAGCTTTTAAGACCTCCTCCTTCTTTAAGATGGATACACTTATTGTATTTGAAATATTAGATTTAATAAATTTGAATATGAAGAATTAGAAATTTTTATTCACAAAAATTTTATTTTATAAAAATTTGAAATTTTTTGAAAAAAAAGATTGTTTTGTAAAAATCAAATAAACACTAAATTTAAAATATATTATTATTATTGACACCTCAAAAAATTATCATTATAATTATATTTCTCAGCATAATTAATTGCAATACCATATAAAATAATATAAATCATAAAAATTTTAATAATAAAACTTATTCTAATTAATTATTTAAATTTATTCAAAATAAATATTTAATTATAATTTATTTAAATTATTAATATTAATTAAATATATATTTTATATTTACGACTTCCCTCTTAAGCAAAGAGCAGACAATCACCAAATAATTTGCAATCTGAATATTGACAGCTTTGACCACGGTTTCACTTTATATAAAGTTGTAGACTATAATTTTATAAAGTCTGAATATTGATTTGCAATCTTCAAAGTTTAACTAGTATGTTGAAAACTATAAAATTAAGATAATGTTTTACTTAAAATTAGTTTTAAATGATCAAATTGAAATCTAAATTTATTAGAATGTAAATTTGTCTTAAAATTATTATTTTTTAGCTATTAGATATGTAACAAATAGTTCAGAAAATGAAATTATTTAAATATGAATTAAAAAAAAAACATATTAAATATGAAATAAAAATTTAAATTGTATAAAATATCAATTAAAAATGATAATATAAAATTATTATTTTTTTATTTTCAAAATAATTATAAAAAGTTTAAAAAAAGCTTCCTAATTTTTTAAAGTTGTATTATGTTCATTCAAATTATTCTTTGCTCCTATTTCTCCTTCTTATAACAAAAGTGATTAATTCACTCACTTTAACACTTCCCTTACCTTTAGATTTCTACACTCATCATAAAATATTGGAAGTGTTCTTTTAAGCATTAAATGATTTGTTAAAAACTAAAAATGTAAAAAGATCTCTTTTTTGTTTGGGTGGAGGGATGTCTAATTTATTTATGCAAAACTTCAACTTAAAATAAGGTAGATTCAAGTAATGCCACATGCATAACTAACAAGCCATTTCTATAATTGCCATCTTGTGGCTTGACTATTATCAAAATATAAAGTGATTGAGGGTTTGATCCTACTAAATTTAATGGTTGGTTAATGAAGAAGATTAATTTACGAGACTTTTAGTTTTAATTATAGGGAAGATGATAATTGAGCCAGAAATGATGAAAGATGAGAATTTTGAATAGAGTATTGAGTGGGATAGTATTGTGTCAATACAGAATCAAGGATTCTCCCTTATCCTTCTTGCAAATCTCTTTATTGGTAAACACATAAGATAGATATTGGACCCTTCAGATCTAGGTAAGCAAGCCTCTCGTGTTTTCAGTTCTTGGGTGGATAAATCAACTAGGAAAAAACCAACAACTGTCTTTATAGAGACCTAAATATTGAAGGACACTATGGAGAAAGAGGATTTTTTGCCTATGAATTCCTAACATAATAGTTGATCAATCCTAGTTCAGACTGTCAAACACCCTGGTTGGAAAGTTTAGGGAAGAAGACCTAATATATACACCTTCAGAGATTGGGCTAATAAAAGATGGAAACCTAAAGGACAGGTTGAGATCTCAACATTGGTTAAAGGATTCTTTATTATTTATTTCTCTAATCAAGAGGATTGTTCAAATGCTTTGTCAAAAGGTTTTTGGTTTCTACGAAAAACCACTTATCCCTCAAAAAATGAAAACTAGGGGTGAATCTTGACTAAGAAATATTTAATCAACTACCCATATGGTTCAAACTATTGGGTCTTTCATTGAAAGTTTGGGAAGAAGAGGTTTTTATGGGTATTATTAACTCTTATGGTTAGTTTTTCACCTTTGATCCAATCACTAAGTCCAAAAGAACATTGGTGTTTTCTAAATTTTGTGTCAACATATTTTTGGACAAGGAGCTTCCATCCTTGATCAATTTAGAGTCCAAATATGAAGAATGGTATCAAGTGATAGATTATGAAAGCATGCCATCATTTATATATATGTTCTATACATTAGGATAGGAATCTAAATTATGTCCTCTTAAAAACCAATAAAAACCTATATGGAGGAGAAAAGAAGACCTCAATAACCCCTCCACCTAGGATTAGACCCAAGAGGAAGATCCTTGTGTTACAACACTAAAGGGATATAAGGAAGACATCAACCTTCAAAAGGATCATGAACAAAGTAAGTCTTCATGTGATCAATGGGTAAGTATAGGGGATCACTTATGGGACTTGATTATTATAGTCCTTGGAAAAACATTGCATCTAAGAGTTATTTTTAAAAACCAGCATGAGGAAGAAGATAGAGTTGAAGTCGATATTAAAGTTTTGAAAGTAGGAAAGAATAGTAAAAAAAGATACAATGACGGAGGATAAATATCCAAAAAAATTTGAGGATGGAGAGCTTGGAGACACAAAAAACCAGGATTAGTATCATCACGAGGCAAATGAAAGTATATTGCAGGATACAATGATGGAAAATGAGGTAGACACCATATATATTGAGGATGAAGAGATTAGATACATGGAAGATCAGGATCAAGATCAATAACAAGGAGGGGAGGAAAATAATAATCCTCTAGTTCTAGAGACATAAAATAGAAACTCAAGATCTGACTATTGAGATAGATGTAAGGAATATGAGGGTTATTTTTTTAGGGGAGGGATCTAAGTATAAAGAGTATGATTAAAATGCGTTAGAGGGATCTGAGATAGAGCTTATCCATGAGGGTGGATAAGATGAATGCGATTGAAACTTGGTGGAATACATAAAAAACAAATCCAAGACAATGGTTTATCCAAGTGTTAGAATAACAAGGAGCACAAAATTGAAGAAGATTACTGGATCTAGATCTAGATACTTAAATATCTATTACTATTGAGAGTTTCTTAAAGAAATAGGCAAAAAGGTTAACTTCAGGTATTTGAAAAGATGAATTAGTGTGGTCAGATTGATTTGATGGGCCCTTTGGCATAGTTATTTATTTTTTATTTCCTTGCTCTTAGCTGGGTGATGTCATGCTAATGTTTAGTTGATTGTTTATCATATTTCAGTTCAAGATCTACTACTAATTAGACATGTTTTTTATTTATTTTTTCTATACTTTATTGCTTTATCTATATGGAATTTTAACATGATTTTAAATCCTATCGAAACCCTCCTTTTACCTTTTTAAATATTTTTATTGGTTTAGTAGATGTGAGAAGAGTTCTCTCATTTTATCTTTCTTTGTTATCTTTCTTTTGATGCTAATTTTCCAAGACTTTATGGTTTTCTTCTAGTATTTTAAAATTTATTTGTAACACATCACCCTCCAACTCTCCTTGTGCATATGGTATAAACTATTCAATAGAAGGTACGAGACTCCCTTGATCTTATTCATCTAAAATGGATGAATCATATAGATGTGAATTATCATAATGTATAACTAAGGTCATATCCATAAATAAATGCAATTCAAGATAGAAAGCATTCTTTATAATATGATTCAATATGGTGAATGATCGATGTATTAGAGGTTTGAGCTTACTATCTTGTCCTTGAAGTATATTTTCTCTTAAATATTAAGGCACACATTTTCTCTCATTGTGAATGTATGTTTCTGATGGTATTGATCATACCAAGCCTTTTGATTTATTTGGGACTTATCTATAATTTTTTTTTACCTTGAGATGGATTTGTTAAACTCCTCTTAATTAATTTTACTACTCTTTTCACCTTTGTATCTAGTTCATGATCTTTTCTTTGTTTTTATAATACAACATCAAGTGGGTTAGTTGGAAAGCAACTCTTGAACATGTTTAAAACTATTATATGTTACTCCCAATGAATGACTCAACCAACAAGAGAGGAATTGACATTTAGGTTAAGGGGGAAGAGGACCTTTAGGCAACTGTATTAATATTAGCAGACTAACAAGGATGTCCCTTAGGCCATATTTTAAAAAAATTCAATGTATGCCATTGACATTGTATGATCCATACCATGACGTCCAGGACCAAGCATGCCAAAGATAACTGAGTTTTGGATGTGCAAAATGAATGGGCAAAGTTAATTGGGAAAGGACCAACTAAACACATTCAATGGACTAGAAGTCTTAATTGAAATAAATGCAACTTATATTAATTAACAAAAAATAGGGAAAAATTGGTACAATGTGTTATAATACAATTTTTAGAGAGTAGGTATGCATAACATGCTATTTGTGTTATGACTATGTGAAACATCAAAATTAGGCTGGATGTAAATGTTACATACTTGTACAAATAAAATACAAGAACATTTACAACCATTACCAATTACCAAGAAGACAGTTACATTGGTTCATCTTACAAGATGGATGATGATTGGTAAACCCCTTAAAGAATGTGGCCAAGATGAGGCAACTAGTGGATGTGTTGTGGATTTCAAGAGTCAATTAAGCACATAGAACTGTGAGCTACAATCTGGGGATATAAAGCACATAGGTATATAAGTTACAACATCAAATTGAAAGGTGCACTATATTATATGTGTGAATTTTGTAAAAGTCGACGAGCTGGCATAGGACTTACGCAATTTGTGGGACTATGAGTTAGGAAGTGCATAGTGTGGAGTGTGTAGAAGTCTATGATATGGATTGCAACTTGTGTGTATAAATGTGAGTAAAATTAAGGTAAGAAGTGCATAAAATTGGGTGAGAGGTGTGTGTCTTGCACAAAAGAGTGAATGAGGAGTAAGTTTGGCTATATGGGGACTACACACATATCATTTAACCTTTATTGAAGAGCAGTGGTCTTTATTACCACGGTGCACAATTATGGAAACTACCCTAAAGTTTATGTGAAGTGAACCACTTGGATTAATCAATAATATTTCCCAACCTTGACCACTTAGAAAAGTTGATGTGTACCATGATGGGTGTGTGTGTCTATCACTTTGATGATTTGGTCCTTCTCTATGGGATGCAAGTGTATAGGATCCAAATAATACGGATGGTGTGTCATTGATAAATCAAGAAGTGGTAGAGTGTAAATATTTAGAAGTTCCACATTGAAGACTGGGTGCATGCCCAAGTACTTGAGGAAAATCAATAATGAAGCCATTCTCACTAGATGTGCATAAAATGGTGTAAGGACCATAGTGCAAAGGCTTGATCTTCTGGTGTAGACATTTGAAGTGCTCCTTCTAAATTTGCAACCAAAATTTATCATTAACTCCAAATGTATAAGGTGTGTGATTTTCATCATGGTGCTTATTTTACTTAGATTAAGTGTGAAGGAGAATCTACTAAACTTGTTGGTAAATAAAATTGATGTGGTGCAAATTTTATTATCTTTGTTTGCTTCCCATTCTTAAGTGCATGAATTAATTCCTGATGGGGTGTGGTAGGAGATGACAAGATGTGCCAAAGTTTGAAACCCAAGACATGTCTAGAATGTATTGTGACTAGTAGAGCTTCAAAGAGTCCTATTGTAGGCCTGTTGAATGTACAAGAGACTGTCATCCCAAGTATGATAATGTGCATGGTTTTACATTTGTAAAAGATGAACAATGTGTGATTGACCACTTTTTCTTATCCATCTATCTATGGATAAAAATCCATCAACCAATCTAATTTTGTGCCCATCAATTCCCATAATCCTTACCAAAAATGACTCATAAAACATGGATCCTAGTCAGAGACGATGGATGTCGGTAACCCAAAATGAACCCAAACATGGTTGAAGAATGCCTGCATAGTGCCAACTACATCAATGTCTTTTTTACATGAAACCATAATGGCCATCTTGTAAAATTGATCCACTACAATGAACACAATTCATGTTGTCATCTCTTTTCAGGAAATGCATTCGTGAAATCTATGCTAATAGATTTACATGGTCTGGATGGAACTGGTAGAGGTATGTAAAGTCCCAGTTTCATGTTTATGGTTTTGGAGATATAATAAAGAATGAAATAATTGATGTGTCACTCCATGTCTATGGACATACATGGCTAGTAGAAGTGAGATTGTAATGCAACTAGATTTTTTGTCATGTCGAAGTGTCTCGAGATCTTGACATAGTGTGCCTCCTAGATGATTCATTGGCAAGGTTCACCAAAGGGAACATAGAGATGTCTAAGCCTATAAAGAAGCTGGTTAAACAAATATAACTCCTAAACTTATGTATCTTGTGTGAGGTTGGTGTAATTTGTTATGAAGTCTTGATCAACTGAGTAGAGAAGAACCTAGTCTACAAAATCATGGTCACATGTGTCCAACATTGTGATTAGCATGTGAATCAATGGTAGACTAAGGCAATATGAAACCTTGTTTTCCTTCTCTTTCTTGTGCTTGTTCATGAGATGTAACTATTGAAAGTAAGTCATCCATTTCATGTGGTGCACATTTTCCATCCTATTTTATGACTATATGAACTGAATTGGTTTATGGTTTGAATAAAAAATTATCTCCTTCCTGAGAATGTAGTGTCATAATTACTTAATTATTTACACAATAACATACAATTCCTTCTCATAGGTGGGGTACCTTTTCACTATGTTGTTAAATGTCTTGGAGTGGTATGAAATTGGATGTCCATGATGCATGAACACTGCACTGAGTGTATAGTTAGATGCATCAATGTGTATTTCAACGGTTTGCATAATGTCAAGCATTACAAGAATAGGTTATGTGTAGAGGAATTATTTGAGTGCCTCAAAAGTGCATTATTGAATATGTGTCCAATCAAACTTGGATATGGTGTTTGTGAGTTGGCTAAGAGTCTAAGAGATGTGTGAAAAACTAAGGATAAACCTATAATAAAAGTTAGTAAGTCTAAGAAAACTCCTCAAATATGTGAGATTGCATGGAGTAGGCCAATATTGGATCACTTTGATCTTCTCTAGATATACTCTGATGCTAGTGAGATCAATGACATAGCTTAGGTATTAGATCTACACAATTCTAAATGTATAATTTACTGAGTTGGGTTACTTGTGTTGGTGTAAATTGTCTAAGAAGTACAAGATTTGTTCTATATGCTCCTTCCAAGTCTTGTTGAAGATGAGAATGCCATCCAAGTAGATGATGAAGAAGGATTTAAGGAAAGTCTTGAGTAGATAATCCATCAAGTGCATGAAAGTGGTTGGTGCATGGGTGAGGCTGAAAAACATGTCTAACCATTCATATAATCCTTCTTGAGTCTTAAATGGTGTCTTCTAAAAGTCTTCTAGATAGACCAAAACATGTTGGTAACATGTCTTTAGGTCAGTCTTGGTGAAGTATTATGTACCTTAGAGATGGTATATAAGGTCATAAATGCACACAATGGATACCAATTCTTCATCATGATTTTTTTCAATGCATAATGGCCTATATAGTGTCACCAAGACCCATCCTTCTTAGGTGTGAGGACTATCAGACTCCTGCAAGGTGAAGAGATAGGGCTAATCTTGCCCTGATTAAGAAGCTCTTGAGTCTAGTAACAAACCTCACCATTCTCCCAAACTAATCTACAATAGAGGGGGTTATTCAGAAGAGGAGATATAGGAACCAAAAAGATGTGGTGCTTTATTATGTAGTGTGTTGGATAGTCTTCAAGTTCTACAAATATTTCACTACTCTACTCCAGTAACTCATTAAGCTAATATTACTATGATGATTTCTGAGTGATATGTGTTACAAGGGTGTGTTTTGATTTTGAATGTATAGGTGTATCAGGGTAGACCATGAGTAACACATACTTATATGCATGAAAAATGACATTATAAAATTATTTGGTAGAGACCAAGATGACTTTAGTCATGGGCACTAAATAAAAAAGTTTGTAGAAGTGATCTACAACATTAATAGTCTAATGATTTAGATTGGATTGATATGTAGCTTCACAGTCATACAAGTATGGTCTCTTTAGTAGGATGCCTTAGACCACTAGATGTATGAAGTCACAAGTGACATTGCCCTCCATAGGCTTGAATTTTTATTAAAAAGTACACTGCTAATGAATATATATATATATATATATATATATATATATATATATATATATCCCCTATTTTAACCACCGTAAAGACTATGGATTTAGATCTGCAATAGTGGTAATGGTAAGGCATTAAGATTTGGACTATGCAATGATGTTTTTTTGAATGCCACTAATAATGATGATGTGGAGCGGCTGACCCTTCACCTATAAATTGGTATGGAAGAGACTTTCACACTCTTTAGAGATGTCAATTTTAGAGGTGATGGTACTTAGACAAAAGGCATCTAGATCAATGTCATCCATCAGTGTGTGTCTTGATGTATATTGTGTGAGTAGGGATTGTTGTGCATGGCATTCAAAATCATTGTGAGTGGATGAGTGATGGAAATGGAACCACTTATCACTTGAATTTTTCTTATTACCTTTATTTGAAGCAAAAGGCACTATAGCCTTCTAAGGATGATCCGTATTCTAGGGTTACTCTCCTTTATATGAAGTATGTTTGTGTTTGTGTAGAAAGTTGTGATGTGAAGTTGTGTGAAGGTTGGGCCTTATACACTGCAATGGATGAAGAGGTGACACACTACTTCATCTTTGCCTTGGATTTGATATTTGTAGCATTATGATATGCTTGCTCTAAAGTGTCAAAAGTAAATAATTCCATATTCACATGAATATAAGGTGAGAGTTCACTGATGTACTTTAGTACCTTATATTATTCACTCAAGTTATCACATAGGCACATAGAGTAGTCATGGAAAATGTTAGTGTAGTTTTCCACAAACCAATCTTGACACTTGTGTAATCATTAGAAATTGATGTATTCATATTCAAAGTGGTGCAAAGGGTATTATTCTTCCATTAGTGCATTGATAAAAGCCTTTTAGGATTTAATTAGAACACTCTTATGCATGTTGTGAACTGAAGCTCTCCCATTAATGAATAATGAATATAGACATCTTCAGTATTGTGAAAGTGATATTCTCATCATTGGTGAAAGAATTGACTAAGAATTATGCCTCAAGTTGTTGAATCTAGGCATCCAATGCTTTGGCATCGATCTTGACTTCAAATAGAGGGATGTTGAGATTGACTTGAACTTTGAAGGGTGTTTATTACTAAAACCATTGTTGAGAAAATTATGGAGGGGTGATAGAAGGCATTGGATTGAGATTTAACATCAATTTTTGGAAGTGGCCAAAATGTTTGGTGTATTTTCCCTCTATTGTGTCAATGATGAGCTTGTGTACCTTGGGGGCTAACTCAGATTACTTCTAGGCATCAACCATCTTAATTTTACTATGATGTTCTTCTAGATATTGTAAAACAAAATTGATTGACAAACCTTCATTTTTGAGTTGTGCTTGTGTGTTTATAGGCATAGAAAGTTATAGATATTTTAAGCTCTGATATCAATGATCTACACCATGGGACCCAAGACCAAACATGCAAAGCAAAATTGAGTTTTGGTTATGCAAAGTGAATGGGAAAAGCTAATTCAAAAAGAAAAAATAAACACATTCAATGAAGTAGAAGTCTTACTTTTAGGAAATGCAACTTTTATTCATTGAAAAAGTATAGGGAAAGACTGGTATAATATGCTACAGTACTTGATTTATAGAGTAGATATGTGAAGCATGCTATCTGTGTTATGACTATGTGGAGCATCGACCTTAAGCTGGTTGTGTATGTTACATATTTATATAGATAACATACAATAATGGTTGTAACTGATATTAGTTACTAAACATATAGTTGCATTGATTCATCTTCTAGGATGGATGACAGTTGGTAAAAACCTTGAAACACATGGCTGAGATGAGACAATATGTGGATGTGTTATGGAGTCTAAGATTCATCTAGGCACACAAAACTATGAGTTGAAATGTGGGGTTGGGATGCATATGGGTTTATGAACTATGGCATAAAACTACAAGGTGCAATATACTTTAGGTGTAAGGGCACAAAAGTTAGTAAGCTAGCATATGACTTATGCAATGTGTGGGATTACAAGTTAGGAAGTTCATAGTAATGAGTGTGTAGGGGATAGTGCACATAAATTTTCAATATGGAATGGGACTTATGAATATGAATATGAGCAAACTTATGGAAAATAGTTCACAAGATTGGGTGAGAGGCATGCACCGTAATGAGGAGTAAGCTTATTTATGCAGGGAGTGCATATAGATCATTTTAAGTTCTTAAGTGATTATTGTTATAACCTCTTATAAAATAAAAAATGTCCCATTGTAAAAAAAATCTTTCTCATCATTTTGAGAATGGAAATATGGTTTTCTTTGTAGCTTGGTATCTATCATGTTTTTAAATTTATAATTTTTTAGTCCTTATTTGATACAAATACTTAGGAAAACTAAAATTTACCCAAAGATTAGAATCAAAAATTGGTTTATTAATTTTATTAGCCCATACTTAGGCAACAATAAACCTCCCTCAAATTTCATATAAATACTTTTGCATGGTCTATTAGGCAATGATAGAGGCACGAAAAACAAATATTTCCCAAATTTAGGCTTGTTTTTGAAACATTACATCCTATATTGAATTTAGAGATCTCTTAAATTTTAGTCCAGTATACATACTTTTGAAAATAAGACATGTCTTGCCTACACCAAAAATACCTGAGTATTTGGAAGTATGTGTGATGTAAGAGTATCTAGGGTTGATAAGCTATATTTCATCACCTAAAAATATATGTTGTGTGTCAAAGTGTTTTTTGACTTATCAATAGTATCAACATTGTTTCACTTATCGAAGATTATCAAAATAAACTTGAGAAACAATTATAGAGCTCCAAAACTCTAACAACATCAAGTATAAAAAGTGTTTAAATATAATTTGGATAAGAGGCTTATCCTACTTTGGTAAAATGGCTAAGAATATATAAATGATAAGGCACAAGGGTGAACATCAGATCTACAATAGGCCAATTAATGTGCTAAACTCAAATGTACCATATTCTAAATTTATAAAATTGAGAAAGGCTATTAATGGAAAGTATAGCCATGCTAAATATAAAAATGACAAAAAAATTACATAGTTGTTTCTAATGATAATATAGTGTTATATTTATTAATGCAATAATTAAGAAGGAAGACAATTATAAATCAATCATCAAAATCTAGATCTAGTGTCTCTAGCTCTATGGATACTTACATCATCTTGGGACAATTATGTCGATGCTAGTGTTTGAGATTGATGCTAGTGTCATGTATTTAATATGCAATCAAATATGATGTGACCACCTGAATACTTATACATTTGGATTCACTTTCACTCTTGTGCTTTCAGATCTAGGTCATGGACTATCACTCCTAATAAAATGGTAAAACCCTATCTTTTCATCTTCAATATGACCTTGGGGAAAAATGGGTTAGTGGGAACATGATGTCAATCTAAGCTAAAATGACTTAACTATCAAAGAGAGATACATACATATCCAATAATCTAAAAGAGGGCCTTAGACTCATGTAATTCTCCCCTATGTGTTGGCTTATGTGTGAATCATGCAATGTGTAAACTTAGTGACCTAGTTTGTAACTTAGAAAATATGACCTTATGACCACTCCTTTAGTACTTTATATTTGTAGATGTGATGTAACTATGACCAGTGTAGAAATAGGGAAGTTTTGATCAATTAAGTGCTTGATAGAGTGCTTTCTAATAAGTGCTTTAGTCTCTTTGGTCCTTTTTAGGTGAGGAACGAAGATGGTTAATATTATATTCATAAAAACTCTATTGGGAGATCTCGCATTAAATAACTTAGGATGATCATTATGATATTTTTTATTTAAAAATTGGATGACTTCAGGGAACTAAACGCTTGCATCAGGCTAAGACAATAACATCAATGTTACTGCTTGATATAGACATTACTATCTAGGGAGAAAGAGAGCAGGCATAATCTCATAATTTATAGAGGTGTAAGATAAGTAAAATTAAACATTCTAGGAAAGATAGGATGTCTATGTCATAAATATTAGGCTAGTTATACTAAGAGATATACCAAGGGCACAAGATATACTAGACACGAGGCTTAGAAAAATAAGGCATATGTATATCTAAGAGGAATATCCAAGGTCATGAGTTTGCCAAGTGTACAAGATTGAGGTGCTACATAATCACAAAATGTTGTATACATTTTCCCCACCTCTAATATAGTAATTAAATTTCTAGTTTAACAGAGAGGAATAAGTACATGGGTGTGTATACACACCTTATCTTTGCTTGAGTTAAATTTGAGTGCTTTGATAGAGATTGCTTTGAGTGCTTTGCTAGTAAATTACTTGCAACCAAGATCATGTTATATTTTATAATCAATACATATAATCTATGTCAAAATTACTTGAAATAGATTGAAATTTAAAGATCAAGGTTTAGGATTACACCTATGTGTCGATGTAACCACCTTACCCATTAGAAAGCTATTTTTAAAAAATGTGTATCATTGCAAGGCTCTAGAACTGATATTAGGATAAATATAGATAATTATTTAAAGTGAATATATCCAAGGAGATAGAGAGAGATTGGAAGGCACATGCCTCCAAATTTGAATCAAAAGTGAGTTGCCACCAAGCAATGAAGATTAGCTCAACTGTGCAACCCAATGATACTCCTAACCTGATGAGTTTGGATGATCAAGTCCAAATTAAAACTTGGCAAGATTGAGTAATTTAATATGCTAACCATGCCAATATTTAAACCAATTACTATAATATATTGGCTCAATAAAATCCTTAAAATTATATTAGGTATCATAATGTGCAATAGTTTTGGAATTTGAATTTGATTTATATTTTATAATGTTAGGCTCATGTTTCATAGCATATGCACCAATTTTTCTCATACTAAAATTTTATTTAAAAATGGTACAATGTATATAATTCTACTACAAATGTGTATAAAAATCATATAACTTTGTGCTTTGGCCAATTTAGAAAATTATGTATGTGTGGAGAACATGATTCCAAATTATGCCCCCACTATATTTGAAGAAATATGAAACTGATATAAGAACGATATGGAGGACATGTTTATAAAACATGCCCCCACTATAAACTAGAGATTATAAAAAATAAATAGATGTGGAGAATATGATTCCAAAGGATGCCTCCACCAAATCTATGAATTATAGTACCATACTTAATGAATGTGGAGAACATGCTTCCAAAGCATGCCTCTAATGAATCTATGAATCATAATACCATACTTAATGAATGTGGAGAACATTACTGCAAAGCATGCCCCCACTAAATATGAACCATGAATGTGTGGAAGCCATGCCATCATGACATGCCCCCATTGAATTTATAAATTGGTGTAATTAATATAAACTATGTGAATGTGGATAACATGCTTCCAAATCATGCCACCAATATAATCTAGAAACTGTGAATGTGTGGAAACCTTGACATCATTACATTCCCCCACTTAATATATAAATTGGTATAATTACCATATATTGTGTGAGTGTGGAGAACATGCTTCCAAATCATGCCCCTACTATAATCTGGAAATTATGAAAAATGTGGAAGCCATGTCACCATGACATGCCCCCAAAAGGGTAAGACAATTGTATATATAGGAATGTAACCATGTAGCATATAGAAGGAAACACATCTAGGTAGATGTAACATTAAAGTGTATAGAATCAATTTGATCACATTTAGGTCTAAGATACATGATAAACATCATGGTAACATCTAGATAGTAAAATTATAATATAAATAAGTAAACAAGCACACACATAATAACACTCAAAATCAAGTCAAAAGGTAATGGTCCAAGGAGATTACAAACAAGGGGCATGTTCAAATGTTGTGAAATTGAATGGTCATGACTTTTTCAAATGTCCACAAAATCAAGGGATGACATTGTCAAATGTCGATAGAATGTAATGACATATTTAAATGTCCAATAAGGTAATCATTGGCATCGAGGGAACATATAATGGAGCATATTCAATGCTTAAAAAAGCAAGGCAAAACACTCAAGGAAGTGTGTAAATGAAAAGCATAAAAAACTAGCATAAACATGTCATAGTGGCCCATGGATCAAATGCATTATGAAGAAATATCAAGTACATAACATATCAAGTACCATATGTAAAGTATAAACATGGATAATAGTCATGTGTTAGTACATATGTATGATCAAAAATGATAGTGTAAAGTGATCATTGAATTATATAAACTATGTATATCAAGATCATATAAGATGGATGCCCCCAACATCTTGATGACATGACTAGCAGGAAGGTCCAACACCCATAAGTGTATCATGTATCTATGTATGATTATGTATGTTTAGGAATGAGTAAATGATATGCTAGTCTTGAATATGGAACTTACCCATATATGCCAAGGAGCTAATAAAACATATAGATGCCAAAAATGTTTTTGGATTTTTGAATATTTTTTGATTCTTTTGCTATTTTTGATGATGATGAAAGATCATCCTATGATCTTATCCAATGGATGGTCATAGATGTATCCTCTAATTGTGAACCTTACAACCTAAATTTAGATATTTTAAATTATTTATATCATGATTGGTTAGGTTGAAAATGGATGTAGCATGTTTCTACTCACATTTTGCATGTGTAGTAAAAGATGTAATGCTATCATTAGAAATATGTATTAATTTTCCTTCACGAGGAAAAGAAATGCGTTGTTGATTTTGGTCAATTTTTAATTTCATTTGGTATAGCCAAAAAGTTCCAAGTGTAAATGCATATGGCTATGTGGCAGGCATAACACAAACCCATGTTTGAATTACTTTAAGACCACAAGTAATTGGTATTGTTATATTTCCTAAGGAGTCTTTCCAAGTGAGCTTCTTTTACACATCTTGTAATTTAAAATTGAGATACTAAAAATTCTTTTTGCTGCATGGTTTTGGTTTATATAGGATTAATATGGTTGTGCTAACAATGAACACCACCCATGTATAAGGAAATTGTTAAATCTTGGTGATGTGTACACTTTTTGATTCTATACACTTGAGGATTTGGGATAGGATTAGGAACTTGTATGGGCTCCATATTAAGGAAATTTTGCAAAGCACTCATATAAATATTAGGGGCACCACCTTTTTGTGCATGATGCTGATTTGGTATTTTATCTCTCTCATTTGTATAAGGGATAATACTTTGGTACTTAAAGGGAGAAAAAATGGTTAAGAAACCCTTTGGTAAGCTATAGAACCAATTTTGAGCCTCATCAAAAATGTTCATATGGAATATCTTTAACAATAGTTTGTCATCATTTGCCCATTGAATTAGAGAATGTACATAATTTAACATGTGATCAAATGGTTTTTTATTGTGACAAAATATAGGCATATGTGATAATTCAAAACCATGTGGAGAAGGATATTCAAGCAGACATTGTGTAAGAGATTGTTGATTGAATAGGGTAATATTTGTATTAGCATTATGGAAAACCAGTTATAATTGAAGTATATAAACTTGTTTTTGAAGATCCATAATAGTTCTCATCAAAAATATAAGATAATCCATGAGAATGGTGGTGTTTTAGATAGTTTTTATCATTGAATCGAAACCACCCTTACTTTTAGATGTAGGTATATGAGTATCATCATTATCATGGACAACAAGTGCAAGTTTGGAATCCTTGAATTTTGGATGTTTTGGTAATGGTAATGGATATTTGAATTTTGGTACCCTTGGTGTATTATTAGAAGAGCTTGGAATGGATTTAGAACTTGAATAATGCACCTTTTGTAAAGATATAGAAAGTGGAGTTTGAGGAAGCATTGGTGAAGGAACCTCTTTTGGTGTGGTAGGAATCTCATTTTTTTGAGACACATTGCTTAATTTAGAACATTAATATTATCTTACCCTACAAATGCATGGTGTTTGTTTTTTATTGATAGCTTAATATGACTTGGTAAAAATGCCATAATTTCTTGGTTAACCTTTCAAAAAAATTCAATATCAAATGAAGGCCAAGAAGGATTATCACCCCTAATAATGGGAATATTATTTGTAAATTTATGAATAAGAGTGGTTTTGATCAATGAACCTGAAAGAACACACCCTTTATTAATGATTTATAAATCCTCTAAGATTTCCTTATGGAGTTGACAAAAATTATCATGATCAAGTGAAAATAACTTATCTTCATGGGGGGTCAAATTTGGTATAGAAGGAAAGGGCATATTATTTGGATCCTCCTTGGGATGGATTACATCATGTCTTGAAAGGATAGGAGCATAGACATGATTAGGGGATAGTAGTTACCATAATTTAAGGATTTTATATTATTTGGCTTAGCAATTGGAAGAATGAAAGAGTAATAGATTTTGATCCCTACTTAGAGAGATTATTGAAGGGTTTCATAGTCATAATAATCAAAGCAATAAATGTCATCCATGATAAAAGAGAGAAATAACACAAATATGCAACATCCATGATAAACATCTACTAGAGAATGCTTATGCAACAATGATGTTCAAAGATCGAATTCACCAAATGTTTAACCTTAATTTGGATACGAGGATTGTCTTACTTGGGTGAAAGGTTAAGGATAAATAAATTATAGGATAAAAGGTGTTTATCAAATCTACAATAGGATAATTAATGTGATAAACTCAAATGTACCATATGTTGAATTTATAAAATTGAGATAGGCTATTAATGGAAAGTACAACTATGCTAGATATACAAATGACATAAAAGTAAGTAAATAGTTATTTCTAATACTAATACAACGTTATATCTAGTACATGTGTGAATTAGGTAGGAATACATTTATGGATCAATTGTTAAATTCTATATCTAGTGCCTCTAGTTCTTTAGATAGTTGCATTGGCTGAGGACAATTACATCGATACTAGTATCTAAGCTCAATGCTATCGTCCTATATGAAATATGTGATCAAACAAGATGTGACCACATGGATGCTTCTAGGTTTGGATTCACCTTTGCTCTAGTGCATTATCATCTAGGTCATGGACTATCACTCCTATTAAAATGGAAAAACCTTAGCTTTTCATCTTAAATATGACCTTGGGGAAAATGGGTTAGTGGGCACACAGTGTCAAGATGACCCAAAATGGCCCCATTGTCAAAGGGCATTACCTATATATCCAATACTATAGAACAAGGCCTGAGACTTATGTAGTTCTCCTATAAATTTTGTCTTGTGTGTAAATTGTGTAATTTGTAACAAAGAATGAGAAAACTTGTAAATTTGAAAATATGACCTTATGACTATTCTTTTAGTACTTCAAACTTCTAGATGTGTTGCACCTGTGACTGGCATAGAAATAGGAAAGATTTGGTTAATTTAGTGCTTGATAGAATGATTGTTGATAAGTTCCTTGGTTTCTTTGGTATTTTCTAGGTGAGGAATGAATTAGGGTTGATATTGTATTTATACCAATCCTATCGAGAGATAACTTGCATAAAATCACTTAAGTTGATCATTGTGATATGTTTCATTTGAAATTTGGATGAGTTTAGGGTAGTGGACACTTATGTCAAGATAGGAAAATAATGTTTATGTTCCTATCTAGCCTAGACATTGCTATTTAGGGATAAGGAAATCATGCATAGGCTTAAAACTTACAAAAGTGTATGATAAGTACATTTTAAGCATTTTGGATGAGATGGGATGCCTATGCCATCAATGTAGGGCTAGTCAGATTATGAGATAGATTAAGGGGCACACGATAGAGAAGATGAAGGCTTGTAGAAGCAAGGCATATGTATAAATAAGAGGAACACACAAGGTCATGAGTTTTCCAAGTGTATGAGACCAAGGTGATACATAATCACAAAATATCATCTACAAAAAGATTCAATCATCTTCTAAGATTCATATTGACCCCTACTTTGTGTGTGTGTGTGTGTGTGTGTGTGTGTGTGTGTAACTAGTTAAAAAAATTGATGGTCTTGAAATCATAAGCCTAAATTAACCCACATTACATAATTACCCCAATGTGTTAGAGTGGTCATGTTCACACTGGCTAGTGGTTTGGGTTATTTCTAAACCAAATTTGTATTAGACTTTTTCACACCCTCTATAGGAGTTAATATTAATTGGGAGTTTTTTTATAATTTTTAGATTATTTAGATTTGTAAGGATAAAATTATTGTCATAGTGTTTTCATTGATGTCAATCTGATGTCATTAATGTCAAAGTGTGTTGTCATTGATGTTTAGATGCATCTGGTGAAGATGCATGGTGAGTAATCATGATGTGAAGGTTGATGTAATTTATTTCAAGGTGCATATAATGAATATGCATGATGAGTGGTCTATGATATATAATATTGTGTGATTGCTATGATAAGGAAGCCATGTGACAAGAAGGCAACCTAATGTCTTTTTGTTGAGAGATAATTTGAAGGCAACATAATGTTTCTTCAGTTGGTTATTTTCAAGGTTATTTCAGTGGTGTAAGAGTGATATTTTATGAATGTTATTACTTGATATCATCATTGAGGTAATCATATTTAAATACTAGTCCTTGAGTATAAGGGGTCTTAAGAAGCCTAGTCATAATAAACATAATCATATCATGAGCATGTGCATGATGAGCATGAAGAGGTATGTGTAGAGGTATGACATTGTTTAAGGAACATGTAAGGCATGTGATAAAGGTTTATAACCATCAGAGAGTGTTTCAAGTTTAGTTTTTAAGTGTCAAGTGCTTGAGAAGACTAGTCATGGCACTAGTCATAACATGTAAAGTCTTAATGAGAAGGTTTGAGTATGGTGGCTTGGTGAGATGGATGCACAAAGGCATAAGAGGCATTGGAGCACTCATGAGAGTCTTAGGGTAAGCTTATAGGGGTAGGACCTTTAGACCTAGTCTGCACTTAAATCATTTAAAGACCTTGTCTGGCCTAATAAAGTATCATGATCAGTTGTCAAGGCATATGAAGAATGTATGATAATTTTTAAGAATTTATGAAGTTGATTTAGTATCTGAGAGAGGTGGAGTGTGCATGGAAAGAGGCTTAAAGGTTAGTTTCTAGGTCTAATGTGGTTTACAGGTGAAGGTTTAGAGAACAAAGAGAGAGATGATGGCCAAATGAGGTATGCGATTTAGATTTTGAGATAAGAATGAGCATGTGATAATTTTAAGTAGTGTGATAGATTATCCCAAGTGTGTTGACCAATTTTGAGGTCAAAATTTGAATTTTTAGACTTGAAAAAATGTTTTAAGGTCTCTCGAATGTATAGGATGATGAGTTATCTACCCAAGAAGGTTTTTAAAGTGTTCATTGGCATGTGAAAAATTTGCATGAGGACCAAAAATATTAATGTTATATGAGGAAGGGTTCTAAATAAAAGTTTTAGGAATTATTTTTTGGAACAAGAGGTTAATATTTATGAATGTCTGCTAGGAATGGAAGATGATTTAAACCCTCAAAGAACCCTAATAGTGACCCAATATGAAATAGGTTGTTCTAAAGTGATCATAATGATTTGGTATGGATATTTTAGTGATTTGAGGTTTTATTTAACTCTCCCAAGCATCTCCAAGTGTGATTAAGTCTTCAGGGGAGTGAGTGGACCTTATAGGAAACGCCTTATTTATCAAAAAATTTCTATAGCAGTCAAAGTTGACCAAGTCAAAGTTGTTAAATGGATGGAGTAAAAAGTTTGAGAATTTTAGTTTGTGATCATGAAGGTTTTTGAACAATTTATATCCATAATGTGTGAACATTTGGTGATCCAATTTAGTTAGTCGCTAGCAAGCCTAATGAAGAAAAATAGTGTAAAACCCAGGGAGTATGAAAAGGTCAATTTTGGTGTGATTTCATGAAAGAGTGATGGATATAAGTACATGGATATGTTTTTTTAGAGTTTTATGTCCTATTAATGATTTTTATAAGATTTTTTATTCATTTAAATTAGTGAAAATGTTGAATCTAAAATGGATTATCTGGCTGAATGAGGTTTGTGAGAGAGAAGGTCAACAAATTGGTATGAAAGGCCAAAATTTTATATTAGAGCTTATGATATTTTTGTTTTAGGTTTTTATTATTATGTTTTAGGATAATTTTCATGAATTATATGTCCTTTATTGTTTTCTTTTAGGTGTCATAATTTAAAGTTTCCATGATTGTGTTTTGAGGCTACTTGGCAGTTTAAAGTAAGCATTTTACAGAGAAGAGTTTGGGCCTGTATACCATGATTTGAAGTATATAATGAAGTTTTTGATTACCTAAGGTCATGATTTTTTTGAATATGTGATTTATTGTTATGGTTATTTTTAAAAAATGTTTTTATGCTTCAGTTGTTTAAGATAGAGTTTCTATGTGTATGAACGCCTATTGTGAATAGTGTTTTGAGAAGGGGTTCAAGTGGTGGTTGGACCCAAAAGGTGTTGTGGAATGAAATATAAGTTGGATAAGGTATATTTTATTGACTTGTTAAAATATATTATCTATTAATGAAGTTTATTTTGTTTCAAGGGTTCATGAGGTAACATGTTGCCACAATAGGCCTAATTGAATTAAGTCTCCTTAAGGCCTAAAAGAGGATTCAGTCTATTAAGTTATGGTAAACATAATATATTATTTTATTCATGTTTTAAATGTGTTATAAGACCTATTTTAAGGTAAATAAAAGTGTTCAATTTTATGTGTCTGACCAAGGTGTGTGAGATCAAGTGACTTATATAAGAGAAAGACTAATTAGGCCTAATTGAAGGAGTTAGGAAATTAAGTGCAAGAGAATGATAGAGCACATTGAAGAGTGGAAGGATGTAATTTATACCATAATATGGTGTATATAGATAGTATTGAATATATAGTAGAAGGTTTGAGCATGAATATCAAGTTCATATGACCTAATCAAGTCAAGAAAAGGGTTAGTTGAGTGAGGGAGCCTAGAAAGCAGTTTTAGAGGGATAGAAGAGTGAGAAGAGATAAAGAAGGTGATCATCATCTATTTTTTGAGAAATAAGGTTTTTTGAAGGTGATAAATAGTTATATGTGGCTGATTTGGTGCTAAGTCATCTAGGGGGTTTGGTCCTCCTTGCAAGTGAGCATTTGTTAAAGCCTAGATGAGTTTATGCTTAGCTAGTTGGGGTTAGTGCTCCATGTGGAGTTGGTGCTTCACTAAATCATGGTTTTTATATTATAAAACTATATTAAATTTTCAAATATCAGTGGGTTTTATTACTATAGAGGTTTTACACATATATGGTATGTTATCTTGTTTCATGCTCTTGTATGGTTGTTTGCTAAATCTATGTACTTGTATGAATGGATCATGAATGTTAAGTTGAATTGAATGAATGTTTTAAAGACTAATTCAAACCCCCTATTAGTCATTATGATTCCAAAAATTGGTATCAGATCAAGGTAATTTATAATAATCCTAATATCTAGAAGGTGATCATAGAAACACAAGATGGCTAAGTAGTTAAGAAAAGAAATTCAAGAGTTGAGATCTATGGTCAAGGATCTTGAAGAACAAATATGTATCCTAAAGAGTGACATGGTCAAAGAAGACAAAAGGGATGAAAATACCATCAAGTATCTAAATAATCATTTAGAGGTTATAGATACATGTTTGAGATCAAAATAAGTTGAGTGTGATTAGTTGAAGTCTAAGCTAGGTTACTTTAAGGTAGAGAATGAGTAGTTCATAGAAAAGATGAACAAGTTTGAGAAAGGTCATGAAAAGATAGATCAAGTAAAGAAGAATGCCAACATAAAGATAAATATGAGAAGACAAATCAAATAAATTTATGCCATAAGGTATTCCAATTTCTCCCATGGTCATTATTTTTCTTGTTATTAGTTTGGACATAAACCAAATAACTGTCGAATGATACCACCCAAGAATGAGTTTTCATGGGACTATGGTAAAGGAAGCAATTATCCAAGAAGATATAACAAACCACATTAATCAAGAGGTATGTCTAACAAGAGTAAGGTTATTTTCTATGAGTGTCAATATGATGGCCATATTGCAAGATTTTGTAAGATTAGATTAAATAATTCCTCAAGTTATAACAAGATGTTGGAAGATCCTAAGAGACAAATCATGGTATGGAGACCAAAGAAGATGAGAAATAGTCATGATAAACCTATAGATCAAGATGAACTAATTTCCATGATAGAATGCTAAGAGTGTTTGGTATTATCTCAAATAGAGAAGAAGAAGGAAGATGTAGACAAGAAGATAGAGGTGTCAATCATGACCAAGAGAATCCTAAAGAAAGACTATTATCCTCATGATTTCAAGTTGGTTGAGAAAAAAAGTGAGATCTGGGAATCTCCTGATATTACATTATTTGAGAGTTATATGAAGTGAGATGTCTTTGTTAGACTTCATAGAGGCATTCATCACTCAATAGAAGCATCATGGATGTGTGTTTTGGGGTTGTTACATAAAAATTCATGGATCATGATATAGAAAGATGGAGAGCCTTGATTTGGAACATAAAGAGTAAATCATATAACTATATGGTATAAAGGCTTGAGGTAGCTATGATAATGATAGTAAGAAGATCACAAAGATGTGTTAATCAATTATATAGAGGTAGAATAATTATGAACATCATAATATCAAAGGTACATGATGGTTTGGAGGCATATATCATTGGTGCAAGTCATCCATGGCCAAGAGGATGTTTTAAGAGTCCCATAGATGTGTTGGTGAGGTTTTGAAGATCTCAATTTCCATTTGGAGAAATCAAAATGCATATCACAAGCTTAGAAAATCTAAGATCTCATTGACCATCATATAAATCCTCCTAGACTAGTAAGTTTGTAATTTTATTAAACGTACCTAAAATGTGAAACTTGGTCAAAGGTTTACATGGAGATGATTTAGATGTCCCGAGAAGTTGTCCTAAAAAATTGGTGTCATGAGGAGTCTTCTAGATCAAGTTATATGCCATCAAAATTGGTCTATAGATAAGAGATGTGCCATAGACCATCAAGTTTAACCCTTGGGAAATAGTTGTGTAATTCAAAAAATTTAACCATTGAATTTGAATTTTAACTAGTTTGCTAAGGAACCCGAGAGCATGAAAAATTGAATAGAAGTCATGATATTGATCAAAATAGGTTGGTATAAAAATAAACAATGAAATAGACAACATGAATAAAATCTTCCAAGTGAAAAGAGTTCATGATTGTCTATACAATTATAATGAATGCATGTTAAAGTCAAAATTTGTAGACTGTGAAAAGTTATAGAGACATGAGTAGATAAAAATGTGATTAGAACTGGTGTAAAGCCTTGGAAATGATGCTTTTAATGTTTTATGATGTTCTTGGTTTCTTTTATATATTTTCCATGCATTGAGCCAGATATATAAGTGTATTTTTTTCAAGAAAAACATCATGAAAGTTGACTATGTCATGAAGGTCTTTGACAATGGCTAAAAAGGTTACTTGTAGACTTTTTCATTGGGGTATAACCATGAAGAGTTGAGTATTATATGTGCATCAAGATGACCTTAAGGTCATAGCGGAATAAGACACATGTTTTATAGTCTCAGTTTTTATGTCATGAAGAAGACAAGTTATGATAGAGTTCTGTCATAGTGAAACATGTAAGCACATACCTAGTTGATAGAATGATGCAAGGAGGATGTCATGATGAGGTTTGTAGACATGAAGGAGGTAGATTGATGCAAAAATAACATCTGAGATACCATATGGGCATGGCATGAGTGATATTTTCTCTATCATGGAAGACTAGATTATTCCCTTAGAATAATATATTTGATTGCAAACAAACCTAATAGACATGGTGGATAAGCATTAATTATAAAGATGTTTTATTCTCATAGACATTGAGTATGATTACTCTAGGAATTTGAAGATGACCTTTGGGTCATGTGACATAGGTTTATATGCTCGATATACCTTAGTTTTGTGATGTGAAGGTGATAAATCAAGATAAAAGTTTGGTAGACAGTGAACTAGGTGTTTTATAGACCTAATGAGCAGTGAACTAATAAAAGAAGGGTTGTCATGATCAAAATGTCTCATGGAACTAAGAAGATGATAACATGAGTATTTATGGTGTGAACAAAGATTTAAGGTCCAATAAAGCATGAATGAGGTTAGAAGAGATTGTTATTCATTATGTGACTCAAAATTAAAGTATGGACATAGGAGGATCTTGTTAACTCTATGATTTAAAGGATCAAGGTAGATATGTGAAAGTTAAAGTAAGTATGAAGGCATATTTGAGGTTGTTGTTAGATACATAAGGATATGAATAAAAATCTAAAAGTTAAGATGGATCTTTGTATGTAGTTTAGTCAAGATGTAGATGACATAAGAGGCATGGTTTCTTAAGTATCAACTCAAGCATTCTATAATTTGTCTATAACAACTAGTATGAGCATAAGGTGAGTATTTGGTCGACATTTCATTGTGGTTTCTTGAATTTTAGGTCCAAGGATCATATATATTTTTTTGGAAGACCCTTTGGAATAATGTAAAAGTAGATAAAGGATAGTTTGGGGGAGGAGAGATTGATCAGAGTGTAGTGTGTTTTTCCATCATTGAAAAAGGGGGAGTTTGTTGGCATAATGTTATCATTGATTTCTAGATGAATATGGTGAAGATTCATGGTGAGTAATCATGATTTCAAGGTTGATGCCATTGATGCCAATGTGTATTTAGTGAAGATGCATAGTGAGTGGTTTATGAGATATAAGCTTGTGTGTTTGATGTGATAAGGAAGCCATGTGACAAGGAGGGAACCTAATGTCTTTCTATTGAGAGAGAATTTGAAGGAAACTTAATGTTTCTTATATTTTTTATTGTTAAGGTTGTTTTAGTGGTGTAAGAGTGTTGTCTAATGAAAGTTATTTTTTGATATCATAATTGAGGTAAGCATGTTTAAGTATTAGTCCTTGAGTACAAGGTGTCTTGAGAAGCCTAGTCATAACAAGCATAGCCATATCATGAGCATGTGCATGGTGATCATGAATATGTATATGAAGAGGTATTACATTATTTTAGGATCATGTAAGTCATGTCATCAAGGTGTATAACCATCAAAGAGTTTTTCAAGATCAATTGTTAAGTGTCAAGTGCTTGAGAAGCCTAGTCATGGCACTAGTCATAACATGTAAAGTCTCAATGAGAAGGTTTGAGTATGGTGGCTTGGTGAGATGGATGAACAAAGGAATAAGAGAATGTATGAGGTTGATTGGATAAGTATGTGAAGCATTGGAGCACTCATGAGAGTCTCAAGGTGAGCTTATAGGGGTAGGACCTTTAGACCTAGTTTGCACTTAGACCATTTCAAGACCTTGCTTGGCCTAATGAAGTATCATGATCTATCGTCAAGGAATATGAAGAATGTATGAAAATGTTTAAGCATGTATTAATTTTATTGAGTATGTGAGAGGTGTAATGTACATGGAAATAGGCTTGAAGGTCAGTTTCTAGGCCTAATGTGGTTTACAGGTCAAGGTCTAGAGAGTAAAGAGAGAGATGGTGGCCAAATGAGGTATGAGATTTAGATTTCAAGATAATTTTGAGAATGTGATAATTTTTAGTGGTGTGATAGATTTTCTCAAGTGTGTTGACCTATTCCAAGGTCAAAATTTGAAGGTTTAGGCTTGACCTATTCTAAGATGATGAGTTATCTACCTAAGAAGGTTTTTCAAGTGTTAATTGACATGTGAAGCATCTTCATGTGGACCTAATATATTCATGGTAGATTTTGAAGCGTCATAGATCAAATTTATAGTAATTATTTTTTGGAATGAGGGGCTAATATTTATGAACAATGGCTAATATTGGAAGATGGTTTAAACCCTCAAAGAACTCTAATAGTGACCCAATATGAAAGAAGTTGTTATAAAGTGATTAGAATGGTTTGGTATGGATATTTTAGTGATTTTATGTTGTATTAAACTATCCTATGAATATACAAGTCTAATTGAGTCTTCAGGTGAGTGAGTGGGCCCTATAAGAAAGGCCTTGTTTCTAAAAGATTTGATATAACAGTTAGAGTTGACCAAGTCAAAGTTGTTAAATAGATGAAGGAAAAAGTTTGATACTTTTAGTTTGTGTCCATGAAGGTTTATAGACACAGTATATCTCTCAAGTGTGAAAATTTGGTGATCCAAGTTGGCTAGTCACCAATAGGCCTATTGAAGAAAAATAATACAAAACCCAGGCAAAATCAAAAGGTGGATTTTGGTGTGATTTCATAAAAGTGGATGGAAATAAATGAATGTGTATTTTTTTGGTAATTTTATTTCCTAATAATTATTTTTATAAGGTTTTATATTTAGTGAAATTAGTGAAAATGTTGAAGCCAAAATGGTTTGTTTGGTTGAGTGAGGTCTATGAGAGAGAAGGTAAAAAAAATGGTCTACAAGATGAATAGTTGCCATTAGAGATTATGATATTTTTTTTGTAGGTTGTTATGAGGATGTTTTAGGATCATTTTCATTCATTTTAATTCCTTTATTGTGTTCTTTTATCTGTTATAATTTCAAGTTTCCATGACTGTGTTTTCAGGCTAGTTGTCAGTTTAGAGTGAGCATTTTACAAAGAAGAGTTTGAGCCTATGTACCCTAAGTTGAAGTATATAATTAAGTTTGTGATGAACCTGAGGTCATGAGGTTTTTGAATATGTTATTTATTATTATGGTTATTTGTAAAATTTATGTTTATGCTTCAATTTTTCAAGATAGACTTTCTGTGTGATAGAAGGCCAATTATGAATAGTGTTTTCAAAAGGGGTTCAAGTGTTGGTTGGATATAAAAGGTGTTTTGGACTTAAATTTAAGTTGGATAAGGTATATTTGATTTATTTTTGAAATTATATTATTCATTAATGAAGTGTATTTTTTTCAAGGGGTCATGAGGTAATGCATTGCCAAAGTAGGCCTAATTGAATTAGGTCTCCTTAAGGCCTAAAAGAGGATTTGGTCTATTAAGTTGTGGTCAACATAATGTATTATTTGATTAATTTTTGAAACATGTTATAAGACCTCTTTTAATGTTAATATAGATGTGAAAGTGTGTATGGATGATCAAGGTATGTGAGAGCAAGTGACTTGTATAAGAGCAAAACTAATTAGGCCTAATATAGGGAGTTAGACACTTGAGTGCAAGCGAGTGAAAGAACACATTGAGGAGTAAAATGAGGTCATGTAAACCATAATATGGGTGTAGAGAGACAATAATTAATATATAATATAAGGTACTATCATGAATATTAAGGTCATATGACTTAATCAAGTCAAGAAAAGGGATAGTTGAACAAAGGAGCCTAGAAGGTAGTTTGAGAGGGATAAAAGAGTGAGAAGAGATAAATAAGGTGATCATCATATATTGTGTGATACAAAAGGTTTTATTAAGGTGATAAATATTTAAAAGTGGATGGGTTGGTGTTGAGTTATTGAGAAGGTTGGTTCCTCATGTAAGTGAGTGCTTGCTAAAGCCTAGCTGAGTTGGTGCTTAGCTAGTTGGGGTTGGTTCTCCATGTGGAGTTGGTGTTTCACTAAATCATGGTTTTTGTCTTATAGGAATTTATTCCACTTGAAAATATCAGTGATTTTTCTTCCCCTTAATTATTTCCCATAGATATGGTGTGATATCTTGTTTCATGCTCTTGTATGGTTGCTTGCTAAATCTATGTACTTGTATGAATGGCTCATGAATGTTAAGTTGAATTGAATGAATGTTTTGTTGACTGATTCACCTCCCCTCCCTCCCCCCCACCCACATTAGCCTTTTTATTACAACAAACATTTGGTTGTGCACTTATTTAGGCAATCCACCTATATTTGAATTAATCATAATAACAAAGTGATTTTTGTGAAACCAACTCATTTGCCTATTTATTAGACACTCCTTATTGTATTTTAGTGTGGAGGATGAGATGGATCATGTGAATACATTAATACTTTTATGAATTATCATATTTATGTGCAAATATGGATTAATTTTGTGGTAATGGTGTGCACAAGATATTTTATAGTTAATTGAGAAGTATTGGCTTTTCTAATATGGTATTAGATTTGCCTCTTTCATCCATTACTAAACATGATTTCATTAATTGAATGATAAGATTTATTAAAAATTTCTCATTTTGGATCTATATTAGGATCAAATATTTTTCTAAGTGATAATTCAATACCTTGTAAGCCAAAACTAGTGGCAGTATATGCATCATTTTCTTGTGGGATTACTAATTTGAAGATACTCATAGGGTTAGAGATGTGGGATTGATAATATATAAAATTATCTTTTAATATATTTTATATTCTTGAAGTTTAAATGGGAAACTAAAAAAATCAATAGAGTCACTTATAAAGTTTTGATGAGAACCTTTATTGATTAGATTTTTAGGTTCATTAAGCATATCGTCGAGCTAGGAAGGTTTCTCTTTTATGGGATTTTTTTTGAAAATGTTTTTTGGTGTTGTCTATACCTTCCACTTGAATTTGGAACTTTTTTTTGTCCCATGAAATGATTAGGACCATAATATATTAAATTTGGCCATATGTTTGGGAAGGAACTCTTTGTAGGTAGATGAGATTGCTTTGTCCTCCCAATTTATTACTGCAACAATGTGAAAACCATTGGTGTAGAATGCAACCCATTGAAATTATTGTACAATAATATAAATTTTAAAAATATGGGTATACCCACCTTCATAGATGTAAGAAGCACACCTTCATTATTTTGAGGCACTTTACTCTATAGAGAACTTCAAGATATACTCAATTCATTGATCATGTCAGTGATCTCACCTTCTACCCTAACTCAGAACCACCATGCCTCATATGGCCTCCCACATGACCCAAAATAGCTCTAATTCTTATTCTAAGTTCCATGCCACCATTCCTTGAGCCTAATGAGCCACTAGATTTGATAAACAACTCTTGATTTTACTTAAAAGGTGTGATTTTATTTTTTCTATTAAAATAGAAGTTTTAAAACAATAAATCATATGTTTTTATTTGTATGCTTGAATTGGAAAATACCCAAGTTAATTATTAGAGTTTATACAGAGCATTCAAGAGGAGGTTGGTTGTGTATTTGACCACCCCTCATCCACTACCCCCCCACCCCCCAGCCCCCACCCCCCCTCCCGCATCACCACAAAACATCATATTTTGTCTAAAATGTTTTTTAAATAATTTATTTTTGAGGTCTAAAAATATTTAAAGTGGTGATATTTTGTTAAAGCAAGGATTCATTTTTGGAATGGAGATTCATATTGTTATAGGGGATATAAAACAATGGTGGGGGGTTGTAAATATCTTTTATTTAATATTAAGTCAATAATTATTTTGAATGGAGAAGTTGTTATTAGAGGCTATGGTTTTTTATAAGGTGGTGTCAAATTATTAAAATTTGGGGCATCATATTTTTAAGTGGTGGCTATATATTTTTGGAAAGGTTATTTCAAGAGAGGGGAATAATTGTTTGTCCTCTTGTGTGTCAAAGACAAGAAGGTGAGGTCTAGTTTAGCAGGAGGTTAGACCCCCTCATACGTTAAAAAAACATGTTTGTTGTTCTTTCTCTCCACACTCACCTTAATTATTAGAGGTCATTTTTCATTGAATTTGTCTTAATACTATATTTTTTGATGTATTTTTATCTTGACATCTGATATTTGATTGTGCATTGTAATTTTATGCCATTATTATAGATGCATTTTTGATAAAGACTAATGTCTATTTTTTTTGGGAGGGTATTTTTTTGATTTTGTGCCATTTGGGCCAAAACTTTATCAATAATTATGCACTTATAAGTAATTTTAGATGGGTTTTATATCATCTTGAGTGTTTTATTGGTGTGAGGTTTATCCTCACCTCAATTTTGCATTAAAAATGGAGACCTATTCTTTAAGCCCCTCAACACCTCCAACTACAACACATGGAAAAAAGAAGATAGTTTTGCAATGTAAATGTTGGATAATAATTCAAGACAATGTTAATAAATTTACTTAATAAGAAGATAAGTCTTGGTTTGTGTGCATGTAAAAATAGGCATATGACATGATAAGCCTCTATGTTTCGTATAGCTTGTAGTTATACATGATAGATGCCATGTCACCAAAGGAAGTTAGGGATAAATATGTATCAATGCTTGAGGAGGTAAATGAGTCCTTTTGGCCTTATAAATCCATTGATACCTCACTTACTCCACCTCCTTCTATTACGCTTCCTCCTCATTCATTTTTAATGAGGACTTATCTTGTCAGGATTATGCACTTACACCATATTTTGTTTATGATAGAGAAGAGGAACATAAACCTCCTTATATTTCTCATATTGATGCATATTTTGATATTATGATTGTTTATCCTATTTTGAATTATATAAAGGAATATTTTCAACCACTATAGGTAGTGAATAGTAAACTAATGAATCAATATTTATTTTTGTGCTCCCTCATTCCTAGCAATGGTTCCATCATTAAATCCCTATATTAAAAAAATTATAGCATGAAACCTAAAATTGATATGTTGGACATTCATGCCCCTATTTTTATTCCATAATATAATAATATTAAATCCCGTATGTATCCACTTGATGCTCTTTTAAAATGTGACCTACCAAATCTCAAGCATCCCATTGTTCTTGTTACTCCTGTTGTTGCAACTTATGATTTTGTGCCTATTAAAATGGTACATTCTAGTCATCCTACTCCTAATGCACATGATTATTTTACTTCCTCTTTTGAGAGTCATACCAATTCCTTTGGCTCTCACATGCTTCATTCTGTGGGTCATATCAATAGACTTATGGCTATTGGGATGTATTTACAGGGCATTGTTGACCCTATATAACATGTTTAGTGGATTTATTGACATGGAATTGGTTATAATGCAAATGTTTCATTGGGATCATTTTATGGTAGAGATACATCCTTTGTTTGATCCTCTCTTTATGATGATATTGAGCTATATATGTGCTATGTTATACCTTCATCTAGGATTGAAAAACCTAAGAGTATAGTTTTCACCCCCGATCCTCCTAACACGTATTTAGATGTTATCTCACATTACTCTATTGTGTAATTTGAACTCACTCATATGCATGCATATTCATCCACCATTCATATTTGTCAAGGGTGTATTATAAAACATTCTTGGTGGCATTGATATCATTCTTTAAGAGAAATCTACATGTGTGTTTTCTCCACCACTCAACTTATTTGACCACACATTGGTCCTTGTACCTTTTGATGATCCTTAGCTATATATCTCATAGGAATATTTTTTTGGAGCATGTATAGCTCACTTCATAGATGGAATATTGTAAATATTGACTGCATTCTAGAGTTTCTCACACTAGTTGGCAATATTATTTATTAGATGAAACCATTTTTTAGTAACATTGAGAGTCATGGAGTTTTTATTTCATGTGTGTGGGATCCATGATGAGCACTTTCTTCTTCAATTACATGACTATCCCATCACCACCAGGGATATCTTATTGAGATATTTTGTATATTTATCTTTGATGTTGATAGTCTCCATATTTATTGTGGGCCTTATTCTCCTTTTGAAGAGTAGAAATTTTGGTGAAACCCAATGTCAGGTAATTAGTATTTGAATAATGGGATTGATCCACTCATACAAATATTTTGAGTCACTACACCTATTTCATCATTATTGCTGTGGGAGAATGGATGTGTACACATACTACTTCAGGTGACATATTTCTTGCTAGTCCTTAGTGCACCACATTTTTTATTAGAGGTAGTTGATTGAGTGTACTTTTATTCAATGGGATTCACTTCATTGAGTTCTTACCACATTGTGTTGATATTTTGATTCATGCTTCTTGGGATGCCTTGCATCATAAGTTATCTTCATTTTCTCTATAGTTTTTTATTAGTTTTTGGATACCTTGTGATGACACATTTCATCCATGGTGACTCTTTTTTCCTATTTTTTTAATATTAAGTGACACTCATATAGAGTACCAGTTCCTATTTGACTTGGTGGTTACATAAGCTTGACACCCATGCATAATTTATGGTAAGATTGATTGGTTACCATAGGGACACTTAATATTTCACTATGAATTTGTACATGGGTACCTGATTAAGCCTAGTTGTTGAAACCCATCACTATCTTTGCTTCTTATTTTCTCACTCCTTATTCTATGCTTAAGGGAGGGAATTGGAGTGGACATGTTCAAATAAACTAGTGATTTAGGTTATTTCAAAACCAACTTTATATTATCCATGTTCACACCCACTATGGGAGTTAAGATTAATTTGGAGTTTGTTCTAGTTATTGGATTGTGTATCTTTATGTGCAAAAACAATATTTAGTTATGCACCTATTTATAAAATTCACCTATATTTTAGATTATCACAATAACCAAGTGGTTATTGTGAAACCAACTCATTTGTCTATTTATTAGGCACTCTTTATTGTTATTTTGTGTGGAGGATGAGACAAAATATGTGAATACATTGATACCATTATGCATTATTGTATTTGTGTGAAATGATAATTTAATTTCATGGTAATGATGTGTAAGAGAGATTCTATGGTTTCTTTAGAAGCATTGGCTTATCTGATACAATGATTAAGTAACCATCATGGAAGTTTTATAACTAATGATCTATAGTAAGTAGTGGTTTGCTTGCATTGGTTTAAAAAAACATTAATGGCCAAAAATGAAGAAATTTTAAAAGAATAAAAGAACTAAAATAAGAACTCCAAACCATAATGAAGATGCAAAAGACATATAAGTTAGCTAGGTAGAGAGTGTGTGTGAGAGATAGAGTTATGGAAGAGTGGGAGTAGATTTGGTGGAGGAAAATTAATGTTCGTGTGAATGTAAGAAGAAGGATACGTAATAAATGCTCAAGTCCATGGGGGGATCATGTTCAAAATATCTTATCCTTCATGTTTTTATTTCAATCAATAAGAAAAGTGTTTCATGTGTTTAATTATATTTTATATTTTTATATAAATTCAATAAAGTGTGGGGGTTGGTGTTATTTTTGAATATGTGCTGATTGGTGAGTGTGGAGTATAGGTTGTGGGGAAAGAATTACTTTATTTTTTCCCCTCTTACTCATCCTATATCATTTGGTGTTAGATCAGATGATAACCAACATAGTTATGTGAGAGAGACTCTAGCTAATTTTGTTATAGGTTTTTGAAGAGTCTTACATTGTTGAGAAATGTTAGGAATACAAAATTTCACATGGAGGAGTACTTATTATAAGAGGAGTAATAACACAAATTGATGATTTAAATGTTTGATTATAGTTATCAACTTTTTCAAAATTTGAAGATCCTCATAGGGTTGGATATGTGGGATTGCTAATATCTAAACTTCTCTATTAAAATCATTTATATTCTTAAAGTTGCAATGGGAACCTAAAAAAATCAATAGATTCACTTATATATTTTTGATGAGAACCTTTATTGATAATAGTTTTAGGTTCGTTAAGCATATCATTGATCCATAAAAGTCCCTCTTCTATGGGACATTTTTTTGAAGAAGTTTTTTGTTGTTTATATCTTCTACTTCAACATGGAGTTTATTTTGTCCCATGAAAGGATTGGGACCATAATCTACAAAAGTTGGCCATATGTTTAGGAAGGTACTCTTTGGATTTAGATGAGACTATCTTGTCTTCCCAATTTATTGTTGTAAAAATGTGAAAACCACTGGTGTAGAATGGAACCCATTGAAATTCTTGTACAATAATATAAATTTAAAAAAAATGGGTATAACCACCTTCATAGATATGGGAAACACACCTTAATTATTATGATGAACTTAAATCTATAGAGAGATTCAATATATGATTAATTCATTGATCATGTCAATGAGCTCACCTTCTACCCTGACTCAGAACCACCATGCCTCACATGACCTCCTACATGACCCAAACTAGCTCTAATTATTTCTCTAAGTTCCATGCCACCATAGCTCAAGCCCAATGAGCCATTGAATTCGACAAAAAACTCTTGATTTTACTTAAAATGTGGTTATGGAGTTGACCCCCCCACTCTAACCTATCTCCACAAAACATCATATTTTGCCTAAAATGCTTTTTAAAGAATTTATTTTTGAGGTATAAAAATATTTAAAGTGGTGATATTTTGTTAAAGCAGGGATTCATTTTTGGAATGGAGCTCCGTATCATTATAGGAGATATCAAATAATGTGGGGGGGGGGTTGTAAATATCTTTTATTTAGTATTAAGTCAATAATTATTTTGAAGGGAGAATTTGTTATTAGAGGCTATAATTGTTTTATAAGTTGGTGTTAAATTATTAAAATTGGAGGCATCACATTTTAAGTGGTGGTTATATTTTTTTAGAAAGGCTATTTCAAGAGAGGAGCATAATTATTTGTCTTCTTATGTGTCTAAGACAAGAAGGTGAGGTGTGGTTTGGTAGGAGGTCAAACCCCCTCATACACTAAAAAAACATGTTTGTTGCTCTTTCTCTCCACACTCACCTTCATAATTGGAGGTCATTTTTCATTGAATTTGTACTACTACTACTATATTTTTTGGTGAATTTTCATCCCGATGTTTGAAATTTTATTTGCATTGTAATTATATTCCATTATTGCATATGCATTTTTGATAGAGATTGACATTTATTTTTTATCTAATGGTATTTTTTTAATTTGTGCCATTTGGGCAAAAATATTATCAATACTTGTGCACTTATAAGAAGTTTGGGAGGTGTTTTCTATCATCTTGAGTGTTTTTTTGGTGTGACGTTTATCATTACCTCAATTATACATTCAAAAATTAAGACCTATTCTTCAAGCCCCTCAATATATCCAACTACATCACATTAAAAAAAAAAGATAGTTTTGCAATACAAATGTTGGCACATTGTTCAAGATTATGCTCTTAAATTTACTTCATAAGAATATAAGTCTTGGTTTGTGTGTATATAAAAAGAGGTACTTGACTTGATAAGCCTCTATGTTTCATATGGCTTGTAGTTATACATGATAGATGCCATGTCACCAAAGCAAGTTGGGTATAAATATGTATCATTACTTAAGGAAGTAAATGAGTCTTTTGGGCCTTATAAATCCATTAAACCCTCATTTACTCCACCTCCTTTATTACACTTCCTCCTCCATTTTTAATGAGGACCTATCTTGTTAGGATTATGCACTTACACCATATTTTTTAATGACAAAGAAGAGGAACATACACCTCCTTCTATTGCTCATATTGATGTATATTTTGATATTATTTCTCCTATTTTTCCTTATATAAATGAATATTTTCAACCAATAAAAGAAGTGAACAATAAATTAATGAATAAAAAATTATTTTTGTGCTCCCTCATTCATAGTAATAGTTCCCTCATTAAATCCCTAAATAAAAAAATTATAACATGCAATCTCAGACTGATATGTTGGAAATTCATGCCCATATTTTTATTCCATCATATAATAATATTGAATCTTGTATGTATCCACTTTATGCTCTTTTAAAATGTGACCTAACAGATCTCAAGAAACCCATTGTTCTTGTTACTCTTATTGTTTCAACTTATGCTTTTGTGCCTACTACAGTGGCACATTTTTGTCATCTTACTCCTAAAGCACATGATTAGTTTCCTTCCTCTTTTGAGATGCATACCAACTACTTTGCCTCTCACATGATTCATTTTGTAGAAATCCAATTCCTAGCACTATTTATGTTGAAATTATTAATCTTACTCAAATGACCAAATTAGGCCAAAATCACTAGAATGCGCTAAATGGTCCAAACTTGTCATTTACAAGTACCGATTTAGGCCAAAGTATCCCTAAATGGGGTAATGCATTTTATGTGATTCCTAACTTTGATCAATTTATTTCAAGTCAAAATGATGTTTTCACCTTTTTGTGCTCTGAATCACTCTTTTCTTCTAATTTTTTAGTACACATTATGTACCTTTGTTATTTTGTGTTGGCAACAACATAAATGGGAATATGGTTCCAATGCATCTAATATTTCCTTTTAATTCTTATTGAGTTAAATTATGACCCAGTAATGCGACTTTATGACCATTTTGATTAATTATGCACCAATTTCCAAAGAATTGCATAAATATTGATTAATCATGTTTATAACTAGTTAATTCAAATCAAGAGCTCAAGTGTATTTTCCATGCAGGTTACTGATTATTTCATTATTGGAAATTAGCTGTAAATATATGCATCACCTAATGACATCATCTATGTGTTGGCATCTGTAAGCCATAAATGCATAAAATATTATGATTATGTTACCCATGCCTAATTAATGCCCCTTCCCACCAAATCATTATGAAGATATTTATTGATTTAATTCCAAATATTAGATTAATTCATGGCCACACATGTCAATATTGAGATGGACGATTATGGTTGATTCTAACCCATTTGGAAAATATATAAATAAAAGGGCATAAAACATCATTTCTTAAGCTTGAATTGTGTAAACTCATAATGCAGGAATCTCTCCACAAGTCATTTGTGTTTTGATAAATGTTTTATTTGTAATAGGTTAACATCATTTTATAGGTACATTATATTTCTTATCTTGAGCCTAGGTTATACATAGTGTTCTTGAATCATTGGAGGAGCTTGGCATCCATTGTTGACAAAGAGAACTCTAGATCAAGGGGAGAACATGCTTGGAGCTACTCTTGGATGGTGGAATCACTTGGGAAGGTAATGTTTATTTAATTTAATTTATTTTTCCTTCAGTTTATTTTTAAAACCCCAGGTTGGCTTAGATTATCGATTATTATGCATTCTTTTATGAGTTTTCATGACTAATGTTTGAGTTGATCTTATTTGTAATCCATCCTACATTTTGGCATGCCTAGTGGGATGATGCATCCATATTATGCAAGAAAGACAACTTGGCATTTTTAGAATTCCATTTTAGTCATTAAAAATTCCTTTAAAAACATTTTTATTCTTGTTTTCCCATGTTTTTGTGAACTTACAGTTATACAGTGACCACTGATAGTTCTGAGTGACCGTTGAAAGTTCTTAGTGACCAATGATGGTTGGGGCTAACCACCTATAGTTGGGTTGTAGGGGAAATACGACTTAAAATTTTCATTTTGAGATTTTATTCACATTGTTTCTAACAAATTAGATTTTTGAAGTCTATAATCTGAACCAAAACATGATCCAAAAGGTGTCTTTTGGATTTTTTATTCTATATTAGGCTAATCAATTTTTTTGGAAAGTTCTTACTTGAATTAAATGTCTTTGAGCAATTTCAAGTTTATATTGGTTAAAAGTGAATTTTAAGTCTCTCGTCGAGTTTTATTTCATGATCTAGAAGGTTTCCTTTTAGAGATTTTTTTAATTCTATCAGTTAACAAGTGCCTTTTGATAAGAATGTTGATGACTTCAAGTCTACAGGGAACAATCGATAGTTAGGTTTCGACCAACCATGGTTAGTAAAACATCGATTGGTGATGGTCAAGAAGTAATCACTGATGGTCAGAGATGACCACTAATAGTCACTATGTTTTTTTTTAAATACAAACTTGAGAGCACTTAAACCAAAGTGGATTGTCTCATTCAAAAAAGTGCTTCAAAGCTAAAGGAGACTCTAACAATTTTTATGTAGGACCCACATGGAAACCAAACATTTCGAGCTTAATTAGTCTTTTTAAATCTCCTTTGACACTTAAAAGAATTAGGAACATTTCCTTTGGTGGTTAAGGGTAAAAATTTGAATGTTTGATGATTGAATGTTTTATGATTGAATGTTTTTTAGTTATTCTTTAAAAGTTTTTACAACTTAAGGCCAAGGGGCCAGAGAACACCACCAAACATTTCAATCCAATGCTCTAAAATTGAACTCACTTTAAAGTTAAGTTTTGTTTTGTTTAAATCATTGTTTGGTTTGAATTTGTTAAAACAAAAAGGGATTTGTGTGAGTATGCTCTCCCCCCATCCCTTATAGGGAACTTGTGGGATCAAAAACACCATTTCCATTGCAAAATTGTGCCTTAGTCTAAAGGCATAAAATGGAAGTTATCAAGGCTCTCCCAAAGACCTACATAGCTTGGGTGATCTAGAAACAACCTATAAAGCCTTTGTTCTTAGATTTTTATTTCATGTAATTTGGCTTATGAAGGGGACTTCATTACCTCCCACGGGTTCAATAGGGAAGCTTTAACTTGGGGCTTCATCTCCTAGCATCATATTCAACCCCTCTCTATAGGGGGTATATAAATTGGGATCCCATCACTAGAATGGTGTTTTGAGTGGTTAAACCATATTTGTTAGTATAGGATAAGCCTAGGATGTATGATCATTTTGGACATCACACTACACTGAGAAATTGATGGATGTAATGGTTGTGAAAAGGACTATACTTTTACATAACAAGTTATTTTATGTGGATCTAATTTACATGTTTCTTATCTTGTGTGTGCAATGTCAAAGTTGGTACACATGGGATCCATCTAAAAACATGTAAAAAATATAATTTTAGTCAACCCCACTTGACCATACCTTGGTAGGATTTAGGATTATTGCTTAGTTGTATTTATCTTAGATTACTTAGTCTTGATTTGAGTCAAAACTTGATTGTAAACAAATGTCAAGAACCAAACACATTGTCCACCAATTTCGTGAACAAAGAGGTGTTATGCTGCCCAAGTGAAAATCATCTTTTCTTTCTTCAAATTTGTCATCTTAATCATTGTGTCATATCATCTAATTAGAATAGTTATGCTACCCATTTGAGTCTAAACCAATTCCCAAATTTTCTTAAGTCTTTCATTGATAGTTCAAACTCGAAATTACACTTTTTTAAGTTCATAAGGTTGATGTGTTAAATTGGGTTCACCATTCACAATTAAATTAAGGGAACTTGGGTTCAACTTTCCATTTTGATTGAAGACTTTTTTATAGACTCTTCATCTATTTAACCAATATAAACTTGGGTCATCAAGTGTATCACTCACACTCCAAGTTATAGAACATATTTTATACTACCATTCCTATTACCATATGGTGGCGTTATGTTTCCCATTTGGTTCTAGTTTTATACTTAAGAATTATTACATGATTTCACATCTTGAGTTCCTTGGCTCGCATTGTCTCCTTCCTAATCCAAAGGGATTTATTCTAGTTTTATAGTAGCAACTCATCAAATTTTAACTAGTTTTTATGGTATTAACATATCTTAAAAGTATATGTTTAAGTGTATTAGTGACAATCTAGGCTTTTTTGAGTTATCATACCCTCTTCCAATTTATACGATTTCAACTTTACCCAATGTTGAGTAAAATCATGAATGTCATTATTCTAATTACATGTAGTTCCTCACCACCCTTCTTTTATAGTCTCTTTGGTAGCTTAGTCATTTGTTTAGAAGGAAGATAAAAATCCATACCTTGTTCAAATGTTTGTAAAACATTGTCTAAATATTTTTAAAATATATAGAATAATATTCTAGACATGACTCTAAGGTATAATTGTAGGAGGGTCTATTGTGGCCCTAGTTTCAAAGTAGATAGCTTTTATGGTGGACATGAACATTTTATTTTGTTTGAGTATATCGCTCTTTTTGAGCCTATTTATTGAAAACTATCTATTTTATGCTGATTTTTGTATGTCATCCTCATCTGACCCCTTTTATTTGTGCATCATTCTCAAAGGTTACTATTTAAGGATATCTTCCTTTGATTTATGCATTGTGCTCGAAGGTTACCATTCTAAGTTATTCCCTCTTTAGCTTGTGTGAGCGATCAAGATATACATGTAAAGGTTACCATTTTAGGCTATTCTCCTTCAACTTACGCGAGCCATCAAGCTTTACAACATATGAATGTTACCATTTTAGGACCTCCTCCTTTAGTTTATGTAAATAATCAAAATACAAAGGATCCCATCATTACCATTCTAGGCCCATCACCTATATTTATTAAGCCTATTATTGAAGAGCCTTCATTGGATGAACCAAATTATGTTGATCCCTTCTTCAATAATCTAATTTTTAGAGATCCCATTATTGAACCATAAACCATTATTCCCACTAAACCAAATGTTTTCCACTTTATAAATTCAATGTTGATCTTCAAGCAAACATAAGAACCATTACCTCTTCAAGATCCATCTTATGAGGACCATAATGTGTTCAAAATTGATATTTTTCAACCAATTGTGAACCAAAACCATGATGTTATTATTTAGACACCCATTTATGATAAGTCAACCTATGATGAGTCACCTATTCATATTTTACCTATTTTTAAAGAGCCTCATCTCTTTGACAAGCCAATATTGATAGAGTTATCTCTTGATCTTTTTCCACTCATAAAGGAGTCTCCTTTTGATAGGCAAGATTCTATCGAGCCATCCCTCTAGCAGTACCCTCTCTTTGAGGGGCTTCACTGAGATGTGCTAGTTTATATTGGACGCTTCCTAGATGAATCACTTTTTATAGATCCTGTTATGCCATCATAATCCATTATTTATCCAACATTAAGCATTCAACAAGACATAATTATAGAAGTACCCACATCAGATGAAGAAACAAAATTAGAGTCAGGTTTCATTTCCAAACTGACTTTAGATTTAACATCAGAAGGATAATCACTATCAGAACTAACATTAGATTTAGAGTCCCTTGACTTGGAGTCAACTTTAAAAATAGAGTACAGTATTGGTTGTTACAACATTGGTTACAATTGCCTTACGAATCAATGTGAATATATTTGTGATCCTTCTATGGTTTTTGAGGATGATTACTTCAGCATCAACACTGGTTCTCCTAGTATCTTCTCTGATGATTATGTTGCCTTTCATCATCCAAATATAATCCCCCATCATAACCATTTTATTGACATTCCACCTCCCACAAGTGTTGATTGGGACTGGCAGAATCACAATTTATTAAACTACATCCATGGTGACATCCCATTTGTAGAATATTAGGGGAACCAAGAATAAATTTATGTATAAGAACACTCTCATAGTGAAACCTTTTTCAAAGGAATTAAGAGGTGATCAAATTTCAAACTCAACATATTTTAATGAAACCTTTTCAAAGGCACTAGAAGATAATCAGAGTCAAATGTTAATATCTCTTCATGAAATCTTCTCAAAGGTTCTAAGGGATAATCATGACAAATTCACTAGTGAAAACCTCATCAAGGCACCAAAAATTGAGCACATAAAATTTTCAATACACAATGAAGACATTATTCAAGATCAAATCATTATAGCTTCTCATCTACATCATAATCATATGGTAGCTACTCTCAGGATCAAACAACAAAACAATCTAGTGGACCTATTAAAATCATCTTCAGAGGTCTTTAACCCCACCAGACAATAAATAATGTTGAATCAAGAATCAACAACATTATGTGTGACTAAAAGTATTGATCTTCATTTATTACCCATTAATTATACATCCCATTATCATCCACCTATTTATTACCCACTTATATCATTTATCCTAACATTATTTACCATCTCTGGTAGTACTTTCCTTTATAGAGGCTAGAAAGATATCTTATCTCAATGTCTGAAGGAAGTAAAATCAATGACCAAGGGTGATAATGAACACATTATTAAAATCATGATTAATAATAAGGTTATTAATAGATCAACTCTATCAAAAAGGAGTTGGATAGTAATTTTTACAGCTGATCATTTATGTTACCTCATATGTTGACTAGGGCATGCATCTCCATATCAACAAGAGCAACATAACCCATTTTTTTACCATTTTTCATTATCATGCCTTGTCTCTTGGGGGAAACCCTATAGACCATTTTATTTTAGGCATTTTTTACTTTTGTATCCCATTTATACTGCATTGTTTGAACTAAATTGACTTGAGGTCCTTCAGGACTATGTAGGTAATGCTCAATTTCTATTGAGGCTAGCTCAGTCGCCCATTTTTCATGCTATCACCATTTTTCAAGAAATCTAAGCAATCATATCTTGGAGAAAACTTTGTTTCCATTATATCCCATTGTCTTTTGATCATTTTCATTATACCATTTTTTCATTTATTTTTGACCAAAAGCTTATTTTTAGCCATCTTGTTTATCCCATTTTGATCTTGGTTCCTTTGGTTCTTCCTGCACTTTCTGTGAGGGGATTCTGATCTAGTTTCAATAGTTATACAGTGTCATGTTGAATGATAGTCTATGGAATTAGTGTGACATTTGATTTGGCAAGTTATCTTTCATTAATTATCTTATCTAATATCATTGATTATAATTGTCTATAGGAAAATTAGTATTGTTTTCAATACCCCTAATTATAAATGCCTTTAAGCAAATTAGAATTATGATTTTGTTTCTTAATTATAACTACCTATGGGAAAATTAGTACAATTTCTTTTTATCATGCATTACCACATCACCTAGTCATTACTATTATCATTTGCCTTGTCATTTACATTTATCTATGAACTTATTATAACCTGGTCAATTTTTTAATGATTTTTGTGTAGACAAAATTATTATGACTTGAGGTCCTAATGGGATTATGTAGGTTATGATAAATTCATGTTGAGGTCAACTCAATCCCCCTTTCATTTCACTTTCTTTGTATTGTGAGCATTTTAAGTTGGTGCACTCTCACCGTTTCATGAGTTGGACCATTCTATATCTCTTAATTCTCAATGAAGTTGAGATACTTAGAAGTTTCCAAAAACATTCATAAAATTTTAAAATACAAAAACATTTTGCTTATTTGATTGTTGTTGGTGTTATTTGGTCTTTTATTTTACTATTTGGTCTTGATTTATTTTGATTTGTTTTCCGAGTACATCTTGATGGTCCACATAGATCTTGATTATTCATATCTTGATCTCATGTTATTAAGATGATCTTGCTTTATTTTATACATTTTTGTTCCTACTTAGGTCTTGATTGTTCATATATCGATTTAAGTTAGGTTCATTTATGTTTATCTTTTTCTTTGTCTTTACTTTTTCATTTAAATGTAAATAGCTGGAACTTTGGTTTGGGTCATTATTTTACCATTATCCTTAGTTATAGGTATTCACATTTAAATTGGATCCACACACTTGAAATGTCATTTCATTATGAGTTATTCATACTTATGATGCCTAGTTTATTTTGTAATATCAAATACTTTGTGATCTAGAATCAAGTCTTAACATTAACATAGCTTTGATGAACATATCTCAATATCACTATGCATAAACTAGGCTCAATAGGTTTAACACATAACTCAATGCTTAAATGTGCATCTCTTAGCATACATCATGAGTCTAATAAATATTTGGTCAGTTTTCATCATCCCTTATTCCATTCTCTCCTGCTTTAGGGTAAACTACATTGGTTTGAGGTCCATTTGGACTACGTAGGTAGCACTTAGATACATAACGTATCTTAGGTCAGCTCGACCATCTTCATTCTTATTTTCATCTCTTTCATCACTTTGTGCATTCTTGTATGCTTGGTATTTTGTGGCTTTTTAAAATTCATTACACCATCACATTTGTGTTTTCACATGCTCACTTTAATATATGAAATAGGTTATATATTTGAGCTAATTGATTGCCAATTTTCCCATGTTGGGGCACAACATCTGAACCAAGTCACAAATTTAAATCATCCCTTTCAAGGAAAGAATATTATTTATTATTTATCAATGATCAAAATTAGCCCTATTGGGGCATAACTATCTTATCATGATCAAATCTGCCTTACTGGGTAACTTCTTATTATCATCTCTTTAGAGACCACATTCTCCTTTTCCTATAATTCCAAGATATCCACACTTTTTCCCATGATGGAAATGTTTTAGTGTGTAACTTATTTTAGGATTGATCAATTTCATAATCACACATCTTGTACTCTCAAATTGGGTGAGTTTAAAGTATGTCTCTTATATGTTTGGAAGTAAACCTTCCCATTCCCCCTATCTTTGAGGCCTATTATACCTCTAATTATATTTTGATCATTGATGTTAATCATGCATGTGATCATTAGAACATTTTGATGTGATCTATTCCATGGGTTAATTTCTCAATTTCCCTCTCTTTCCAAGAGTCCGTCATTCTCTTTCATCCTAGTATGTCCTTTTGAGGGGGCAACATGGGTCATCTCCATTTCTTCTTGACAACTCTTTTCTTAAAAAAAAAATTTCTTTGCCTGAATGTCTTGATAAACCTTCTCAAACAAGGGTAAAATGTAGACATCCAATTCCTAGCACCATTTATGTTGAAATTTTCAATCTTACTCAAATTACACTCAAATGACCAAATTAGGCCAAAATCACTAAAACACATTAAATGGTCTAAACTTGTCATTTACGAGTACCAATTTAGACCAAAATATCCCTAAATGGGGAAACTTATTTTATGTGATTCCTAACTTTGATCAATTCATTTCAAGTCAAAATGTTAATTTTGCCTATTTGTACTCTGGATCACTCTTTTCTTCTAATCCATTAGTATATGTCACATACCTTTATTATTTTGTGTTGGTAGCATCCTAAATGGGAATAGAGTTCCAATGCATCTAATATCACCTTCTAATTCTTCTTAAGTCAAACTATGACCTAGTCATATGACTTTTTGACTATTTTGATTAATTGTGCACCAATTTCTAAAGAATTGTATAAATATTGTATAATCATGTTTAGAGCTAATTAATTCAAATCAAGAGCTTAAGTATATTTTCCATGGAAGTTATTGATTATTTCATTATTAGAAATTAGTTCTCAATATATTAATCACCTAATGAGATGAACCAAAACTCAGAGGTTTTGGTTGAAAGATAATTCAAGAACACAAAATAACATAATCATATAATGCTATCTCTGTGAAGAGATGACTTATTACTCACAAAATTATAGAAAATATATGCTTATCTCTAGGAAGAGATGTATGATCTCCTTTTCAGGATACATCTATTTTTATACATACTTTAAAGGAGGATGTGGAAGGTCACCAAACTTGAGGGAGATGAAGTGGTTTGACTTCCACAATTTACAACAATACAGAATTTGAGAAATTACTATTTTTAGACATCACTATTAAAATTGAAAATTTGGGCACTTCCATTGGGTTTTCAAGGGTCAAAACCCACCAAGCATATCTTGGCTCCATCTCATCATGTTCTCCTCATTCTTATATTTCCAATGGTTTAAATAGGGATTCAAATGGAGCTATGATTCAAAAGGTATGGCTCTCAGAAGTTCTGCCACTAATTGGGGTAGAACCATCACCTAAATTGTCCCTTGAAGTGTCACCCAAATTTTCACCTAAAGTGTTACCTAGATCCTGACATCATCTATGGGGTGGCATCCATAAGCCATAAATTTATAAAATATCATGATTATGTTACCCATGCTTAATTAATGCCCCTTGTCCCCAAATCATTATGAGAATATTTATTGATTTAATTCCAAATACTAGTTTAATTCATGGCCACACATCTAAATGTTTAGATAGATGGTCATGGTTAATACTAACCCATGTAGAAAATATATAAATAATAAGGCATAAAACATCATTTCTTAAGCTTGAATTGTGTAAACTCATATTGCAAGAATCTCTCCACTAGTGATTTGTGTTTTGATAAATGCTTTATTTCCAATAGGTTAAATTCATTTCATATGCATATTAGATTTATTATCTTGAGCCTAGGTTATGTATAGTGTTCTTGAGGCATTGGAGGATATTGACATCCATTGTTGACAAAGACAATAACTCTAGATCAAGGGGAGAACATGCTTGGAGCTACTATTGGATGGTGGAATCACTTTGGAAGGTAATGTTTATTTGCTTTCTTTCATTTTTACTTCATTATTATTTATGAACCCTACATGAATAGATTGGTTTATATTATCAATTCTTATGCATTCTTTTATGAGTTTTCATGACTAATGTTTGAGTTGATCCCATTTATAATCCATCCTACACATTCCATGGGTCATATGACTAGAACTATGGGTATGAGGACATATTTATAAGGCATTTTGACACTATATAACCTGTTAAGTGGATTTATCAACATGACATTAGTCATGATGCAAATATTTCACTAGGATCATATGATGGTAGAGATCCATCCTTTGTTCACTCCTCTTTTTGTGAGGATATTAAGTTACATATAATATATGTTTCACCTTCACCCAAGCTTGAAAAACTTGAGATTATAGTTGTCACCTCTGATTCTCCTAACACTTATTTTCATGTTACCTTACATTATTCGATTGTGTAATTTACACTCACTAATATGATCCAACATTCATATTCATCAAGGGTGGATTTTAAATCATTATTTGTGGCATTGACATCATTTTTAAAGATAAATATATAGGTGTGTTTACTTCACCACTCAACTTATTTGACCACATATTGTTCCTCATACATTTTGATGTTCTTTAGTTGTATGATATCTCATAGGTAGATTTATGTTTTGAGAATGTATCTCTCACTTCACAAATGGAATATTATATATATTGAATGCATTCTGGAGTTTCTCACACCACTTGGTGATATTGTTTGTTGGATGGGACCATTTTTAGTAGCATTGAGAGTCATTGAGTTTTTCCTTCATGTGTGTGCAATCTATGGTGAATGTGTGTGCACTCTATGATGAATGTGTGTGCACTCCATGATGAACAATTTCTTCTTCACTTACATGACTATCCCGTCACCACCAGGGATATCTTATTGAGATAATTTTTATGTGTATCTTTGATGCTAATAGTCTCCATATTTATGGTGGACCTTGTTCTACTTTTGAAGAGTAGCTAGTTTGGTAAAAACTAATGTCAGGTTTGTAGTATTTGAGTAATGGGATTGGTCTACTCATAAAAGTATTTTGATTCACTACACCCATTTCATAATTATTGGTGGAAGAGGATGGATGTGTGCACATAATACTTTAGGTGACATGTTTCTTGTTAGTCCTTAGTGCACTGAATTTTCTATTAGAGGTAGTTTATTGAGTGTAATTTTATTTTATGGGATTCACTTCATTGAGTTCACCTCTTACCACATTGTGTTGATATTTTGATTCATGCTTCTTGGGACACCTTGCATCATAAGTTATCTTCATTTTCTCTATAGTTTTGTATTAGTTTTTGGGTACCTTGTGATGACACATTCCATTCATGGTGACTCTTTTTTCCTAGTTTTTTGAATCCTAAGTGACCCTCATATAGAGTACTAATTCCTATTTGACTTGGTGGTTACATCAACTCAACATCCATGTATAATTGTTGGTAAGATGGATTGGTTACCATAGGTACACTTAATATTTCACTGTGCATTTGTACATGGGTACCTGATCAAGCCTAGTTGTCGAGACCCATCACTATATTTACTTCTTCTTTTATCAGTCCCTATTCTATTCTTAAGGGAGGGAGTTAGAGTGGACATGTCCAAATCAGCTAGTGATTTAGGTTGTTTCCAAACCAACTTTATATTAGCCATGTTCACACCCACTATGGGAGTTAATCTTAATTTAGAGTTTATTATAGTTGTTGGATTATGTATCTTTATGTGCAAAAACAATATTTGGTTGTGCAAATATTTATAAAATTCACCTATATTTTAGCTTATCATAATAACCAAGTGGTTTTTATGAAATCAACTCATTTGTCTATTTATTAGGCACTCCTTATTGTTATTTTGTGTGGAGGATGAGATAGATTACGTGAATGCATTGATACTATTATGTATTATTATATTTGTTTGAAATTATGATTTAATTTCATGATAATGATGTGTAAGAGAGATCCTATGGTTTCTTTAGAAGCATTAGCTTCTCTGACACAATTATTAAATAACCATAATGGAAGTTTCAAAACCATTGGTCTATCTAGTAAGTAGTGGTTTGCTTTCATTAGTTAAAAAAATTATTAATTGCCAAAAATGAAGAAATTTTTGCATTTGGAACATTTTAAAAGAATAATTGAACTTGAATAAGAACTCCAAACCATAATGAAGATGAAAAAGAAATATAAGTTATCTAGGTAGAGATAGTGTGTGAGAGATAGAGTTATGGAAGAGTGGAAATAGATTTAGTAGAGGAAAATTAATGTGGGTGCGAATGTAAGAGGAAGGAGTATTAATAAATGCTCAATTCCATGGGGGGATCATGTTTCAAATATATTTTTCTTCATGTTTTTATTTCAATCAATAATAAAAGTGTTTAATGTGTGTAATTATATTTTATGTTTTTATATAAATTCAATAAAGTGTGGGGGTTGGTCTTAATTTTTTATATGTGTCTATTGGTGAGTGTGTATTATAGGTTGTGGGTAAGGAATTCCTTTATTTTTTTACCCTCTTACTCATCTTATATCATTTGGTGTTAGATCAGGGGATAACCAACATAATTGTGTGAGAGAGGCTCTAGTTAATTTGGTTATAGGTTTTTTAAGTGTCTTGCATTATTGAGAAATTTTAGGAATAAAAAATGGTACATGGATGAGTACCTCTTGGAAGAGGATGAATAACACCAAAATTTAAAAAAATAACATAGATTTTGAGAGGAATCCAAGTTAGATTGGAAATTATGGAGACTACATAATGTATATGATTTGTTGTAGCTATGAGTGAAAATGAAGGAGAAGCAACCAAAATTTAGCTTAAAGAGTTGGATGATGAACCAAAATATATAATCATAAAGGATATTTATAAAACATAAGGGAATACAAAGTTAAACACCCCTAACTACTCACGATGTTTGTGTCTTGATGGCTTAATTGATTAGATCACATACTTCAAAAAATACTTTAACTATGTGAAAATGGAGGGCCCCAAAGAGTGAAGTTTTCCTGCATAAATTTGAAGGGACATTTATTCTTATGATGTGATTATGTTCATTTTTATAAGGTTAGAATAGGAAAAAACATAATCAAGACTTTGAATAATATATTTTTAAATTTGAAGTGTAAGTTTTTACCTTCTAATTATCATTTGATTTTTTTTAAGAAGCTACAAAATGCAAGGAAAAAATATATACGAGTGTAAAGTATTACATATAGGAGTAAATTTACAAACCATAATTTTAGGGGTTTTATTTTAAAGATAATATCTCAATGTGGGTGAATTATTTTAGTATTTCCATATAAGATGAGTTTGGAATAATCAAGTTGTGTTCAATTGAAGAATCACGTCAATGTAATTTGATTGACGAAGAGAAGTTTTTAAGGAGATAAAAAAGTATAAAAATAGGTAGAGGAATAATTTCAAGAGTAATATAAAAACTAAACACCAAAATAGGACAACATATTCATGATAAAAAAATTATCACTTCTCACAATCACAATCATACACTAAGAGGAAGAAGATATCCTTAATGAGGAAGAGGATACTATGGTGGAGTAAAAGGTAGAGGTGTCATGGTTATAATTTTTAGGTTTGGGGATGTTGGTCATAAAACCTTTGAGTACCTAAAATAAAAGAATATTTATAGTTAAATATATGAGGCTAGCAATCATATTACATAAGTAAATGAGGACAATGTTGCATCATCGAATCACACAGAAGAATGAGAACATTGAAAATATATCATGATGAAGAGTGTTGTTAAAACTATCCAAGGAAGAGAATGAACTAATGGTAATAAAAATATTACTTCAAATCATTTGTAAATATAGAGGTAAGTTTTGTAAGTTTATTATTGATAATTTTAGTACAAATATTTTTTGTCAAATGAAATGGTAGACAATCTTGGGTTGAAAATAATGACACCCAAATTTGTGTAAGGTTTAGTTTTAAAAAAAACATCATATTTTAGTGAATGAAAAAAAAATGTGGGGTCAACTTCCAAATTGGATCTTATAAGGATGAATTTTTGTTTGACATTATTCCCATTGATGTAGTTCATCTATTGTTGGGTAGACCATACCAGGTTTATAAGAAGGCTAAACCTGATGGTATGGAAAAATATTACATACTTTTGAATGATGACTTAGAAGTGAAAATCGATCACATTGAAGTTAAAAAGGATGAAGTAAAAAATAATCAATAAAGTGTTGATTATTTATGTAAAACAATTTTTTAAACAGGCAAAAAAAGAGAAGGAATATTTTTAATATATTCAAAGAATATTTTTATTTTATACTCAAACCGATATAAGTGGCAACCCAAATTTAGTTTTTCAAACAAGGAAATGTATATGTTAACACCTATTGAGAATGAATATTGAAAGAGACAAGTTGAAGAGTTATTGGATAACAATTTAATAAGATTAAGGTTCAACTCATGTGTAATTATAATAGTTTTAATAGCTAAGAAAGGTGATGAATAACACATTTTTATGGATTTTATATCCTTCAACAAGATTACAATCAAAACACAAATTTCTATTGCCTCAAATGGATTTTTTCAATGGATCAAGATACATCAAAAAGATTGATTTAAAGAGTGACTATTACCTAATCAACATATGGGAAGGTAATGTGTAGAATACCACATTGAAGACAAATAATGGTTTGTATGAGTGGCTATTTATTCCATTGGATTTGATAAATGATTTAAACACATTCATGATACTCATTATAATGAAGCATTAGAACCATATATTGGTAAATTTATCATTATGTATTTAAATGGAATTTTTATTTTTAATTAGATAAAAGAGGAGCATTTAATGAATTTGAGACAAGTGTTCCAAAGGTTGAAACAGGATAAGTTATTGGTCAACTTAAGAAAACATAGTTTTGTGAAGGAGGTTTTAATTTACTTGGGTTTTATGTTCTCACATGATTGGTTGAGGATGGAATTAAAAAGAGTAAAATCCATTGTTGAATGGCCATCACTAAAAATAATAGGATGTTTTCATGAGTTATCTATTGTAAGTTTATTATAAACTTTAAGAAAATATTTACATGCATTATCAAAAACATGAGAGGAGATAAAAAATATTTGATATAGATAGTTGCAGCTAAAAATAAATTTTATTTCTATTTTTAAATGATGATTGAACAATGAATCTAAGCATTATTAAACTCCAACAAGGTGTTCCAAGTGTATTTTGATACTAGTGGGTCATTGGTAGGTACATTTTTGAATTAAGAGGGTAGTCCAATTTTATACATTATTGAGATGCTTAATAATACTAAGTAAAAGTGTTTTCAACCCTTTGTGATGTATTTATATTGCTAAAGCTACTTTAGTTTTAAGTAATTATTCTATTTTTAATCTTATAATATAATTCTCTTCATAATACTCTAATAATTACATTTAATATTTATCCTTGAATCGACACTGTTGATGTGGGTTTTATGCACACTAGGGACCCTTACGAGGTAACCTATAACTCTTTAGAATTGGTAACAAAATATTCACTCCAAGGCATGAGTTACAAGGTACTAGGTTTTGTAAAGAACTTGGTGGTGGAACAATGGTGAGTGGAGTAATTGTTTGCCTCAGATGGCTTAGATATGACATGAGTCTAGACCTACTTGAGATGGATAGATTGATGGTGAATCTAAACTAAAGTGGGCATGATAGAAAGAAAACTTAAAAAATAAAGGTAAGGAAGAAAATAAGGTTTTTAAATAAAAATAAGATTAAACCCTTGTAAACTAGATCTTAAACTAGGGATTAGATGAGTATCTAGTAAACCAATGCTTGCTACTAATTATTATTAGCACACAGATAGTCAAACATAGTTAAGAGTCTAAGGAAAAAATAATACAATGAAATTTAGTGTACATAATCAAATGTTTCCGCAAATTAAAATTATAATGATTATTTCACACAAAGCATAAAAATTAACTAAATCACAATATGAAATTTTTTACTAAAATAAAACCTATATACAACCCAAAGACTAAAATACCAAAATAATGGAAATTTTTAATGAATCACAAATTTGAAGAAGAACAAGATTTGCACATCAAGGCAAATTACAGAATAAATTATAGAATTTATTATTTATATCAATAGCTAAAATTCTTCTCCCTTTATAATCAATAGGATACAAGTATATACAATCTTGGGATGAGGATGCTTCATCTCTCGATCAAAGTCAAAAATCACATTGTCTAATAATAGACTATATGTCAGATTTCATGCATGATGTGCATGTATACAATACAATCATGAACAATAATATTCCATCCAATGAACTATGAGATACAAAAATATCCCCACTAAAAATAGACTTAAGTTATAATTTAGGCATGCAATTATACTCAAAATAACTATATTGTTGATGTGGCACCACTTAAAGATGGAACTTGCATAATTGAGATAGTTTATTGAGTTAGATTTATAATTGGAGTTATAACTTGAGTGAGAAATGTAGTGATAAATGAAACTATGACTAAATTAAAAAATTATACTGGTGGAACCATCATAGTAATTGGAGGTGTTGTATAACTTTTGGTAGCCACATAACTAGTTGAATTAGTCATTGTTGTCACTGCATAAAAAACGGGGAGAGGCACATAAGCATGTTTAGTATGAGTTTGCACTAATGTGTACCTTGGGACCTAAGATTGAATGATTTATGGAGGTTTTGATGGTGTTGTTTTAGTATTATTTGATTGCTTTGTTACATTCATTTAAAGGTACAAGATGTGACTATCCTATAAATCAATATTGATGGTTTTGAAATAAATAAGAGGTCTTTTGAATAACTCTAGGATCTTATCCATAATTTTTTAATACAAAACCATTGTATCCTTGAATTAAAAATATAAAGTGTCAGTTATTGTGACCCTCCCATTTGTAAAATATATCATCTACATGATCTCTTCATTCTTCATGCAAATAGTTCCCTCAATTTTGATTTGAAATATATCAATTGTAGCTTTGAGCAAACCTTCAAAAATGGGTTTGATAACCAATTGATTAAGAGGAGTGTTTACACCTACCATTATCATTTCCTTGAAAAAAAATATGGTCTTTTATTATTGACTAAAAAATTATTGCACTAAAGTGTGCTTCTATTGATGGCAATAAAATAATTTATCTCTATTGGCGGCCACGTGACTTTGTGACCATTGGAATTCTAGCATAATTATTAAATTAAAATGGGTGTAGGATCTATTACTTGTATCTTGCCCCAAAATATTTATCCTAAGTTATATATATTTCATTTTATTATATAATTGGGACACATCTCCCCATTTAAAGAATGTCATACAACTTCTTTGTTGCACCTTGCACATTATCCATAATTTCACTAGGATCTTGAATGATATTTTCCTATTATAATTTCTACATATATTGGTCATAGCTTCTGAACATTTGATTTATTACCCCTCAAGTAACATCTAAATAACTATAGGGATCCTCCCTATATTCATTTGGATCAGTGGGGTTGGGATTTCTCTTATTTATTATAGATAAAATGTCCTCTCTTTATTCTAGTTCAAAATTTCCCCTTCTATCACAATAATTTTCCTTTTAAAATTTCTTAGTGTATATGTTTGTCTATCAAAATGTAATCCCACTATTAATTTCTCAGTGATTATTAAACCCCATCTACCCACCTCCACTTATTGTAATTTATGAATCCATGAAGGAACTTATAACATAGATTGTGATTCTACTTACTCTATAGATACAAAGGTGTAAGAAAGAGATTACCTTAGAGGATGCATTAAAATTACAAAATGATAAGTTGAAAGAGGTGGTGTAGGAGACTATGAGAAGGAAGGAATGGATTTCCTCTAGCCAATGACCTTATTCTAGGCTTGTGTATCAATAATATATTTTGTCTTGCCTGGTGCCTTGTACACTAAAATCGTGGATGAGTTTGTTGAGGTGGTTTGGTAAAATATCATACCTAAATATTTCCATATCTTAAGAGGTGTATCCTATGTATAAAAAATGGAAATAACTACCAAAATTTCAAAATGCATCTATTTCTTTGGCTCTATAGGTCAAAGTTCAGTCTGACTAAAAATGTAATAGTTATTAGGGTATTACATAGGTACTACATATAACTTGTGATAAATGTATGAGTAACCCCACTAGTAATAGAAATGGTAGGGTAATCCTTAGTAGGATAATAAATAGGATAAAATCTCAAATTTCTAGACCTTAGGCTATGGTAGGAAAAACTAGCATTGTGGATGCCTCAGAATTATTCAATGGGCTTAAAGAATTAAAGAATGGGTAGTCCCTATTATAGTAGAGGCAATTGAATAAGTTACCAAATTTTTAACATTTTGGGAGGAAGTTATGAGGACATAGTTATTTTTAGTAGCCTGAAATGAAGAGTTAGGAGGTGTAATTAGAAATGATCCCTGAGATATGACTTGTTCATTTTCTACCTTACTTTTTGCTTATCTTTCCTTGTTTGTTAAATAACTTCAGTACAATTAATTCGACCTTTCCTTTCTTAACTTGCTAAGGATCTTCACATATCTTTGTTTCATCAAATTTAGTTTCTTCCTCTTCTTTTTCATGTGTTTCTTTAGAAGGTTTATTCCCCTTAGGTTTTTTTATCTTCTTTGGATAACCATTACTCTTCATCATCATCAAATTCATCTTCAATTTCAATAGTTCCTACTTTGGTAGGCACTATATCCTCTTATTATTTTTCAATTTACATTTTATCTTCCTTAGGCTCCACCTTAAACTCCTGATATAGAGGGGCTACTCTAAAAAATAAGCCTTCAGAAAGCCTCTTTTATTCTTGTATAACCTTAGGATACATAGGAGTCTTAGGCTTCCTTTTATAGGTATTTAGATGTTACATAGGAGGAGTAAGTGATGGTCCTAAAGTGGGTGGAATGAAAGATGAAGTGGGGATAAGGGTGTAATGTGGAGGTGAAGTGGGAATTGATAAAGTCATGAGTTGAGCAACATTGTAGGAACTTGAGCCAAGAATGAAGTGAGGATTAATTTTTGCATTATGGTTAATAGACGTAGGGGTGTGAAATAAAAGGGGCATATTATAGCATATAAATGCACATTGTGAGAGGTTTATTAAAGATATCTCACTCTTATCTACACTATTGTAGCAACCTCAGGTTGTGGGTATCCTATAATGAGGTTGAACCTTAGGAGAAGGCCAACTTCTTCTTGGTATATCACCTAAATTGATATTTCTGATTGGGAAAGGGATAAAAAGTGGGTATGGGATGACTAAGAGAACTAAAATGGTGATGCATAAAATTAAATGGAACTCTAATAATATTTAAACAAGCACTAATTCAACATAAAGATAATCTTTGCTCACATAATCTCCCAAACTAGCCAATTTACATTAGTATTTCTGAAACTAGGCTCACTAAGAAAAATATGAAGCAAAGAGGGGGTATAAAAATCACACTAAGCATCCATTAATTATATAAAATTACAATTTTAGACCTAAAAATATCTTGAAAACACCTAAAAAGAGGCAAGAAAGAATAACAATAACCATGGAAGAACACTTCTTCAAAAATCCATCATGCACAAGATTACTAAGAACAAGTTAAAATAAAATAGATAGGTGAAATAATAGTCTTATAGATTCAAAAGTTAGTTATTACCTTTTAAAATGAGAGTATCCTTATGAATGGGGAAGAAATTAGAGATATAGGAGAAAAGGGAAGAGAGAGAGGAGAAGCAAGCTCTTAAAATTCAATAAATGAAGCTCAACAATATTCTATGGAGTGTTAACCACATTTGGATTAATTAATCACTAATATTATATCAACACATTAACCTATAAAGGTCAAAATGGTATTAAATCCTTCTTATTGGCCTAAAAAGGCACTATAAGATAAAATATCTTTGATGAAGATGATGTCGCACTCCACTAGCTTTGAGAAAAGTCTTCAGAGACTAGAACTATCATTTAACACTCCAGTTATTATATATATATATATATATATATAATTTATTAATTTATTAATTTCCCCATAAATTCTCCTTAATTTCCAAAACATTTACTCCACTTTCACTTATATGCCCCATTCCACTTGGCTTCTAGAAGTCACTTGACATGATGGTTAGTTATCTTGACACTTTATGCTTGCAACTGACCCTGAGGGTTAAGTTTGATTATTTGATTTTTGATGTTATATTTTTTTCTCAACTAATTTTTTCTCCCAAAACATGAAAAATACACTATTAATCCTTCAAAACTCTTGGACTCCATTGATGGAGGGCTCCAAGCTTGAGCCATTTTCAACCAGTTATGCAAGAACCTAATCCAAAGGTTATTTTGGGACTCATAAGCACAAAAAAATTAAAATTTATTATAAAAAATATGTCAAAATTATATTTATATATTCCCATACATGTTAAATGTGGTTTCCAAGTGATTCCATGTCATTTCATGGACCTATGAGCTCAAAAACTCAAAACTGGTCGAAACAGGCTCTTTAGTAGCTTGCAATGGTTTTAGGCCTCTCCATGGTGCTTAGGAGATTGAATGAGATTATTTTATGCTCATTAATATTTGGGTTTGTCCTACCATTCTTTTGAGACCATTATCAGCCTATGATTCACTTAGAAACTCTTTAAATTAGCTTGGGAAAGTTTGTAACCTGCTAGGCTTAGGTAGGTCTAGGGGGTCTCTTTGCTAATTTGAGCCACTTGGAGTATTTATTTACATATAAAAATAAATAAAAATATTATTTTGGATCTTATACAAATTATTGATCATATTTCCATACATAAATCCTCTTTTTGACCTTTGCTAAAGGCTCTTTTAGACCTGGTTTTGAGCATGGATTCCATTAATGGAGATATAAAAACTTGGTTTTTTCTCTTGATGTACAATAAGGGAATGTGAAAAATTATAAAAAATTAATAACATAAAAACATACCTCAATTTAAAATTTCAAGTTATTTCATTAAGTATAATTCAAAAAATGCATCTTTTGGGGTTGCCTCAATTTGCCTTGTTAAATTTTTGAATGTGTGTAGCTCTGAGTTTTGCCATTTTATCAAGTTTTATTAGGTCCCAAAACTTAATTATTTTTAATTAGGACCAATATTGACCCAAAAAAATATTCAAAGCATTATATTTCATCATCCAACCCTTTAAAACTCTTTAAAATGCGTTTTTTTACTGTCCCCACTTGCATGCCAAAATCCTAAATTTTTCAAATTTGCCCTTCTTCATGTTTAGCCTTGAAATTATGAATGTGATCACTATAAAAAGGTTTGGTAATACTTAAAATAACCCCCCATTTCCTCAAAAACACTAAATATTCAAAGCATTATATTTCATCATCCAACCCTTTAAAACTCTTTAAAATGCTTTTTTTTACTGTCCCCACTTGCATGCCAAAATCCTAAATTTTTAAAATTTTCCCTTCTTCATGTTTAGCCTTGAAATTATGAATGTTATCACTATAAAAAGGTTTTATAATACTTGAAATAACCCCCCATTTCCTCAAAAACACTAACATAAAGTTAAAACTGCCTGTCATACCTTAAATCCCTTCAAGAAGCTTGCTTAACTCCGTGTTGACTATCAATAGAGAGGCATAAGACTATGACAAAATAGAGGATAATTATACATTAGTGTTACCAAAAAAATATTATATATAGATAAAAACATTCATTACCATCAAATTTACCAAATTTAATTAGCTTGAATATACCTCTAGGTGCCCCAAAATTCATTTCCCCTAAAACTAGCTAGTTGGTTGTCTAGTTTTATGACTATTTATGACTGCATGAGGTATTTAACAAAACCATGAATGATCCAACCATTTATGTGGTCTTAATTATGGAATAAAAATATTTATATATTCACCATGATTCATATGTGCCAAAAATGAGAACCTAACTCCTCTTGTAGATGCTTTGAAATCATATATCTATCCAAGGTTGGCATAGGCTGCCTGTGTGAATGACTTGGAGAGTAATTCAGGTATGTGGCAAAATAATAGGTATATACATTGTTTTTCATTACAATAATAAATAATATGGGTTTATAATAGTTCAAAATGACCCTATATACCAAATTTTAGGTGTTGAATCATTATGTAGGTGCCCCAAAACTTCAAAAAAATTTAAAACTGCCTTCAAAAGTTGACTGTGTACTGTATCTTCATGAGCTGGCATTGCTTAAGTGGTCTTGATGAAGGCTTGGAAATGCCATGTTGTTACTTGAAATAAAAAGGATACCTCACAAGATTAACCTTGAATGGAAAGGTCTTGAGTTTTAATTTAGGGTAAATGATTGAATGAGTCAATGAAATTACCATTTAGATGGCTATAGGTGTAGATTTGGGGTATTGGTTGAAGGTGAAATTGGTAAATTCCTCTCCCCATATATTTAAATATTTTAAAAATAATTATCTACCTTCACACTATAATCATCATTTTCATGGTGTTGAAATACTTGCCTCATAATCTAATGTCTCTCACACTTGGCTCTCAAGGCACTTGAGTCAGTTGTAGGTGATGTTTTTGAGCCAAGAGAGTCAAAACACTAATTTTTGCCTAGAGAGGATCTTATCATTGAAACTTGATTATATAGGAATAAAATAGGATGGGGAAGGCACTCAATAAGGTTGAAAACATTGAGCAGGGTCATGAATCTTGTCTTCTCTTTCCACCATTAGATCATCCATTACGATAGGACTACCTCCTCTCTGGAGTTCTTCAGAGCATCTTCAGAGCTCAATAGAAAATATTCAAATCTTCTTCAAATAATATTCAAAGCATCCTAAAAAATATTTAGATCATCTTCATATCATCTTGTAACATCTTCAGATCCCAACTAAGCATCTTCAAAGTGGCCTATAACATCTTTAGAGCATCTTCAGAGCTTAACTAAACATCTTCAGCATTGCCTATAACATCTTCAGAGCATATTCAGTTCATCCTAGAACATCTTTAGAGTATATTCATAGATATGAAGGAAAAATATCACTAAATGGTCTAGGAGAGTGGATTGATCCATCTAGGTAAAATTTTTGTATGTAGGTCAATTTTGGCCAACATTTCTGGCAACCTCCTGGGATTGTATACCTATCTATCCAAAATAATAGTTGCCTTAGTCTATCCATTATGGTTTCAAATTATTTTAAACTAATCACAAGGCTAAAAAAATTCTGATTGGAATTCTTAAAACAATAAGGATAACCCAAAACAAAACAACAATGTGCTCAAAGCACTTAGTGAAGGGAAACACACAACAAAAGGGAAATGTGCACAAGGAACTTAGAGGAAAACAACAAAATCTACTCTAATATGCACAAGGATACAAATTTATTTTATTAATAATGATTTAGATGAATCCCATTGATTGGGATTGGAAATACCTCTCCATCCATCTGGGAAAGATAAAAGGCATTATGTTGTTTGCATCCATGGATCAAGTAAGGTCCACTCTATAAGCTGTTAAACTTAGTATGGTTGCCTAGATTGGCATTATTTGAATCCTAATTGAGGATTAGATCTTCCTCTTTGAATTATATTTCTATGTCTCTCTTTTTAGAATATTTATTAACTTGATTTTGAAGTGATTCCATTGTCTTCATTGCAAGATCCCTCATTTCTTCAAGCTCCATGAGGTATGCCATCCTCACACTCATAGGATCACTCTCCAACTCAAGATGATAGGATAGATCCAAGTTAGGTAACTCAAGAGAGATGGTAAAATTGGCTTCTCTCCCATTTACCAAGATAAATGGTGAGCTTCCAAAGGCAACCTTGTGGGTCACTCTATCAGCCCATAAGGTTGTCCTTAACTTTGAATGAAACACTCTCTAATTCTCCTCCATAGTCCTATTGATTATTATAATTAATTTATTATTCATTGAATCTATAAGACCATTAACTTTGTGGTATTAATTGGGAGACGTGCTAAGGTAGATGCCTAACTAAAGTGCCCATTCACTGGTCTTCATGCCAAAAAATGCTAAGGCATTAAATAAAAGGATAGTTGTTGGTACACCAAACCTTGTTACTATACTATCATAAAAGTCCAATACCATTATTTCATTTGATTATTTTATAGAAATTGTCTCTACCCACTTGGTGAAGTAATCAGTGGCAGTGAGTACCCACTTGTGTCCTCCACTAAAAGGTGGATTAATAATTCCTATAAAGTCTAGGCCCCACTGCATGAAGGTTTGATCTACCTGAATGGGATGAAGAGGAAGGGTTTTTAACCTTTGATTTCATACAAAGAGAGCACACCTTTGGCTCTTCCTCACCCATGCATATGCATCTTTGAATAGACTAGGCCAATAATAACCAACCCTCATTACTTTTTAAGCTATAGTTCTTAGGGAAAAATGACCTCCTATAGGTCCATCATGGAATTGCTCCAAGGGTTTAGTCACTTGATCATCATCTATGCATCTGAGTAGCACTTCATTGAGGTATTTTCTAAAGAGAATACCATAAACCATAAATTAAGACATAAGGTATGGACTAAAGTCTGAAGTATATTCTCTTTGTTCTATCCATACCTTGAAGACACTTACCTGTTAGAAAGAACTTTATCATATCCTGGACCCAGCTAGTGTGAGGTGGAGGTGCAGCTATGTTCAAGTTATCTTATGTCACCAAGACAACCTCTTTCTCTTCATGAAGGTCAGAAACCATGTTTTCACATAACTCTTTACATTTTACTAGCTTAGTGACTTTGATTTCTATGTCATATTATATGACTCTTGTAATCCAACCAGCCCTCTTCTCATTCAGGTCCTTGTTGAGAAGGAAGTCTCTCAATTTGGGATGAGACACCATAAGGTATATTTTGCTATTGGATAGCATATACCTATTTTTTTTTAGAATTCTCACAACCACAAGGACTTGTTTCTCTATGAATGTTTACCTTTTTTCATACTCTTCAAACCCCTCACTAAAAAATGCAATTAGTTGTTCAAGCCCTTTTCTATTCTTTTGAAGCAACATAGCTAATATGTTATCAATGTTGGCAAAGGCATACAATATGAAATTTATTGAGAAGTTAGGATTCATGAGTTTAGGTTCTTAAGCAATGGTCTATTTGATAGCTTCAAATATTGCTTTACCTTCTCTTTTCCAAGTGAATACTTGATTCTTCTTCAACATAGTAGTGATAGGTTTAACTAAGCTTGGAAAACTAGGTATAAACCTTATTAAAAAAAAAAAAAATCTAAGGAAAATCTAAAGTCCCTTCATACCCTTCATAGATTGGGAAAAGACATTTCCAAGATTGCACTTATTCTATCAAGATCAATTTCTAGTCCTTGTATTGAGAAAATATGCCCCAATATTTTTCCCTCATGGACAGTAAACACAGAATTTTTGGGATTTAGTGAGATCTCATATTCTCTACATCTTTCAAATATTAACCTCAAGTGGTCCAATTGTTCACTAGCCTTCTTGGAAAAGACTATTATGTCATCTAGGTAGATAAGCACAATCTGATTTAGCAAACCTTAGAAATCCATGTCTATGGATATTTGAAAAGTATCTCCAACATTTGAAAGACCACAAGGCATGTTATGATAATAATATGTGCCCCACTTTATGGTGAAGGCAATCTTGTATTGGTCTTCTTCTATTACTAGCACTTGGTTGTACCCTGAGTACCCATCCAAAAGAGAGAAACATTTTTAACTAACAACTGTTTGAAGGAGTTGCTCCATGGATAGAAAGGGGAAATGGTATTTAAAAGAGACCCTATTCAAGACCATAAATTCCACATATAATTGGATCTCACCATTCTTATTTTTCACAAGCACTAGGTTAACTACCCATGAGGAGTGCTTGATAGGAAAAATGATATTAGACTCAATCAGCTTGGTTAAATTTTTTCTCATCAGCTCTTCAATCTTTGGGTTGATTGGCATTTACTTCTACCTAATAGGCTTAGAATTGGACTCCAACTCTATAGTGTTTTGGGCTAGCTTGGGGTCAAAACCTCTTAGATTACTATATTCCCATGAAAAGATATCTGAGTATTCCCTAAAAACCTCAATAAATGCATATTTTTATACCTCATTTCTCACCTTTCCAAGCTTGAGAAGTTTGTCCTTGAAGATGAGGAATCTTTCATATTTTTATTCATCAATAGACATCACTACCTTATCTTTCCTCATGTGATTTCCTTTGTGTAAAAGACCCTCAAGGGTGACCAACCATTTAACTTTAGTTAAAAAATTTGGTCCTCATATTATTATTTAAGTCTACTTTAGTTTATTGAGGAAAAATCTACCTTTTATTATATAAAATAATCAATCTTATTGTCACTATAAAATAATCATACCCTTCATATGATTGGGAAAAGACATTTCCAAGATTGCACTTATTCTATCAAGATCAATTTCTAGTCCTTGTATTGAGAAAATATGCCCCAATATTTTGCCCTCATGGACAATAAACACAAACTTTTTGGGATTTAGTGAGATATCATATTCTCTACATCTTTCAAATATTAACCTCAAGTGGTCCAATTGTTCACTAGCCTTCTTGGAAAAGACTATTATGTCATCTAGGTAGCTAAGCACAATCTGATTTAGCAAACCTTAGAAATCCATGTCTATGGATATTTGAAAAGTATCTCCAACATTTGAAAGACCAAAAGGCATGTTATGATAATCATATGTGCCCCACTTTATGGTGAAGGCAATCTTGTATTGGTCATTTTCTATTACTAGCACTTGGTTGTACCCTGAGTACCCATCCAAAAGAGAGAAACATTTTTAACTAACAACCGTTTGAAGGAGTTGCTCCATGGATAGAAAGGGGCAATGATATTTAAAAGATACCCTATTCAAGACCATAAATTCTACATATAATTGGATCTCACCATTCTTATTTTTCACAAGCACTAGGTTAACTACCCATGAGGAGTGCTTGATAGGAAAAATGATATTAGACTCAATCAGCTTGGTTAAATTTTTTCTCATCAGCTCTTCAATCTTTGGGTTGATTGGCCTTTACTTCTGCCTAATAGGCTTGGAATTTGACTCCAACTCTATAGTGTTTTGGGCTAGCTTGGGGTCAAAACCTCTTAGATTACTATATTCCCATGATAAGATATCTAAGTATTCCCTAAAAAACTCAATAAATGCATGTTTTTATACCTCATTTCTCACCTTTCCAAGCTTGATAAGTTTGTCCTTGAAGATGAGGACTCTCTCATATTTTTATTCATCAATAGACATCACTACCTTATCTTTCCTCATGTGATTTACTTTGTGTAAAAGACCCTCAAGGGTGACCAACCATTTAACTTTAGTTAAAAAATTTGGTCCTCATATTATTATTTAAGTCTACTTTAGTTTATTGAGGAAAAATCTACCTTTGATTATATAAAATAATCAATCTTATTGTCATTATCAAATTGCTAGTGAGCCTCATTATCTATAATTGATGGTCTTACTATCACTTTGACATGTGGCTATATTTTAGACCTCTTCAAATCATTTGGGATGTCAAACTAAGCCCCTAATGCTACCAACCTATCAACATGCTAATTTTTTTCTCTTGGCACTTCTTGGATATTGAAGGCTTTAAAGTATTCTAGTAGGTCCCACAATCTAAGTTTATAAGACCTCATTAATGGGTTCTTGGATGTGTTTTGATCTTTCACTTGATGTACTATCATATCACTATCCCTATACACCTATAATTGATTTATCTCCCTCTTACTAGCCCACCAAAGACCATGGATGAGGCCCTCATGCTTAGTTGTATTTCAAGAATAATTAAATTAGAAATTATATAATGAAAATTACTTGTCATTAGAGGGAAAAATTAACACTACACCTATACCTACTCCATGCTTGCTCCTTGAGTCATCATATAACATATTCTATAATCCACTAGTATCCTCCTATGGTCTAGTGAGGGATGGCATGAACTCATTCCATTTATGTAGGAAATAAACTCCCATGTCTATTTATTCAACACCTCCCAAAGGATCAAGTAGTTGATTTTCACTCCATTACTCATTTGAGAACATTTCAGGTATCCCCTCAGGGTGAGTGTTTAGTTATTGACCAACAAGGTGGCCATATTCATCTAACATGGTATAATTGATGTTTGTCTATGTGGCTCATAAGGATAAATGTGAAATTGAGCAATAGGTTCAGACTTGATATCCACCTTGGCCTCATACCTTGTCTTAAAAGCCATATATGACCAATCTACTGCTAGGTAACCCCCAATTTTAGTTATGAAGTCTCTAGATAAGCATAAAGAAAATTAAGGAGGCACTTCTAAAACTAATAAATCCTAAGAAATTGAAATACTAAGATAAGAATGGAGGGTCAAGTTTAGACCTCTGATAATACCATCTAGTTTGGTAAAATATACATCAAGATGTAACACCCCCTTAGATTGGGGTTCATACTTCAAACCAAGCTGATCTGCTATTGATTTTGGCATCACTAAATTACTTGCTCCATTATCTACCATGCATCTATGTACTAAGGAGTTTCTAATGATTACATAAAGGTATAAGAGAGGAGGTTTGACCACCTTTTTAAATTCTACTTCATTTCCTTTGGTTGCATTAGTGAGAACTACACTCTCCTTTCTTGGTGGCTTCTCAAAAGCATTGATATTTGATAAACCCTCTTGAAGGATATCCACTTATTTAGGTATAGAAATCATGTCCAAGATTTGAACACTCACCTTGGACCTCTTCATTTTCTCAAAAAAATTAATGTGTAAACCATCAACCTTTGCTTTTGCTTTGGGAGCCACAACCATGCTTTAAACTTGTGAGTTTTGGGTACAAAAGTGTTTCCTTGGTTCTATTTTTTTTAATTTGTTGGGACTTTTGGGGCATCAATTGGCTCATTTATTTTTTATATTAATAGAGTAAGAATAGGATGACCTTTAACTACTTCTTTGTTTCCCTCCATATTCCTTCTCTTGAACCTTTTAACCAAGGCTCTGATACCACTTGTTGGGGGATCAATCCAACAATAGATTACAATTATGACAGCAATAAACGTGGACTTAAACCAAATTGACAAGTAATTAGAATGATAATAATAAGAACAAGAGATACAAGAAAACACCCTGAAAACTTGTATTAACAAAACTCTTTACAAAGGAATACACACTACACAGATCTGAACCACCTGTTAATGAACCTGAGCTCTGATACCAAATATCAAGCTCTGAACCTGTAACCAAGGCTGTGATACCACTTGTTGGGGGATCAATCCAACAATAGATTACAATTATGACAGCAATAAACGTAGAATTAAACTAGATTGACAAGTAATTAGAATGATAATAACAAGAACAAGAGATACAAGAAAACACCCTGAAAACTTGTATTAACAAAACTCTTTACAAAGGAATACAATTGAAGAAAGCTTCTTTCTTCCACACCTCTCCTAGGTGTATAGATCTCTCAATAGATCTCAATTCCTCAAGAGCTCTCTCTCAAGAACAATCAACTCCAACAAGCCTAGATTGATTCAATTCTGTACTATTCTTCTCACACAATGAATTACAATAATTCACTACAAAACTACTACTAAGCTAAGAAGATCTAATTCTACATATAGAATTAGGAGACTTGAGCATGTACAACCAACAAGCAATTAAGCCACTTGAACAAGGGCTCTAAAAATAGTAATGCTAATAATAGAGACGCGTTCTTGAGTCCATAACTGAAACTTATCATGCAAACACTCGCTTTCGTCCACGAAAATAGCTTTCTGGACACGCAAGTAACCGACATCGGTTCCTACTGCTTGTCTGTGACCGCCGTTGGCCGACCATCTGCCGATGTCGGTGTCTCTCAACTGTCTGTGACCGATGTCAGTCACTCTTGACCGACGCCGGTGTCTGTGTAGACCTGAACCTGATAATGAATGCTCCTTGGTGAAGTTTTTAGCTCCACACCCTAACAATCTCCCACTTGGAGATAAACAGCTGCACCAGTACCTGTACAGCAACATCTTCTAGCTCCTCCATCTTTAACTTAATCATGAAGACCAATAGAAGTTGAATGAAGATTCAACTTCTCCTTTGTAACCAGCTTTGTTTGCATATCAGCAGGATTCCTATCTGTATGGATTTTCTCCAGCTTCAACTCACCATCTTCCAATACCTATCGTATGAAGTGATACCTTAGCTGTATGTGCTTTGTTCTTGAATGAAAGGCCAAATTCTTGGCCAAATGGATTGCACTCTGACTGTCACTGTACAATCTACAACTCTCATGCTCCCTACCAAGCTCATCCATGAATCGTGTCATCCATATCATCTCCTTGCTAGCTTCTGTGGCTGCAATATACTCTGCTTCTATAGTTGACAAGGCAACAACCTTCTGCAACTTAGATATCCAGCTAACCGCCATTCCACCTACAGTAAAAACATACCCTGTAGTGCTCCTCCTGCCATCCAAATCACCTACCATATCTAAATTTACATAGCCATGTAGAGAAGTATCTGAACCTCCATAGCACAAGTGCCTACTGCTGGTTCCTCTCAGATATCTAAGGATCCACTGAACTGCTTTCCAATGTTCCTTACCTGGATTGGCCATATACTTACTTACCACTCCCACTGCTTGGGCAATATTCGGTCTAGTACACACCATTGCATACATCAAACTTCCTACCGTGGAAGAATATGGAACCTTACTCATGTACTCTACCTCATCATATGAATTAGGACATTGTTCTTTGCTTAATTTGAAATGTCCAGCCAAAGGTGTGCTTACCGGTTTAGCATCCTACATATTGAACCATTTCAACACCTTGTCCACATAATCTTCTTGAGACAATATCAACCTGTAATTTTTCCTGTCTCTCCTAATGCTCATGCCAAGGATTTTCTTTGCTGCTCCCAAATCCTTCATAGCAAACGTTTGAGCTAATTTTACCTTAAGCTCTAAGATATCCTACATGTGAGACCCTGCAACCAGCATGTCATCTACATACAACAATAGAATAATATATCTACCATTATCAAATCTCTTGAAATACACACAATGGTCTGATTGACACCTACTGTAGCCATGCTCAGTCATAAACCTGTCAAATTTTAAGTACCATTGTCTAGGAGCTTGCTTGAGGCCATACAAGCTTTTCTTCAACCTGCACACAAACTTCTCCTTACCCTTGACCTCAAATCCTTCTGGCTATTCCATATAAATTTCCTCATCCAAATCTCCATGAAGAAACACTGTCTTAACATCTAGCTGCTCAAGATGCAAGTCCTCAAAAACAACCAAAGATAATACAACCCTTATTGAAGTCATTTTAACAACTGGAGAAAAAATCTCACCAAAGTCAATACCTGGCTTTTGTGCAAATCCTTTTACCACTAATCTGGCCTTGTATCTCATCTGTCCATTCTCGCCTTCCTTCAACCTGTAGGTCCATCTGTTCTTAAATGTTCTCTTACCAGCTGGCAATTCAACCAAATCCCATGTTTGGTTCTCTCTTAAGGACTCCAACTCCTCAACCATGCCACACTCCCACTCACTCTTGGACTCCACCTGTATTGCTTCTTCAAAACTCTCTGGTTCTCCACCATCAGTTAGCAATAAATAATATAAAGAAGGAGAATATCTAATTGGAGGCTTACTCACCCTTTCTGACCTCCTGATGGGTGTCTGAGACTCATCTACAACACGCTGTCCACCCAAATTCTCTGACAGTGACCAACCTCGGTCACCTGTAGACCTGTTACTGGCCGATGTCAGTTCTGCCTGACCGACCTCGGTACCTGTACGGCTGACGTCGGTCTCTGTATGGCCGACGCCGATTTCTGTCCTGTCGACGCCGATTCTTGACCTGTCGACGTCAGTCTCTGTGTTTTCCTGTAAGTGATTATTTCTTTTTCCCGCGAGCTCATCTTGGACTTTCACCTCATCCAATTCACCATTGCTCTGGTCAGACTGATTCAACTTCCTTAGCTGATCACAATACATCACTCTTTCATTGAAAACAACATCACAGCTCCTGATTACCTTGTTAGTTTCTAGATTCTACAATCTGTAACCAAAATCATCTGAGCCATAGCCAATAAACGTGCATCTCATAGACTTAGCATCAAGCTTCTTTCTATTTTCCTTATCTATATGCACAAAGGCTTCACAACCAAAAACTTTGAGATATGAGAGATCAACCTTTTTACCTGTCCATGCCTCTTCTGGAATACCACCATCCAGAGCTATAGAGGGTCCTCTATTAATCAGGTACACTGCAGTGTCAATAGCTTGTGCCCAAAACTGTAAGGGCAAACCGGCATGCAATCTCATACATCTTGCACGCTCCATTATTGTCTTGTTCATCCTTTTAGCAATACCATTCTGCTGAGGTGTCCTTGGAACTATCCTTTGCCTATGGATTCCATGCATGTAACAATAATCTCTGAACTTATGATTGCAGAACTCACCACCGTTGTATGATCTCAGGCACTTTAATCTTTTACCTGTTTCATTCTCAACCATAGCTTTCCAAACTTTAAAAGTATCAAATACATCAGATTTTCTTCTAATATAGTAGATCCATACCTTCCTTGTGGCATCATCTATGAAAGATACATAGTACTATGATCCTTCAATGGAAGCAACTTGAGCCGGTCCCCACACGTCTGTGTGAACAAGCTCCAACTTGTGCCTCTTCTTAGTAGACCCAGTTTTGAGAAAACTAACCCTTTTCTATTTTCCAAATACACAGTGCTCACAAAACTCTAGATCTATGCCTTTTAAATTTGAAAGCATACCTTTAGACTTAAGAATTGACATCCCCTTCTCACTCATGTGGCCAAGCCTTGAGTGCCACAATTTAGCGTCCACATCTGAAGTAGATAAAACTAAAGGAGATTTATTAGTAACACAATTACACAAATAGAGAGTACCTTCTCTCTTACCTCTGGCCATAACAAGTGCACCCTTGGTCACCTTCCAAGATTCTACTGTGAGAGTTACTGTACAACCCTCATCACCTAGCTTACCTGCAGAAATCAAATTTCTCTTCAAACTAGGAACATGCATCACATCTCTCAACACCCATGTGTTGCTATTCTGCATCTTCAACTTCACTTTACCTTTGCCAATTATTTTACAGGGCTCATCATCCCCTAAGTACACTATTCCAAAATCTCCATGGATATAGTCACTGAAATATTCTCTGTTAGGGGTAGCATGGAAAGATGCACCAGAATCTAATACCCAAGATTCTATATTATTATGTAGAGAGAAAATTAAAGCATCCTGTGCAATACCTGCAATCTTGGCTTCTTCCTTTCCTTCGTGCTGGTTGTCCTCCTTAGGCTTTGACCAACAATCTCTGCTTATGTGCCCCATCTTTCCACAATTCCAGCATTGTGGCTTCCTGCCATTTCTAGATTTAGATCTGCCTTTCTCCTTTGACTTGGATCTTGCTCTGCCTTTCTTGCTCTTCTCTTTTTGCCTTCCCCTGCTCTCAAAACTTAAAGCATTCCTAGATGCCTCTTCTGTGCTTTTCCTGCTTATTTTCTCATTCAAGATAACACTAACAACATCCTCTACTTTCAAAATATTTGATGCAGATGCAGTATTACTTACTGCCATTACTAAGCCATGCCAACTTTCAGGCAAAGAACATAATATCAAAAGAGCTTTTATCTCATCATCAAACACTATATTTACTGAATTTAATTGATTCACAATACCATTGAAATCATTCAGATGAGTAGACACAGATCCACCTTCATTCATATGCAAATTAAATAACTGCTTCATAAGATATACCTTATTGGAAGCTGAGGGTTTTTCATACAAATTTGCTAACGTAGTCATCAACTCTATCGTAGACTTTGCCTGTGATAAATTGGATATCACAGTGGATGCTAGATTCAGTCTTATAGACCCCAAAGTCTTTCTGTCAAGAACTTCCCATTCTTCATCCTCCATGTCTTTGGGCTTCTTTGCAATACCTCCTAATGGTAAGTAGAGATCTTTCTGATACAGATAGTCCTCTATCTGCATTCTCCAGTGTTGGTAATTTTTGCCATTGAACTTTTCCATTCTCAATTTACTTTCATCTGCCATTGCTTCTCCCACTCAAAAAGAAATCCCTGTAAGAACCTGTAATCAATACACACTACACAGATCTGAACCACCTGTTAGTGAACCTGAGCTTTGATACCAAATATCAAGCTCTGAACCTGTAACCAAGGCTCTGATACCACTTGTTGGGGGATCAATCCAACAATAGATTACAATTATGACATCAATAAATGTGGAATTAAACCAGATTGACAAGTAATTAGAATGATAATAACAAGAACAAGAGATACAAGAAAACACCCTAAAAACTTGTATTAACAAAACTCTTTACAAAGGAATACAATTGAAGAAAGCTTCTTTCTTCCACACCTCTCCTAGGTGTATAGATCTCTCAATAGATCTCAATTCCTCAAGAGCTCTCTCTCAAGAACAATCAACTCCAACAAGCCTGGATTGATTCAATTCTGTACTATTCTTCTCACACAATGAATTACAATAATTCACTACAAAACTACTACTAAGCTAAGAAGATCTAATTCTACATATAGAATTAGGAGACTTGAGCATGTACAACCAAAAAGCAGTTAAACCACTTGAACAAGGGCTCTAAAAATAGTAATGCTAACAATAGAGACGCGTGCTTGAGTCCACAACTCAAACTTATCATGCAAACACTCGCTTCTATCCACAGAAATAGCTTTCTGGACATGCACGTAACCGACGTCAGTTCCTGCTGCTTGTCTGTGACCGCCGTCGGTCGACCATCTACCGACGTCGGTGTCTCTCAACTTCCTGTGACCGACGTTGGTCACTCCTGACCGATGCTGGTGTCTGTGTAGACCCGAACCTGATAATGAATGCTCCTTGGTGAAGTTTTTAGCTCCACACCCTAACAGTGTTGGCTGGTATAAAGATGTTTGCTTAGTTAGAACTAGCCTTTTGATTGAAAGAATAACACTCTTCCTATTCATAGCTAATCATTATAGTACATAATTATTTATGTCCTTCATTAGGCCCTTTGACTTGTTGAGGCTCTTCCAATTTTGTCATCATAGTAAATTCTATATTCTAAGCCATAAGAGCTTGATCGAATCCATAACTAGTACCTATCTACCATTGATCATTGAAAGCCTGATTGAACTTGGTGTTTAGAACCATGGATTGATTAAATGATTGATTCCAAGGAATAAACACCTCACCTTCTTGTGAAATATTATTTTGAATAGGGACCATTGTATTGGAAACACTTACAGTGTTAGGATTGTAATTTTTTTACCTAGTATAGATGGGCTATCCTTGTCCTTGGAAATTTCCATTGAAGGGTGGCCTATTAGCTTGATAAAACTATTAGGGATGATAAGGATATTATATTGAGCCTGATACCTCTTTAAATTTAAAAATTCATTTCCAAGTCTTTGAAACATACTCTTGAGTTCTTGGAAGTTATTTTGCTCTTAGAAGTCACTAGACTGACTAGTTGAAGTCTTATCCTATTTTGGTGTGGCTATGGCATCAAGTTTTGGAAAAGGAGGAATGGAAAAAGGGGAAGAATTATGAAATGAGGTGGTTGAATCTTTGGAAACATGGGAATAGGTGGACTAGGTGTAAGCTTACCAGCCTATATTGATCTATTCTCTGTCTGATTACCAATTCACAAGTACCTGATAGTGTGTCTCCCCCTGAAGACTATATCATCATTTCAATGTCACTATTGAGCTCATATATATTAGAGAAAAGAATATTTAGGAATGGGCTTGATAAGGATTGGAGTCCTATCTCATGTTTTTTGAAATATATTATTAAAATCCTGTATAACCACTTGAGGAGGTCTCTTCATTGCAGTCAATTTTTAAGCAAGTGACAAGTGGTCACTCTTATGTTTAAACCTCTTACACAAAGCATCACCTAACTGATCCCATGTTATGATGGATTTAGGATCAAGGTCCCTATACCTTTCTATGTCCTTGACCTTGAAAGATATGGACAATAAATTAATAGCCACATTTTCTTCATTGATGTCATGGTTATTACAAAAGTTGGCTATATCTTTGATGTGTTCAAAAGGAGTTGTATAGTTGTCTCCTATGTAGTAAGGCACACTCTTAAGGCCTACCACTAAAATATGATCATAATAATTGAGTTATAAGGAAATTTAACCATTAAAATCCACAAAATTAAAATCTCTAGGGGCAGCCATGGTAGTGACAGGGCCCAATAAAGATATTCTTATAGAGGTAGACTTGGAAATTGGTTTACGAGGAAAGTTTCCTTTGTAGGGATGAGTGTTAACAAACCTCAATATTTTTTCTGAGTTAAAATTTAATTAAAAAAATTTGAAAGGAATATCTATGAAAGTTGATCTTTGAGTCACGTTTGGTATGAAAGATAGGTAATATTATACCACCATAAATTTGAGTGTTCATTAGAGTCACCAGATGATGAGGGTGTGGATGCAACAACTATTGTAAATAGATCAATACCAATATCAATCTAAATCAATCTTATTTGAATGTAGTCCCACTAAGCATGCCAAAAAAAAAATTAGCATAGAATTTAACCATGTAAGAGGTTTATTCAAGATCTCTCACTCCTAGCTATACTATTATAGTAACCTTAGGCTATGGTATCTTGTAATGAGGTTGAATCTCTAGAGAAGGCTGACTTCCTCTTGGTAGACCACCTAAACTAATATTTTTGCTTAGAAAAGGGATAAAAATTGGGTATGGGATGACTAATAACACTAAAGGTTTTATGAAAAAAATTAAATGACACTCTAATAAACTTTAAACAAGCACTAATTTATCATAAAAATAATCTTTGCTCACACAATCTCCCAAACTAGCCAATTTGCATCAATATTTTTGAAACTAGGCTCACTAAACAAGAGATGAAGTAAAGAGGGGTTCTAAAACTCATACTAACCATCCATTAATGGTATAAAATCACAATTTTATACCTAAAAATAGATTTACAACACCTTAAAAGAGGAAAAAAAGAAGGACAATAACCATGGAAGAACACTTTTTCACAAAGCCATCATTCACAAGCTTACTAAGCACATGTTAAAAGAAAATAGATAGGTGAAATAATAGTATTATTACTTAAAAAGGTAGTTTTTAAAATTTTTGATAGGGTTTTGCCTTGTCAAATGAGACTATATTTAAAATGAGGAAGAAATAAGAGATATAGGAGAAAAAGGAAGAGAGAGAGAGAGGAGAAGCAAGCTCTCAAACTTTAATAAATGAAGCTCAACCACCTTCCATGGAGTCGCAACCACATTTGGATTAATGAATCACTGATATTATCTAAATAAATTAATATCCAAAGTCCAAAATGGACTTCAATCCTTCTCATTTGCCTAAAAATGCACTATAAGACAAAATATCTTTGAGGAAGATGATGTTGCACTCCACTAGCTTTGAGAAAAGTCTTCAAAGACTAGAAATCTCATTTAATGATATAATTAATTATTGAAAAAAAATATAAATATATATATAGAATTACTTAACTACCTGATCAATTCTCCTCAACTCCCCAAATTTCTACTCCACTTGCACTTCTACGACCCATTCCACTTAGCTTTTAGAAGTCACTTGACATGATGATTAGTCATCTTGGCACTTTATGCTTGCAACTGAACTTGAAGGTTAAGTTTGATTATTTTATTTTTAATTTTATATTTTTTTATCAAATAATTTTTTTACCCAAACTTGAAAAATACACCATTAAACCTTCAAAACTCTTGGACTCTATTGATGGAGGGCTCCAAGCTTGAGCCATTTTCAACCAACTCTGTAAGAACCTATTACCAAATCCATTTTGGGCCTCATAAGCATCCAAAAATTCCAATTTATTTTTAAAAATATTTCATAAATTATATTTATATATTTACCTACACGTTCCATGTGGTTTCCAAGTGATTTCAGGTTAATTCATAGACCTATGAGCTCAAAAACTCAAAACTAGTCAAAATAAGCTCTTTCACAGCTTACAATGGTTTTAGGCCTCTCCATTATGCGTTGGAGATTAAATAAGATTATTTTATTCTCATTACTCTTTTTTTGGGTCCTAACCTTCCTTTTAGACCATTCTAAACCTTTGATTCACTTGGAAACTCTTTAAATTAGTTTGGGAAAGTTTGCAACCTTTTAGGCTTATTCAGTTCTAGGGGGGTCTCTTTGATAATTTGAGCCACTTGGAGTATTTATTTAATTTTAAAACTATCTAATTTTTTTTGTGTGTCTCATATACAAATTATTTATCACTTTTACATACATAAATCCTCCTTTTAACCTCTTCTAAAGGCTCCTTTAGACCTGGTTTTGAGCACGAACTCCACTAATGGAGATATGAAAACTTAGATTTATATATTTAAGTATATTAGGGACATGAGAAAACTTGGAAATATTGAAGGAAACAAAAAATTACATAAATGTCAAATTTCAATTCATTTCATTGAGTATAACTCAAAAAATACATATTTTGGGGTTGCCTCAAACTACCTTGTCAAAATTTTGAACGTGTATAGCTTTAAGTTTTGCCATTTTATCAAGTTTTATGAGGTCACAATACTTAATTAATTTTTAATTATGAACAATATGTACCCTAAAAAATATTCCAAGTATTAAATTTCATCATCCAATCCTTTAAACCTCTTAAAAATGCTTTTTCTGATTGTCCCCACTTGTATGCCAAAATCCTTAATTTTAAAAATTTTCCCCTCTTCATGTTTAGCATTTAAATTATTAATATAATCACTCTAAAAATGTTTTTAAAGACTTAAAATAACCCTAAATTTCCTCAAAAACACTCACATGAGGTTCAAACCATCCATCATACCTTAAATCCCTTCAAGAAGCTTGTCTAGCTCCATGTTGACTACCACTAGACAAGCATAAGATTGTGACAAAATAGAGGATAATTACACTATTATTTTGAAAAAAAAAGATTATTTATACATAAAAAAACTAATTACCACAAATTATACCAAATTTTATAACTTGATTGTACTTATATCTACCCCAAAACTCATTTTCCCTAAAACTAGCTAGTTGGTTGCCTAGTTTTATGACTGTTTATGATTGCATGAGGTCTGTAACAAAAAGGAGGATGATTAAAATATTTATGTTGTATTAAATAGTGAATATAAATATTTATATACTCACCATGATCATATTTACCAAAAATGATAACCTCCTCTTGTAGATTCTCTAAAATCATAAATTTCTCCAAGGTTGGCCTAGGCTACCTATGTGAATGACTTGGAGAGTGATTCAAGTCTATAACAAAACAACAGGTATATCACTTATTTTTAATGAAAAATATAAATAATATGGGGTTATAATAGGTCAAAATTACCCTCTTTACCAAATTTTATGTCTTGAATCCATGTTTAGGTGCCTAAAACTTCAAAAACCTTCAAAAATGTTTTTAACTACCTTTAAAAGTTGACTGTGTACTGTATCTTCATGAGCTAGAATTGATTAAGTGGTATTGATGACAGATTGGATATGTAAATTTTTTAATTTAAATATAAATTATACCTCACAATATTAACCTTGAATGGAAAGGTCTTGAGTTTCACTTTAGGGAAAATGATTGAATGAGTCAATGAAATTGCCTTTTGGATGGTTGTAGGTGTAGATTTGGGGTATTGGATATAGGTGAAAATGGTAAATGAATCTCTCCATAGATTAAAAAATTAAAAAATTTATTATGTAACTTCACCCTATCATCATCAGTTTCATGGTGTTGAAAGACTTGCCTCATAATCTAATGTCTCTCACACTTAGATCTCAAGGCATTTGAGTTGGTTGTAGGTGATGTTTTTAAGCTAGGAGAGCCAAAACATTAATTTTTGTTTGGAGAGGATATTATCATCAAAAACTAATTGTAAATGTATAAAAGAGGATGGGTAAGGCAATCAAGAAGGCTAATAACACTGAGTAGGGTCATGAATCTGGTCTTCTCTTTCCACTATTGGATCATCCACAACACTAGGATTGCCTCCTCTTCAGAGCTTCTTCAGATCATATTTGGAGCATCCTATAACATCTTTAGAGCATCCTATAACATATTATAAGAATATTTATATCCTCAACTAAGCATATTCAAATCAACCTGTAGCATCTTTGAATCTCAACTAAGCATCTTCAGAGCTACCTGTAACATCTTCGGAGCGTCCTGAAACATCTTCAAAGCACATTCAAAGATATGAAGGTAAAATTTCAATGAATGGTATAGGATAGTGGCTTGATCCATCTAGGAAAATGTTTTTTATGTAATCCAATTTTGTCTAATAAGGCCTTTAGCTCTAGTAGGACCTACATACCTCTCTATGTTAGATACAGGTAGAGGAAAAGTAGCAATAGTTGAAAGCATGGGGAAAGCTTGGGCATAACCATATCTATATTTAGAATTTGCTTCCCCAAATGGACTTGCCTCTTCATCTTCACTAGTTTCCCTTTCTAATCCTATCTAAGAATGGGTCCAATGAATTGGATTAGAGGTCCATTGCTATCTACCTATCCTTTTGGCATCCTTCTATGTGATTTTAGAATCTTATCATATCATTTGAGCTACTATGATTAACATGCCAACAATGTACATTTTTAATAACAACCTCACTATCATCTTAATAATTCATGAATATAAAATCATAACTATATGATTCATGCCCATATGGAATTTTAATCTTTTTCTCATATTTATTTAGGTGTTAGTTGAAATTATTCCTTGGGTCTCAGTACTTGAAAGGTGCCAAATTTAGACCACAGTGCATTCTAATTTTTTACATAGAGATGAGGTAATCCCGTATTATAAATTATATGCAGCCAATGTTGAGGGGAGTTATATGTAGAGCTCATTTTATAGAACCTCTCAAATTAATGTATATACTATCAAATAATTATGTAATAATTTATTATTATACCACTTTGTATGAAATAATACATGGTAGATATAGAGTCTGTGTCATGGTGCCCTCTATCCCGATTATAGTGCACTAGAGGGAATACTAGTAGTCACCTATTTATTGATAGTTTTATTAATTTGTTCCAAAAACTTGGGCATATTCTAACCATAAATGGCTTGATATACCATTGGGTAGAATGTCTTTGTCAACCTCTTAATCTGATTTCAAAACTTATGTACATGAATAATGTTAAATTTGACACAAATCCTATTTTTGAGGTATTTTTCAAAGGATGAATGAATTTTGGAAGTTATGGCATCCAAACCATATGACATCATGTATAAATTACCATCATGTAGCTTGCTTATATTATTAATGTGATACATCAAGTTAAAACTAATAATTTCACCTAGGGCAATGATTTTGTTTGAGTTCAACATAATATCAAGAAATGGGACCCATATCATTTGGGTTTAAAAGATTCTAAGAAATCATACAATTGATTCAGTAAATCCATGGTAATTCTTATGATTGTTTTGAAATATGGTATAGGAAAAAAAGAAACTGGGCCTCTAATTATGAATTTGTTTAGGTTCTTAGCCCATTAATACAATTTATTAGGGATTGAGTTTGTAAGTAGCCATGAATTGACCATATCCTAGCCATAAGTGATTTTAAGGATGAAGATTATATAGTAATTTAAAAAGATATTGCCACTAATTTAAGCCATAAGGGTAGTATTGAGCCTATGGTGCAAGAGTTTCCCAGTAATTTGCCCATTTACAAATAAATCAAATAACAAGTCAATGCATGACATTACCTCTAGTTTCATGGTAGCATTATGTAGGCCTACTACTTTGATAGCTAAGAGGTCATATCTATATCTACAGGTGAATAGAGATAATTTATTTTATATCTTGTATGGTTTTTTATATTCCACTACATCCCAAACAATTGAATAATGTCTAAAATTATGATATAGTATAACTGAGTCAAACATTGTGTTTGTATATTTATTCATGCATGTAATCAAATATGCCAAAGTAAGAGGACTGTGATACGAGGAGGCAACTGAAATTTTGTAGGAATTACGTATTATCTAAAATATCTAATTGATGTGAAACTCTAATTCACAATGTGCACAAGTTAACTAGAAGTCAATGTGACTAAATCTCACTTTTTAACTAAATATATTGCTTTAGGTTCATCTTCTCTATGAATTGAATACATTAAGTTGTTAATTTGTGTGAATTAATGGAAATAACTAATCTTGATCCATTATCCATCTACTTTTCCTTATTTAAATTTTGATTTTGTAATGCCAAATTTAACATGCTTTATCACCATGTGTCTTATTTTTTATATTTTTATGTGCTTTGTCATCTTAGTATTAATGATGTCCATATTTCATGCTATCAGATCTAGTTTTTATGTCTTTACATTTTATTGTTCATCTCTAAGATACATGGTTATGTATCACTTATCTACTGGTGGTTCAATTCTGGCTCTTTGTACATTATTTATTTTGTCCATGTGCTTTCAGGATGATGACACTTGGTGAGATATCGAGGATCCACTTATTTAGATTATGAAACTCTTCATTATATGTTATTTAGGATATGGGTTGGTAAGATCATGACACGTAAAATAATATCATTTATTTAGAGAAATACTTTACACTTTGTCTTCATACCTTGTGTATGTTAGACTATGAGTGCACATAATGATAACACATGGATGAATCTTGTTACTTTTCTAGCCCAAATGACTTCATAACTTGTAATTTTTATCTTGAAATCTAGGTCAATGGGATGATGAGACATAGACAACTCTTATTACTTCAATAGCCTAGATGAATTTATGACTTGTAATTTTTTGCTTGATCTCTAAGATAATGGGATGATGACATGTGGATAACTCTTAATGCTCTGCTATCCTAGATGACTTTGTGACTTTTACTTTCTTGTTTAGGCCCTAGGTAAATGGATTGATGAAATGTAGATGCCTCTCTCTCTTCTCCACTATCCTAAATGACTTTGTGACTTGTATTTTTTTGCTTGGACTATGTGTTAATAGGATGATGACACATAGATGCATTTCACTACTCCACTAACCTAGATGACTTCATGAATTATATGTTTCTTCTTGAATTCTAGGTTAATGGGATGATTCCATATGGATAGCTCTCATTTCTATGGAGGATTGAAATATTGTAGGATTTTCATAAGTATGAGACAACTATGGAAGGATGAGATAATACTACTTGTCATGATATTAGTGACCTAAATAGTATAAAGTCTTAGTTAGTAACTAAAATACATGGTGAGTAGGATGATTCCACTTGGCATGATTAGGTTATCTTGGGGATACTCTAGATATGTCATGTAACAAACTATTTTAACTTTTTAGAACTTAATGTATATAAATTCTAAGTTGTTAAAGAGTTTGAGTATAATTTATCAGGGGAGAAATATGAAATAGATATAACCACTAATTTATACAAGAATGAACCTAATTAATTATTCTTAAAATAACAATGAATCACACAAGTATGTACTTAGCTATAAACTGACTGAGACAAATGATTTGGAGGTTGAAAACTAGAATAAAAGCTGATCAGGGTATTGTAAATAGGATCCAAGTGTATTAATTCCTCTTATATAGTAGTGTGATTCCCTAGATAGTAGCGCACTACACTAATATCCTTTGTTTTATACTAGTCTCCTTATTTAGGGATTGATGTGAACTTATGGGAGAAGTTGTTCTACATTTGATAGGCATATTCTTGTGTGGATGAAACCTTATTCACTATTTATGACCTATTTTGGATTGATTATGTATGTAAAACCTATATCTCCATGTTGTTAGGGTGATTGACAAACACAATTAGAAAAAGTGTGATGTTAACTAGGTAGGACGGACATCCTCAAGATCCCATTGTGTTGATATTTTCCTACATACCAATAGCTTGAGAGGGGATCAAGCCCGATGTAGTTCTCCCAATCTAAGTGTTGGTGCAAGTGATGCTAGTATAAATTCCAAATTGAGTGAGGCTTGAGACTAGAGATATGTGTAATATGTTATTAGTATGGATATAGATGGTTGTATGTAGAAGTAGGGAAGAACAGGGATCAATGCCATTGATTTTTCACATCTTTTTCTAAGCTTATTTGTTTGTATTTGCATCTGATTTCCATCTAGTGCATAAAGGGATAAAAATGGTGTATATATACTAATTTGGTTCTTTTAAAAAGTGTGAAATAGGTCTAGGATGATCCTAGGTGTCTTAGGAAATTGAAAAAATATTTTTTGGGGTCAAAATTAGGTAAGGGACACTAGCACAATCCCTTGGTCACTAATGCAGTGCACTAGTGTCCAATGGGGTGTGCTAGTGTCTAGGTGCTAGAACTTGGGACACTAGGGCCTAGATTCATAGAGGAAGGTATGGGACTTATTTTAGGATGTTTATGGATGTGTAATACCTGCATAAAAATTAGATAAGGGTTAAAAGAGGCCCTAAGATAGGTCTAGGGCTAAGCTAGGGATGGGTGGTCTCAAGTGACACTCATTGCACTCAAGTGACATTTTGTATGAGTACATCCCCCCCCATTTACTCTAGAAATGCATAAAAGTGAAATGAATAAGATAAATGAAAAATAAGTGTACATGGACTTACTTGTGAGGTGAAGCCCGTGAATCTAGGTCTAAGTTTATGAAGTGTGTTTTATTGTGTCTCTTGCAAATGAAACATGCATAAATTAGTATTCACTTAAGGATTATCAAATCAAAGACAAAACTAAGTAAATATACTAGAGAGAGAGAGAGGAAAAGAATGAATACAATTTATTGGGCATTAGAACTAATGTAAAAACTTGGTGACATGCTATGTGTGTGTAAATAGTGATCAAATTAGTTAATATCTTAGATTGAGTTGATAGCTTGCTCAATCCCTATGTGTGAATGGATCAAGAACTCAATATAGTTTTGAATCCATCATTACCCAACCCTACTTAGTGGATCATACAGTATGAATAACATGGATTGGACTGATGGTTTATCCAACCCTCTTATGTAGGTGGATCAAGAAATAAATATGGTATGAATTCATCATTGCCTACCCATGTGTATTAAATGTATCTATAATTTAAAATATATAGGATGGCTTTGGGGACACTCAAAAACTCTAAAATGTTAAATTACCAAGGGGCCTTTCAAGCACTCGATAATGTAGTTCAAGGATTATATAAAAATGCTGACTATTTTAGATAGAGTAAATAATAAATATAGTGTGAAACATAGTGAAAATGGTGTCTATAATATATAATGTGGATATTGACATGGAGTTGTGATTCAATCTGAGATGAGCTAATTAAAAACTAATAATGTGCTACACACATGCCCCAAATTTTGATATCTGTGAATATGAATTTTGGATTGAGTTATAACAATCTGTGTCTATGTATTTATGAAACTAAAATGGGAGTGATCATACCATGCATGATGTCCCAAATATGAGAAAACTAGTATGATGTTGTGTAAATTTGAAAGTAATTTGAGCATGATTGTTGATCTATGATTGATATTATGAAAACTTGAACTATAATTATTGTACCTTTTTGGCCAATCTATATTTTATTATTTTTGGGTCTATTGGATAGTAGCACACCATACTAGTGTTTTCTATTTTGTGTTAGTGTTATTTTGTGTTTTTATGTGAAAATTGAAATTGATCTATCTCACTATTTTTCAATTTGTTTTCCTAATTCTAAGATCTGTAATATATGTTTATGTGCTAGAAACTATATCTAAGTGAACTCAGATGGCATGATTTCTATGACAAACCACTTTGAATTCCCCCTATTTTGAGGGGAGTTGTTGAACTTGTGCAATACTTATCCTCAAAAGAAAATCTCTACATCATGTGTTATCCTAATCATATATGCTATTTGCATAATAAACCAATATAATGTATATACATGATATTAGAATATATGATAATCTAAGCATAAGTTGGTAATGTATGATGTATGCTATATCTAGCATTGACAAGGTTGTCAAATATATATATATATATATATATATATATATATATATATATAACAATGTAATCATGTAAATGAACTACATAATCTAAGAATAATCTATGTAAACTACATGGGGGATGGGTCATGATGTTCATCAAGGCACATATGGAGGAAGGGGAGATGCATGAGGTCCCTCACATCATCGAAAACTAAGTAAGAAAGAAACAAGTAAGAAAAAAGTGGCATGGACATGACACATACATGAAAGAATACATAAAACACACATGAAGCACATAAAGTAGGCTAAGGGGCCATAATACAAGGGACATGGGCACATGTCACTAGATATGAAAAATAAACACATATAAGGACATGTTAAAATGTCTACATACACAAACAATAAGTAGGTTGGCTTCAATCCACATGGAATGACATGTTAAAATATCCACATACAAAATTAATAAAATATAGATAAAGACACGGGTGCATATCCAAAGCATACATTTAATGAAAGGAAGTGGCATAGATCCAAAGAATAATGACATATTCAAATTCCCTCAAATATATGTATAAATAGGGAGACACAATCAAATCTAGACTAGTAAATTTAAAAATGAAAGTATGCATGAATATGTGGTACAAATTTATATAAGAGCAAAGATTTACATAAATTGAGTCCATAGAAGTAGTAGTTGGCAAAAAATTAGTCTAATATAGAATGATATAACTTAGTGACGTGGAAGCTATGTATAAGATGCCCCCAATGGGTAAATGTATCAATGTTGTATCTATGTATTTGTGTATGTGCCCCAAGTGGGTAGATAGTAGAAAATTTGGATATGTGTGATGCACCCAAGTTTTATAAGAATCTGTAAACATTTGAAGAGAACAAGTGAAGCATGCATGTATGATACAAATGAAATATAATAGCATAAATAACATATGTAGTACCTATAAAATATAAGGAACATAAACATGGAAATGCATAAAATCTAAAATTTCATATTTTATAAGAAATATTTGAATGTTTTTGTATTTTGAACCTATTATATTATTTTTGTGTTTTCTGAGTATATAAACTATGTACATGTAATCATGAAAATGAAACTATATATAAGGATCAAGGTGATTTAACAATTTTGGGAATATTGGTGTATCATCCCTAATTTAGTTAAAGGGTGAGTAGTAAAATTAGTAAATAAATAGACAATAATTAAGTTAATTATTTGTGTAAATTAATTACATTTCAAAATTTTCTAAAAATAGTAATAAGGAAAATAAAACAAAACTTAGCTGGAAATTGATTGATCCAATTGAGACAAAGGTTAGAATTCACTGTGTAGGACTGAGACACTATCACAAACTGAGATCTAAAATTCATTTTGTGATTGGATAAAAGCACTATAGTTTGAAAATAGTGACACCAACGCTATATTACACCTCTACTATTTTTTTAGGATCTGATCTTTATGAGTTTTGATTGTTATGTTTGTGTGACCCTGTCTGTGAAGTTTTGGTAGTTGGAAGTCTGTATATCTCTATGTAGAGCAAATTATTTCTTCAAACCCTATCTTCTATTATTATTTGACCAATACTAAGAAAGATGGGGGGGGGTTAGTGTGTGTAATATTCACTATAAAATCTTCACAACCATGTGTGGGCATGCTACTTACATACCAATACTCTGAAGAGGGATCAATCCATATGTAGTTCCCTCACTTGATGTACTTTACGAAATTATGTTTATGAAGATGCATAATGCTAAAAGATACGTGCTTGAGGTGGCTAGGTATTGGTGTAAGGATCTAAATGAGCTTGTAAGTGTGTTGGATGGATTTATGTAGAGAATAGGGAAGATTGCTTCAATAGTATTGCTTGTATTCTTACTTGTTTAGTGATATTTGTCAACCCTAACCAAATGATCTTTGAATGGGATTTTATAACGATCTATTAGTCATTGGTTGAATTTAATCACATTAGGATGACAAGGATAAGGATGGATAATTGGAATAAATTGATCATTGGGGCCAAAAATAGACTTGGACAATAGTACCAAAAATGGATAGGAGTGGAACTGATGTTATAGTCTAAGTGTGGTGTTACTATCTTGAGTAGATGGGACCTAGGGGGATTGATTTATCTTGAAAAGAGAAGTCTAGCTGAGCTAGTACCACATATAAAAGGCTATGAATGACTGGGAATTAGTGAAAATAAGCTTGAGATATTCAAGAAAGTAAGCAAGAGGGACCTAAGGGTTGGGTCTCATTAACCACGCTCAAGTTACTAATTTTTGTTTTTTATATGAATACATTTCCCCCCCTTTATTCTAGTGATGTAACAAAGAAAGATACTATGATAAAGGAAAAATATAAATCATACTTGAACTTACCTACAAGGGTGAAGCTCATGAATCTGTGTGATGTTGGGTGTGCATAGAGAGAGAGAACACACTGTGAAGTATGAATTTGTAAGAAAAATAAAGGGTAGATCAGTTCTTACTAGATATTCTATATGTAAAATAAGAATGCAGAAATATCATTAAGAGGTAGAGGAAGAGAAAGTAATGAATACACCTCACTAGGTATGTGAACTAATAAAAAACTTGTTGTGATGTTGAGTGATGCTAGATTATGCTGAGTAATACTAGAAGGTGCTATACCAAGAGTAATATCGTGAACAAAGATGAGTGTTCAATTGCCTAGAAGTTGCTCAAGAATGAAAAGGCTAGCCCTTTGGCTCCATCGTCACCCACTAAGTGAAGCTAGGTGGTATTACATGTGTTGATAAATCTTTGAACTATGTGTCTAATCCCTCTAAATAGGTGGCTCAAGAATATAAATGCTAACTAGTCCTTTGGCTCCATCATTACCCCGTGAAGTGAAGTTATGAACTAATACTAGTATGAAATGTATGTCATATGAGATGGCTCCTTGAGCCCATGATTTTACTATGATCTTACAATGTTGGCATGGATATCCTAATGTATGATGAAAACTAGGCCACTCTTGGCCACTTTGAAAGATGGATATTAAGCTTACATATAAGCCAGTTTGAACTGGTACACTAGGCTTGTATGAAATCCACTCAACAACTCAGAAAGTTAGGCTTGTATGAAATCCATTCTATAATGATGCCAACCATCTATAGATAGAATAAGGCAGACAACTGCTAAGAATGCCTAGGTAATAATGAACTCAGAAAGAAAAGAAAACAAATATGTTGCACACATTGCCCCCAATCACTGGTATTTGAAACATAGATTTTGATATGGAAGTTATATCAACTACCATATCTGAAACTAGAAGTGAGAGCCATCATTTTGTGCATGATACCCCTATATCTAGATTCTCCAAGCAAAAGTGTATTGAAAACTATTGATTCTAAACTAGTTTGAATATGCAAAATTGTAGATAAACCTACTTTCCTTCCTACTTCTAGAAAGTCTAGTTTTTCTATCATTTGGATAAGAGCACTGAAAGTGGACACTAGTGGCACTAATGCTATTGTCTAGGGCCAAATTTGGTAATTATTTTGGATTATTGACTATTTTCCTATTCTATTTTGATTGGTTTGATGTTTGGTTGTTGTTCTGGGTATTCTAAAAATTTATATCTTGACCATTAAGATATATGATCTTTGAGACAAGACCCCTATTTTTTACCCCCTCTTCTGAGGGTAGGAATGAATACCCTGCAATGAATGCCCTTAGAAGAAAGAGCCTTAAAAGTGTGTTATGATACAAAGATACATGACATAATAATGATAATTGATAAGATATCTCAAGATATAGCATGCTTTCTATTGAGAGATTGTTAAATCAATAGGGGTATACCTAGATATGTATAACAATGTAATGCAATGTACTAAACTGGAACTAGAATGAGAAGTCTAGTTAGTTGTTATTTTTTAGTTAGAGAGATGGAGCATGATGTACATCATGGCATCCAAGAAAGAAAGATGAATGCATGATGTGAATCATGGCATTACAAACAATAAACACACAAGGCAAGAAGCATACAAGGGTGGCCAAGGGGCCAAGAAAACAAGGGACATGGGCACATGTCACTCAAACTAGAAAGAAAACATATAAGGCATGTTCAAATTCCACATACATATAATTTTAAAAAAAAAATTGGTGTGGAATCCACAATCATATAGAGGATTACAAGCAAAGGACATTGGTAAATGTCCTAAGGCACACACATGAATAAAGTCAAAGAACATTGACAAATGTCCTAAGGCACATACATGAGACAAACGAGAACTAAGAAATAAAAACAATCTAAATATACTAAGCAATAAAATAAAGCATGTAAGGAATTGGAAGTAAAATAACATCTAACTAATCAAATCAAGAGGGGAAATATGCAAGACACGTTAGTATAAGACTAGGTATATGATAAGAAATACACAAGTGTTATAAACTAGTGAGTGTTGATAGAGTAATCTATATAATCTAGTAAGTAATGTACATCAACATGATAATTAGAGTGTGTGGTATAGGAATGGCATAACCTAAATGGTGTATTCATGTAAAATATGCCCCCAGTGGGTATGTATATCGATATGTGTCTTGATGTAGAAGTAGGATGCCCCCTCAATGGGTAGAGTAAAGCAATCAAGGAGATGAAAGTCATTGCACACACTCAAATAAGATCAAGTGAAGCATGGTAATGTAGATAAATAAAAAAAATAAAAGTAAAACAAAAAATGTAAGTCTATCATTGTAGTATAAATGTAAAACATGGATAATGGATACAATCAAAATTTTTTTGGTGTTTTTGATATATTTGAATGTTTTTGTATTTTGAAATTTTGTATTATTTTTAAAATTTTGAATGTTTTGAGACATGTACAATCAATCATAAGAAACTATATACAAATAAGTAGATAAATGATGATACTAACGAATGAATCTCATGGGAGACTCCCTATCATAGTGTCCTATATCAAGGAGAGGAATCATGCGTGATTGTGAAACATGATGGAAATGTTGAGATTGTGGCTCTAAAAGTTGTATATGATGTAAATGATCTAAAATATATAAAGGAGAAACCAAATATGGACCCCCCTATAAATATAATAATTTGATGTAATTTTAGGGTTCTTAGGGACCCATCTGGTAGTAGGAGAAACTCTCTAAACATGTGTTTTGTGAGTAGATGCATGAGATATCAATGATACTACTCTAGGTGTGAACACTGTAGATGAAAGCTATCTGGAGTATTTAAGTTATGGAGGTGTATGAAATCTCTATGCTGGTGATGGATGCTTCAACTATGTCTAAATCAAAATTAAAGGACGAACTATAACTAGTGGAGAAATTGGAACTAGAGGCTGAACTAAAACTGGTGACTGTTCTATAGAAGATGGATCTGAAGTGGGGCATGGTAACTCATATAGAACTTTACCAACTATAATAACTTGATTATCATGCATGAATTTCATGTATCTATAAACTGTTGAAGGTACTACTTGAAGTTTTTGAATCCATGTTCAACCAAGTAACATATCAAAAAATCTTGCACCAGGAATAATAGTGAATGGTGTAGCCACATGTGTTGGAACCACATATAAAGGAAATAAAATATCACCTAATTAACTCTACATATGCCCATTGAATATATTGACAATTATTTTTTTAGTTTAATATCCTAATTTGAATATCCTAAATGCTACAATAATGTCATAGTGCACATGTTCACACTAGATCCATTGTCTATTTAAACACTATGAATAGGATGATTATGAATGTGAGCTCTAATAAAGAGTGCATGATAATACATATCTTCTTCAATGATCTCCTACTCTGAGAAGGAGATGGAAGGTCTATCTAGAAATCTAGAATTATATACACCAATCATGTTTCTCAAAGGATGTGTCTCAATTGAAGGTGCCCTGTATGTATTTGGTGGGGGATGTGAATGATATGCATAATGAACCCTTGATGTATCCCCTATCTCCTATTTGGAATGTTGTGGAAAAGGATCTAAAAATATTTTTAATGTTTTATCCTATGTTGTCTTGGCCTAAGGAAGCTCAACTGAAGTGCCAAGATCAATATGATTTCCATCTATTAAATCATGTATCTTGTATCTCAAACTGATGCATCTATTTGTTGTATGGCTTGGTGCCTTATGAAACTCAAAAAATGCATGTTGATCATATCCTTGTGGAAGAGGCTCTATTGGGTCAAATTCTTGAATAGGAGGAAGAAATATGATGTTACATTCCAATAGCTATTGTAAAATATGGGTGGAGAAACTGGAAAAATTTGTAAAGGCTCACTGAGGATGTGTTGATAAAACCACTTGTTAAGGGGGCTCATAAGCTATATTAACTATAAGTTGATTCTAATTCCTGTTATCATTGACCTTTACTTTGTATGGGATTTTACTATTACTCTTGTTTATTGTGTTTGAGATACTTGTGTATTTGAGTTTTCCCATTGAAATTAACTTGACTTCTCTTTCCTTTAGTATGTGACATAATTTTGTGAAGGAAGAAAATCTTTTGAACATGATTGATTCATGAAAAATTGGTAGAAGACTCTATTTGTAGAGATCTTATAACTCTTGATCGGCCATGGGGCTAGTCATTTTAGCCAAAATAGTCTTATATTAGAGAACATAATATGTGAGATGCTCATTTGACCTTTGTTTCTATTATGAAACTTGAGCATATAAAACCTTATCACCAATGTTAATGCTGAAATGAGAAAGGAACATGTTAACTAAAGGATTGAATGCATTGACCAATTGATTCGATAGACTATAGAACCATTATAAAGCATAATCATTTAGGATTCATGGAAATAAATTGGTAAGTAGCCATTCATTGGGTACATAATCCAAGCATGCTAGATGAAAGGCTCTCAAATGTGTCTCTAGATTACTCTTGCCATCATATAGAGTAAGCTTGGGTTGAACAAAACCTTTTGGAAAGGGTGTCAAAGTAATATGACATGATAATGGTGTATGAAAAAGATCAAAAGAATCCAAACCCTATGTAGGTTTATAGGTACCTTGATTAAGATGTATCACCTTGGATTGAAGATATTTTTTCTGTTGCACAAGGGTTGCCACATCAGGAGACAAAGATTTACTAGTTGTAGCTAGTGGCATAGAGGTAGGTTAGGCTGCTATAGGGGGTTGTTGAGACATATTTACCCCCATAGTGTCATTTGTAACTAGTTTTTCTAAAGGAATGGAATATTTAAATTTCTTAACCTTTTTAATTTACATGATAGATTACAAGATAAGAGTATGATATTGAGGCTAGTCTCTAAGTCTTTCTTGAAAAATTTGTAGGATCAAATATTTATTGAGGACAACTTCATTATCAATAATTGATGGATGTGAATTAATAGTCCAATGTGGTGGAGCATGAGAATCGGTGTCTACATTATCATTTTATTTTCATAATGTTCATTATAAGAGTTATCTTTATTAAAACTAGTGTAATATGGTTGTATAGAATGTATAACAGGAACTTGAGTTGGTTGTTTATCCATGGTATATGGTCAAGTTGCAGAAATCTAGGTGAATTAAAGAGGATTGACACTAAGTCTTATACTTTGTCTCAAAGGAAGAGATGCAAGGAACTTAGGTGGATTAAGGAAAACAACTTGGATGATAGAAGAAAATATTAAACATATATAATCTAAACAAGGAACTATAATATGCATAAAAAGGATACAAAGTTCACACACATGTAAGGTGATACCTCAATAAGAAAATATGAACTAGTACATTCAACTAGGGTTTTGAAAGATGATAATTTTGACAAATTTACTATGAAAATTTGAAATTGAAATTGATTTTTTTAGTTATATATGCAAGTAAAAAATTAAAATTTATTGAAAAATTAATGATTTAACAGGACTTAGTAGTTGCAACTAGGGTTTTAAAAAATAAATGTTTTTGAGAATTAATATTGAATTTTGAAATTTGAATGGATTTTATAATTGAAATATGTTATTAAAAATTCAAAAAATGATTGGAAAATTACTAGAAAAATACTGGGACCTAGTATGGGCAACTAGGGTTTAAAAGAAAATTATTTTAAAATTACTACAAAATTTTAAAACTTAATGCTGATTTTTTATGTTATTATGCAATTAAAAAATTAAAAAAATATATATGAAAAATTAGTAGTAAAATTACCCTAGGGTTTCTAGGGTTTTTATGCACAAACAAAGTAAGTCGGTTCACCAAATGGTTTACCAATTTTGGGAATATTGGTGTATTATTCCTAATTTAGTTAAAGGGTCTGAGTAGTAAAATTAGTAAATAAATAGAAAATAAATAATCTAATAATTTTTATAAATTAATTACAATTCAAACTTTTCTAAAAATAGTAATAAGGAGAAGGAAAGAAAAATTAGCTAGAAACTGATTGATTTGACTAAGATAGAGGCTAAAATTCACTGTGTAACACTAGGACACTATCACAAACTAGGATCTAAACTTTGTTTCTTGATTGGATAGGAGTGATAGAACTAGATAGTAATGACATTGGTGCTATATTCTACCTCTACCACTATTTTCCTAAGGATATAAGTTTTCTGGGTTTTGCTCACTATGTCTGTGTGACCTTGCCTATAAAGTTTTGACAACTATAAGTCTATATAGCTCCTTGTAGAGTAAATTATTTATTCAAACCCTATAATCCATTATGCTTTAACCAATTTTGAGAAAGATGGGGGTGTTAGTATGTGTAATATTCATTAGATGTGCTTCACACCATGTGTGTGAGCATGCTGCCTACATACCAATACTCTAAAGAGGGATTAAGCTATATATAGTTCTCTTACTTTATGTGCTTTATACAATTGTGTATATAAAGATGTATAATGATAAACTAGATGTGCTTGGGGTGGCTAGGGACTAGTGTAAGGATTTGAATTTGCTTATAAGTGTGTTGGTTAGCTATATATAGAGGATAGGGAAGATTACTTGAATAGTCTTTCTTGTATTATTGTTTGCTTAGTGATATTTTCCAACTCCCTCCAAATGATCTTTGAATGGAATTTTATAGGGATCTATTAGTCATGGGTTGAATTTAATCACATTATATCAACAAGGATAAGGATTGGGAGCCAAAATAAATTAACTGTTGGGGCTAAAAATGGACTTGGACAATAACACCAAAAATAGATAGGAGTGGAATTGACACTATAGTCCAAGTGCGGCACTACTATCTTGAGCAGACAAGACCTAGGGGGATTGATTTATCTTGAAAAGATAAGTCAAGGTGATATGGGATGAAGTCTGGAAGGCTATAGATAATTGGGAATTAGTGAAAATAAGACTAAGAGGGTCATAAAAGAAAGTAAGAGGGACCTAAGGGTTGGGTCTCATTAGCCACACTCAAGTTACAAATTTTTATATTTTATATGACTACACAAGGTAAGAGAAGATATGTATAATTACAGAGGAACATACTACTTGTGGCCTATATCAGAGGAAGAGTTATTATGCATGCTAAGTGATGAGGTATCTAGGATCTAAGAATTAGATGTACTACGTGATTTATAGTTAAAAATAACTACGAAGTAGGGATATGAATCTATGAAGCTTACTAAACTTTTATATAAACTATAGGGTTCTAAGGGACCCATTTGGTAGAAGAAGTTGTAATTGAAGTGGATGATCGATGTTATAACATTGACCTATGTGGTGGTGGTGGAGAAAGAGACCCTTTAAAATCCACAACATGTCTCTAACATATGGGTATCTCTAATAAAGGTTTCTATGGGAGAGTATGCATGCATGGTATTGTTTTAGGAGTAGACCTCACCTACAATGGTGGATCAACTAATATGTAAGGTGTGCTAACATATGCTATGTTTGGAGCTATAATTGCTGACTAATTTATAATTGGCTACAAAATAGGTAACTAATACTCATATTGAGGGACTTCAACTATAACCAACTGATTAACATATATATACTTGAGACATTTGTGTATGGTGTATGAAATGGATTGAATCTTCTATATCCAAGGCCTACCCAATAACATATCAAATGTGTCTTCACTAGACACTACTATAAATCTAGTGGCCACATGTGAAGGCCCAACATATAGTGTAAGTACAATCTCCCCAATGGAACTCTAGGATAAGCCACTAAAGCTATGAATAGTTGTATTTGTATGAAAAATGTCTTGATATAAATAACCTAAGTGATGTAGAAGTGTGATAATACACATGTTAATTCTTTTACTATTTTCAACCATGACACTCTAAATAGGATGATGATCAATGTAGGCTCATACAAAGAGTGCATATAAATCTATATCATCATCTAATATCTCATTCTATGAGAAAGTGTTGAGATGTCTAGCTTGAAAAATAGTATGATACACACTAATGATATTATGTAGAGGGTGTTTTTCCACTATATGAGTATGATAATATTTTAGTGGTGGATGTGCCTGATAAGTAAAATAAACACTTAAAATGTCTGCTATCACATTACCTTTATGTTTTGGAAATGGATCTAAAAATATTTTCAATGTTTTTTCTTCCATTGGTTGTGTTTAAATGCCTATGTAGGAGTGCCAACATCAATGATATTATCTTCTATCAAATCTTGTATCTTATGTTTTAAGATAATACATCTAGTTGTAGTATGGCCTAGTTCCCTACGATAGTCACATAATGCATTAGAATCATAGTTTTTTGGAAGAGGCCTAATAGTATGAACCTATTTGATGGGAGGGAGAAATATGACATTAAATTCCAAGAGCTTCCATAGAACCTATGTTGGAGATTGAGGAAGAGTTGTAAAATGTCTCCTTAGAGGAGTTGATGAAACCTTGTAAGGAGGTGGATTTGAAGCTACATTAACTATCATTTTTGAATCGTTCTTGTTCTCACTAGGTTTCACCTTATATGGAGGCTTATTAGAACTTTTAGTAGTTAAATCTGATCCAATTTTGTATTTTAGTTTTCCCATGGAGAAAATCTTGACTTTCCATTCTTTCACTGTATGGAAAATATTTGGGAATGATGGAAACTTATTGAATAGGATATCTTCATGTGATTATGGTAACAAACTCTTCTCAAATGTCTTTGATATCTCTATTTGCAATGGGGATAGTGATCTTTGTTTATATAGTATTATGTCAAAAGACATATCCAACTATTGGCTCATTAGAATTTTGTTTGAGTTGTGTAACTTGTGAATAATAAACCTTATCACTGATGTTGATTGAAAAGTGTGCCAAAAACATTTATTCCAATGGATTGAATGTTGTGATAGAATGATTAGGAAGATCATAGAACCATTGTAATGCATAGTCCTTTAAACTATGAGGAAAAAACATAGTAAGGAGCCAATCATTAGACACATAGTCCAAGCATGCTATGTGAAAAACTCATAAATAATTCTCTAGGTCACCCTTACCATCATACAAAGTAAGTTTGAGTGCCACACATCCTATAGTCAAAGGAGTTATCACTATATGTTATGCCAAGGTGTATGCATAAGAATATGAGAATCTAAGGCATGGGAGAACCCTACTTAAGATGTAACACCTTATCTTGTAAAGAGTGGATATCATGCATAAGGTATTATACATATAGAGAGAAGGAAATAGCCATATGAGGTGTTACCACTGGTAAAAGGTTGGTGGGTTAGAATAGATTTTTGTAGAATCTAATTTGCCCCTAAAGTAGGTGTAATAGTGTTAACATCTGGGGGGTATAAGATTGACCATTATTAGAGTTTTGAATCCCTTCCTAAAAATTACGAATAAGATCATCTTTAATATCTAGATGTTTATAAATGAAAGTTTGTAGTTGGATCTTATTAGTATCATCAAATTAGTTATCAAGTTCTACCATTATAGATTTGAAAGTAGGAAGAAAAAATGTTGTATATTTTGAAAAATTTAAGAGAATTAATCTATGAAAGATTAAAAAAATAAAAAAATAAATAATATTTGAGATTTTGGAATTAAATTCTAAGCATAAAAATTAAAAGGATACAAACCCCAAGAGCATCTAGGGTTATGGTTTGGATAGTATTTGAAGTAAGTTGGGTTCGCCAAATGATTTAAATTTTAAGGGATTATGGAATGTAAACCCTAAGTTATTAAAATGTTTGAGTACAATAAATTAGGGAAGAAATATGCAATAAATACAACCACTAATTTGTATAAGAATTGACCTAATTGATTATTCTAAAAATAGTAATGAATCACACAAGTACATAATTGTTTGGAAACTAACTGAGATAGATGATCTAGAGGTTGAAAATTGACACAAAAGCTGATCAAGGTATCATAAAAGGGATATAGATGTCAAAATTCCTCCTAGATAGTACCACAATTCCCTAGACACTAGTGCATTATGATAGTGTCTTATATTATCTGCTAGTGTCATTGTGTAGGGATTGATGTGAACTTCTAAGAGAAGCTATGTTTGAGTCTAATAGGCCTATTATTGTGTAGATGAAACTTGATTCATTGTATGTGACCTATTTTGGATTGAATTTATATGTAAACCCTAGATCTCCATATTTTAAAGGTATTTTAAAAGTACAAGTAGCAAAATTTTGATGTTATCTAGGTATGGTGGTCATCCTCAAACGCAAATATGTTTAGATTTGCCTACATACCAATACCACGAGAGGGGATCAAGCCCATATAGTTATCCCAATCTAAGTATTAGTGAAAGTACAAGTGATGCTAGTATGAATGCCATCTTGAGTGTGTTGAGTGAGGCTTGAGATTGAAAATTTGAGCTGAGGATGGTTATATGTAGAAGTAAGGAAGAATAGGGATCAATGAGCTTAATTTTTCATAACTTATTCTGAGCTTGTTTGTATTTACATATGATTTCCATCAAGTGGTGTATATATACCAATTTAGTGCTTATATGGAGTGTGAAATAAGTCTATGCCAATCCTAGGTGTCTTAGGAGTTGAAGAATATTTGTTGGGTTGAAATTAAGAAAGGGACACTAACATAGTCCCTTGGTCACTAGCATAGTACACTAGTGTCCAAAGGGTCATACTAGTGTCTAGGTGGTAGAACCTATAACACTAGGGGACTAGATCCCTAGGGGATGGTCTAAGATTGATTTTAGAATGTCTAGGGATGTGTAATACAAATAGAAAAGTTGTATAAGGGTTGAAATAAGTCTTAAGATAGGTCTAGCTCTAAGCTAGGGATGGGTGGTCTCAAGTGACAACCATTACACTCAAGTGAAATTTTATATGACTACACAAACTAAGGCATAAAGTAGTCCACATAGGAGAAGGACAAATCCAAAATAAACTAAAACATAACACAAGAAACCATTAGTACATTAAATCAAAATAAAATATTTAATAAAAATTTTTAAAGTGGAGAAGAGAATCAAAGGTGATAGATAATTCATGAACAATGTCAAAGTTTTTATTTTCTCCTTTTTGGAACTCAATAAAATTAGAGTTTGAAAACAACCTTAGGATTGTGCACACTTTGATCATTATCAGAATTCCTAAGCTTGATATGGACCATGAATAAAGATGTCTTCACAACAATGGACCCTATTTGAGTTTTGAGAATGGGGTGTGTTAGGGCACAAAAAATGGTGACTCAATGGTGAATTATCTAGAGTATTAATGCATCATACCAAAAATTCAATCTCAATCAAGGAAAGAATAAGTAATCTAGTCAATTTGATGAGACTTTAATTTTTTCATGTAATATACTAACCCTTTTCAATCCTTGCATTTGTGTTTTATTTGTGAAATTTATTTTACCCTTATTTTGAGAGTTTTGATAGAGGCATGGATAGACACCATAAGTTTCATTTTGATTTATAATTTTATAAAAACAATAATAGGGGAAGCTTGGGCATTGCTCTACTTCCAACTAGGCTTCCATATCCCAAATAAAGATACATTTGATTTCATTCTAAGCCTTGGTATACTTCTAACTTAATGTCCATAGCCCTAATAAATATTACTTGATTCAACTTTCCTCCATAAGTTTTTATCATTTTTTTTTATAGAATATAGATGGAAGAATGATTGGGAATCACCATTAGCTAGGTGTATGTATAATAAAAATTATTTTGTATCAATATGTCCTTAACGCTATGCATCCATTTCAATGTTTTTTTTTCTCACCCAAGTTTTAGCATGTAATAGTGTAGTTGATATTTTAAAATGAAAAATCTTTCTAAAATTTACATGAGTATATCAAAGTGAACTCCAAAAGTCCAGTGAACTTATTCAATCTAGGTAAAACTTAATTTCTATCATAACACATTCCTCAATTCCATAACCTCAAGTATTAAAATAAAAAAAATTGGTGGATGATAATTGTGCCCTTATTGAGTCATCTCCTTACTTTTGGTATTATTTCATAACTCCAGTATAATAGATTAATTGTAATATTCAATAGTTTTAATAAAATCAACCTAAAAAGTAGTAACACTAACTATGAAATCAAATGCATAAAAAAAAAGAAATTAGTCTAATAAAATATAAAAGATTAATATAAGAAAATAGGGAATCTACTCTATAAAGAGATAAACTTAATCTATTTCTATTTCTAATTAAGCACTAAAGTCATTTAGAAGCATCTCTAGTTAGAGTAGACATGAAATAATGCTTCAAAACTTATCCATTTATTAGAAATGCAGGGTCATTAACTTGGAAGTCCTTTAGACAAAATTCATTATTACCTAGGATCTCAAATATTTGGTATGAATCAATACATAAGGGAGTAAACTTATCATGATTACCTTTTGTTTCATGTGCCTTATCCCATAAAAACACTAGATCTATAATCCTAAAATCCATGATTTTAGATCTTTTATCAAACCACCTTTTGATAATGTCTTGGTGTTTTTTGAATCTACGCACTACTTTAGTTCATGCATCTTCCATTTGGATTATGTAAAGTAGCTAGGACTAGATTATTTCATATTCTCTCATATATTCTTCCATAAACTAATATGTTGGTATTTTAAAAATGAAAGGAAAAATTGGTTATTGTCTATATACTAGTAGAAAAGGTAAAGCCTTGAAGGCTTGGATATGCCTAATTATATATACCATAGTGCATACTTTAGCAAAAAATGTCACTCTTTTGGTTTTCCCTGGTTTTCTTTCTTGATGGCATCCACTATATTCTTGTTAGTGAACTTAGCTACTCCATTCACGTAGGGGTAATAATTTGTTAAAAACTTGATGGTAATTTTATCTTTATAGGCCCACTAGATAAACTACTTATATAGAAAGGCTAGACCATTATCACAAACCAATGAAATTGGAGTGCTAAACTTGGTCAGTATGTTCTCGTATAAAAACTTAATCAATTACTATGGTCTATAATTCTTTGTGGATACCACCTCTATCCATATGGTACAATAATCAATGGATGTCAAGATAAATTCATGCCCTAGTGAAAAATTTGGGTTGATCACCCCAAAAAAGTCAAGTTCCCATTAATCAAAATGGCATCCCTCAATGACTAGTTATAAATGCATGGAAACATGTATTTCCCTTTTTCTAAATACTTGACATTCATGCCATGTCCTGACATGATTATGGGCGTCTTTAAAAAATGTAGGTTAATAACACCCCATTCTTTAGATTTCATGAGTTGTTACATTTCCTAAAGGATGTCCACTAACTATTCTCTGATGTAAGTTATTTAAGATGTTTTTATCTTCCTCTTTTGAGACACACCTCAAATATATTCCTTCATAATTATTCTGGCATAAAACTCTTTTCTTTATCATGTAATCAGATGATTTGAACCTAAGACCTCATCTTTGTTCTTTGTTTATCTAAAGGGGACACATACCTTTGAGTAATTAGTAGATGATGTGGGCATACCATTCACCACCAGCTACATGCATCTCATTTATCTATTTAATATGGATTTGTGAATATATATTAGTAATGAAATAAATGATTCATTGGCCTTGCACCATCTTGGCTAGTTTGATTTCAAGATCAAACTCATATAGTTTTTACATGCACTTTCCTATTTTTACACCTAATTTATCATGTCCAAGAATGAAATTGGTGATTGGATCTAGGACAATGGCATATGTCTTGTCCTGATAATATAATGCCTAAAATTCTTTACAACTTTGACCAGTTCATATATTTACTTATCTATCTTTGAATACTCTAACTCTAACTCTTCATTACCATATAATTTTTTTTGAGTAATTATGATATATTATTTAATAAATCAAATCAATAAAGGAATAAATCCTTAGTAAAGTCTAGGCTGATCAAAACTAGAGCTTGAGCAATGGCAATTTTGATATCCACAAAAATTCTCTTGGATTCAATTGTCCATTCCATTTTAGAATCTTGATTCAACATGGAATTCAATGGATTGACAATATATACAAATTCAAAAATAAATTTCCTCACAAGGATTATCTTTCCAAACAAAGACTCCAATTATTTCATATTGTTAGGAGGTGTTGATATGGAAAATTTCTAGATTCATTCTTGGTTGATGGAAATTCCATATTTCGTAATGACATGGCCTAATAATTTCCCTTCAGTAAATCTAAATATGTCCTTCTTTGAATTAAGTGAAACTCCATATCTCATACATCTATTTAATACCTTTTGTAGATGATATGCATGATTATATCTATTCTTTGAAAATAATGTGACGTCATCTATGTAGATGATGATGCACTTTTCAAAAAGTCCTTGAAAGGGAAGTCCATAACTCGATGGAAGGTTTCTCTTACATTATTTAGGCTAAAATGCATATTTTTATATGAAAATTCACCCCACTTGGTGGTGAATGTGGTCTTCATTATATGATTTGATTCTGTTAAAAATTTATTATAGCCTAAGAATCTATCAAGTAAGGACACCATCTCAGATCCACTAATAATCTAGATTACCTCATCTTACAAGGGTAAAGGATAGTTATCCATTTTTGATGTTTGGTTTAGGTTTATAAAGTCAACACAACCTAATTTATCCATTATTATTCTTAATAGGCACTAGGTTAGATACCAAAGAGGAAATCTTCGTTGGAAAGACAATCCTAAATATCAATAGCTTTTATACTTCTATCTGAATGAGGGGATATAAAATTAGATTTACTAGCTTCTATAATTAAATAAAGGGTTTATGTCTTGGATTTAGTGGGATAGTATGTGTGATGACCCTGGGATCAAAGAATTTTAGGCCTTAATATGTCCAGGCAATCACATCTTTGTATTTTATCAATAGATATTTCAATCACTATTTCTTAGATTTTGAACAATTTAAATCAATGTTGACATATTGAGGGCATTGGTCAGTTCTCAGGTTCTCTTTGATGAAGTCATATTCAGTTACTTTATATTTTTTTGCTTCTGAGCTTGTGGGTCCATCTAAAAATATTAGTCTAATGAAACCATTCCCATATGTATGTGATTATATTTTAGTTTTAGGATGATTTTATCTACTAAGTATTTTATATTCATAGGTTCAAAATCCTTTTCATATATTATCTAGGATTCAAAGGCTCCAAAAATATTCATAAACTATATGATTTTCTAATCATTATAAAATAATTGGAATTTATCCACATTATTTGGGACACAAGGGTAAGTAACTAAATCCATAGAAAACTTATACATCTTGGATTACTAGTGTGGTGCTAAGTTGGCAACTAAAGCCACTAGTGAATTAGATATCTTATTTTATTCTCTTAGAATGATTCTAATGTTGTATGCTTGAAAGGATTTGATCATATCCCATGATATATGTTTCTAATTATTTAAGTAAGCAAGTTTACATTATTGTTTATTTTTGATCTGGTTGACAACCAACTTTGAATTGACAAATATCCACAACAACTTGACATTATGTTTTAGTATGAACTATAAGTTGAGGATTAGAGATTCATACTTATCTTGGTTATTATTTCAATGGAATTAAAATCTATATATAACCAGTTATGGTTTCCTATCTGGGTTAATCAACATTATGTCAACACTAGAATCCTACTTTGAACTTGCACTGTCAAAATGTAGAGTCCAAAACCATGAAATAACTTTAGATTCAAGTTTATGAGGTTAGTGTTTTATGGTAAAAATGTATATAGTTTCATGTGAGGATAAAATTTTTGCCTTCCCATTCTTGGCATTATATTGTATGACTAGTTACTTCATCTTTGGTTCTTGGTCTACTCATATCTAATTGGATAACCCATTATAAGGTATCCACATGTGTGAGAACTTTGTTTCCATGTACCCATTCAGTGTCTTAAACTAATCTTATCTCATTAGCAAGCTAAATTCTTTAGGATTTCCAATGACTAGAGTGTTTATGTATTATTGTACACGTGGCTTAAAGGCAAGTTGAATATGTACATTTGTCAACTCCCCAACATAGGGGATAAATGACTTGTATAATTGTAGGACCAATCTTTTTTGACTTATCTATGTTCAAACATGGTTTCTTACATACAACTATGGGTATCACATTGGATAAGGCACTTGAGTCAATGGGATAGTTATGCACATTCTTACCAAACATTTTGATAGTTAATAGAAAAGGTGGTACCTCAAGCTTGTCCTTGTAAATGACCATGTTTATGTGTGAATATTCTATTTTTTGGTAGATGACTTCACAGTCATGGATTTGAGAAATAATTCTATCTATTTAATAATCTGAGCTAGCTTTTGAAGACTGATATTTGCCTTTATCTTCTTAATATCTTGGACTATATTGTACCCTCTTTTTATATATGGTTCTAAAAATTTTAGCTAATCATTAATTTTGGAAGAAATAGGTTATTTTATAACTTAATATATGGAGTAGTAGCACTATTTTTTTGAGGCATCAAGGTAGTAGCAAGCCATTTATTCCTCAAGTTATAGTTATTCCACCAGAACTCTTAAAAGGCATGAATTTCATTTGTATTATCTTCAAGTTCATTCTCATCTTCCACTATAAATGGAAATTCATATGTCTTAAAGACCATTGTTATGATTGAAGGACCTAGAGTAGTGGAGGAAGACAAATCTAGTTTATTTTCAAAGCCTTCTTGTCTATCCATTTCCTTCTAAAATATCTCAAAGGTGGTGTAAAACTCTATGTAGTCTAGATTAGTATGATTTGTTGTATTATGGACTCGACACCAATTAGGTAGTGATCCTTCCATGATTTTATATTAAGGTATGTGCATGGAGTTAGAGGATAATTACATAGATATTTAACCAAATACGTATACATTATGACCATAACCTATACGCATTATGACCATAACATGTACACATTATTTGATTCTAGGCTCAAGATTCTTGATCCATAATGCATATGCACTATGAAGACATAATATGTAGATGTTATTAGAACTAAGTACATGTTATTGTCACTAAGATTAATTATAATAACATGTATGAGTTATGTCTCCATAATTCTTACATGTTATCCAAACCACAAAAAAAAAAAGGCCCACCCATGGCTAGATTTGTTTTATCCTCATTTTCTTACTTGTTCTTCACTTGTTTTGGTATACCGCGACGGCATCCAACTTGGAGGAGTCAAAAAACATACTTGGATCACCCAATAATTTGAAAAATAATAAATTCCATGATGGAGAGGAGGTAAGTAATAAAAAACTAAACGTATTAACCCTAAATTTTGGCATTTTTTTAATTTGTACTATTTAATTGCTAAATCCTATTCTTTCTTAACAGTTCATTTAACTAAAAGATACCAACATGCTAACCATCTACCAAACCCTCCTAAATCTTACCCTAACCCTCCACCTAACCCTCCTAGGCCTCCTATAGTTCCACAAGACCCATAGACAATCAAGAGAATCTAGATACACACAGTAGAAAAAATAGAAATTAAACAAACAATTAGGAGAATGAGGGACCCCACATCAATAAAAACACACCAAACCTATTTGGCCAATACCTTAGAGTCCATATTAGGTCAAGTTGACTTGATAATGAGTCAAATTGATAGATGGGATCATATAGGGATAGATATAGGGATTAATATGTTGATACATTGTCAGCATGTTAGGTGAAGGACAAATAAATATCAAAATACCAAATTTGTGCCTTATTCATCAACCCAATAACTAATGCACCTTTTCTAATAACCATTAAGTATTTTTTAATCCACTAATGCCAACACAATTTGATTATAAATAATTTTTGGGACCAATGGTGGATGGTGTTTGATTACCCACAATGCAACAACCATGAGGTCCCATTGTATTTTTTGAAGAAACTCTACTATGATTTTTATTCAATGAGATTCTCAAATAGTTTGACTTTAGTGAGTTTTAGGACCAAGAGAAAGGCTACATGCATGATTAACTAGGTGCACATAGTGTACCTAATCATCCTGTAAGGATCCCTACCCAAAATCCACTTCATCCTAAGATACCCTCTATGGTGAAGGAGGTCATGGAGATTAACACTTTTAATGCACTTATTAATAAACTTGTTCAACATATGAGTAGGATTTTTGAGACTAATGCTAGGGATACTCCACCTAGTGTGTGTACTTCAACTTATCATTACAGATGTTGTGGTGATATATAAACTAGACCTTTAGACAATGATGATATTGTAGATGATATACTCATGAGTGATTAATTTTTAGAACATACATTTGGTGTGCACACATCGATCATTACACACATTCATGTATCTTTTATATACAATTCATGTTAAATTAAAGTTATGTTTTTATTTAAAATATAATAATTAATTTATACATAAATTGAATAATATATATGTAATTTTTATGTTATAAGAGGAGATTGTGCCCACATATTCATTTTCAAAGCTAGTTTGTGGGCCATCCACTACTTCAATTATCAATGTTACTAGGTCACTATTTACATATACAAAGGTAACACTCTATGTAAATGTTTTTATTTATATAGAATTATGATCTTGACTAACAATCATACATGTTCAAATTAAAATTTGAGTGATGGTGATGTGAATACAAATTATATGGGTGAGATGTGTTGAAAGATATAGAGATAAAATTTGTAACCAAATAAATGATCAACATTCTGGATAGTCTCTTTTAATGTCTAATGATGTATTTCTCATATTTAAAAAAAAAAATATTTTCCCTCCTATTTATTGTAATAATATTATTGGTGTTCCTTCACCTTTTCAAACCTCCTCTACTAATTCAAATTTTGATTGATTATCATCTCTTCTTCATAGTGTTTCTTAAGTAGTCATTATTTTCATTGCTATCTATAGTAACACTACTTATCTTCCAAATCCTCAAGTTTTTTCCCTTATGTGAATCATGCATAATATTCAATATCTTAAGTCCTATATAAAAATAAGTGAGGTTATTTGTTCAACTGATGATGATAGTATACACTCCTTTGTCTCTACAAGTAGAAACAACATAGGCATTATTGCTGCAATGTCATCTACATAGGCACTCACTAAGTTACATGTTATAATTTTGATTGTTAAAATAGTTTTGTTTTAATAATTTTAATACATACTTGGGAAAATATGATTGTGTGAATGTATTATGTATGCAGGGTTTTAGTAATGTTCCTCTCAGTCAAATATCCATATAACATTTCAAAATAACCATGCAGATACTCTGTACAATGTGATTGGTCATCACTAACATAGAAATGCTACTTCCTTAATATTTTTTGATCTTAATTTATACTATCAGTTGTATGAATGAATTTTATATTCATGAATATGAAAACCTATATTGAGTTGCAATATTGTGACTAAACTTTTCTCTGTGGTTTAATGTGTAATTCTCAATAAATTTAAATACTGAGATAATAGAACCAAGTGGGAATGTGTCATTGTTTAGATTGAAATTTTAAACCAAAAATTTATCCATATGTGTTCCTTGCATAATCATACATAATTTCCTCCATGAATTTGACCATAAATTCTAAAATAGGTATGAATTTTGTAACAAGCTCACATCTTTTAGATTCATTACATATTTTAATTGATAAGTCACAAATTTGTATTTGATGAAACCAATTAATTCATGTCTAATTTCACTTGTGCTCTCATCATGGATACAATTTTTTAATTTTGTCAATCCACCACTAAGGCTACAATTTCCATCCAAACATGTTTTTTTATAAAAGATATCCATCTAGTCTTTCAAAAAAATTGTTTGAATAAATTCCCAAACTGATTTTCATAAAAATTATTTTCCACACTTCTATAAAATGTTTTTAGTATGAAAATAAAAATGTATATGGTGAAAAAAATCATAGTGCATTAAAAATTTAACATGTTGTCTACAATAAAAAGTGGCGTGCATGTGATTTATTTTTACATAAATTGGTTTGGCCATGTTAGAATATATTTGACTAATAGAAATATGTGAATATATTTCTAAAAAATTAGAGTAAAATTGTGTTTAATTCATATCCAAGAAATGTTTCAAATGTATTTCATGGTTGCAAAATCCAACTCTTCTTTTCACTACATCTCTTGTATTGGGTATAACTCTTGTATTATCTTTCCAAAATTCGGCAAGTAAATATTTGAGAGCATTGGCTATAACCTTGTCCTTTATTGTAATTATACTATAAAATGCCAAAAACTCAGTGGTATTGGCATCATTAAGTCTTTGGCATATTTCAATTACTTTCATTCATTTTTTTTTATTTATGTCTAATGCTCAACTGGGTTTTGAAATCAATCATTTTTCCCAATTTGACCACTTAGTGAGTGCACAAGTTATATGTATACATCAAGAAACATTACAATATTTTTTACATAAATTCAAGCCTATAATATGATATGATTAATGTATATTTTAAAAAATTTCATTTTTTTCATGATCCATGTTAGATGTTCTTATTCCTAGGATGTACATTGTAGGTCTCATATTAATCAATTTCATGAATGAAGTAAACACTTGACATTTTTGAATATCAAAATATAATTTATCAAAGAAATCATCGGCTATAACCTTGTCCTTTCTTGTAATTCTAATAGAAAATTCCCAAAACTTAGTGGTATTGGCATCATTAAGTCTTTGGCATATTTCAATTGATTTCATTAATTTTTTCTATTTATGTCTAGTACTCAGCTAGGTTTTGAAATCAATCATTTTTCCCAGTTTGACCACTTAGTGCACAACTTTTATCTATACACCAAGAAAAATTACAATATTTGTTACATGAATTCAAGCCTAAAATATGATATTCTTAATGTATATTTTAAACAATTTCATTTTTTTCATCATCCATGTTAGATGTTTTTAGTCCTAGGATGTACATTGTAGGTCTCAAATTAATCAATTTAATCAATGAAATAAACACTTGACATTTTTGAATATTAAATATAATTTACCAAATAAATTATCCCATTTTTTTCTAGTTATTTTTATTGAATGATGATTAATTTTTTTATATGCATTGGTTTTTAAATGTTTTCATAAACTTCAATTAAGTACTTGCATTTTATACGCGTAATCCTCTGAGGTGTTGTTAATGGTGGAATTTTTAAGAGGGTGTTTCAAAATGGTTATGTTCACTACTCTTTTATTCATTTTTAGTTTCATTATTTAGTTGTGGGATGCCATTTTATTCGTTTTTACTTTCATTATTATGTGATTCCATGAAATTGTCTTCATTGATAGGGGTAAATCATGATGCATAGATTCATCATGAATAAAATAAAAAACTTTATAATTTGAATGTGGACTTGTAACATAATTTGGACTTATATTTAAATATTCATCGTCGTTATTCAATTCATTATTGTCAATTTCATCATTATCTACGACATTTGGCTCATTAGGGATAATGTTTGTACCTTGTCTCGATCGAAATGCTTGCATTTGCACATTTTATTTTTCTCTCAACTCTTCTAATTGCTCTAGTGTTTTGTAATTCAACTCATTCCTCTTCTTTGAATGAGCTCCATCACCTATGCCTATACAAAAAAAAAAAAATTCCTTTTGATGGTGGGTGACCCAAATAACAATTTTATTCCTCATCTTCACTGTGGAAAACACAAAATGATGTAGAGAATGTTTGTGGGGTCAAAATTATTGAAAAACCCTAAAAATTAAACATTGGATAATGATTTACTATCAATTAAGATAGTAATGCATACACATTATTTATAGTATGATTATTGTGAAAATAATACATACATACTATAATATAATGTATACACATTATTTATAATATGATTATGTGATCATATACCATATTATTATGATATATAATTATATTATGTGATACAAACATATGTTATATTATTATTCTAGGGTCAATTTACCCATATGTTGCATCTTATACAATCAATTAAACCATAATTTAGGTTCACATGGCTCAATTTGGTCCAAATCACATGCACCAATTGACTAATTAGATCAATTCATGACTAATTTATGCCTAAATCATATATCTAATTGTACCAAAAGACTAATTAGACCAATTAATGACTAATTTATCCTTAAATCACCTCGTTATTTTTTAATTAGGTTGAAGGGGCTCAAATTGGTCCCAATTTCTTTCTTGATTGAATTGGTGAACTTTATGCTTTATTTTATTATGATATTAGCATTAATTGACCCCAAAATTACTTCCATATAGAAAAAATTAGGTCCATATGGTTAAATTTCATTTAACGTGCAACAATAATTGTAAAATGGACTAATTAGGTAAATATGTTGGGAAACAAGAGGTAATTTAGCTCCTATAATTATTTCATAGACTTGTGGTTAGGTATAAGGGGTTAAAATTAACCCCAATTACCTTCATGATTTCATTTATAATATGATTTATCCCCTAAAATACATCCTATATAGGCAAAATTAGGTTCACAGGGTTCAATTTCATCCAACTTGCATCACTAATTCCAAAAATTGACTAATTGGCTAAATATGTCAAGAAATATGGGATAATCTAGCCCCAAATCACATTTAGACTGAGTTAGGTTAAATGGGTTCAAATTGGCCCCAATTACCTTCATGTTTACATTTGTGATAAAATTAGGGTATAGGGTTTAGGGTTTTAACAATCGACTAATAGGGTCAAATGAAAACCAAGATGTTACCTCTAAATCAATCTCTTATATCATAACAAATATAACACTTTCTTATAAAAAATAATTAATAGAGAACATGTTTCCCAAACATCATCTTCATGAACACTTGTAAAGTGAGATAGTCAGACAAATTCATCCATTGATAATACAAGTGTATGTTTCCATTCATTGATGCTTATTATCCATTGCCTACATATAAAACATTTACAGTGACAATGGTTCATTATAAAACATGTCTAACCAAAATTGGAATAAATCATATGGTTTTACCTATATTATGATTAATTGTCCACTACATGCTTTTCAAATTATGTAAGATTACCACTTTCCATGGTTAATTATTTTCTCAAAATGTCACAAAACCTTCCATGTACACCTAGGCTATAAGTTAGTACATGATACACATGGGCCTATTCCCTAGCACACCCATGTAATATTAGTTTTTGGTTGTTTATATTCCATTCACCTTCTAAAACATGGTTTTTACTAAATATTCTCCCACCTCCCATCTACACCCTCTTTAATCTTCTTGGTCATTTATCACATGTGAGCCTATTCCTCATAATATCCCAAGAACTATTAGCCATTAGTTTTTCATGTACCCTTTCCCTTCCCAAGTAGGTTTTTTCCTTTAGTCCCATCCTTTCCCATCTACAAGGTCTCTTTATTCCTCTTGGTCATTAATCACATGTATCTATTCATCCACAATACCCCAAGTACTATTACCCATTGGCCATCCCTTTGACCTTAACCTTTGCCAATGAGGCTTTAAATTTAGTGTCATCCCTCCCATATACACCCTCTTTATTCCTTTATCACTTTTTAATTTCTCATGCATATCATGATCACATTCATAAAAACTTATTCCAATTGAGAAGGACATCCTTAAAATCAACTTTCTTGTTAATTTAGACAATTTTTTATGGATGTATTTATTAGTCATCAAATTGAATTATTCTAGGTATTAATATGCTTGTCATTCAATGGTATAGATTAGGATCTTATTAGATAATTATTTATCTATGTTATAGATATCACATGTTATTTTACCCCTAATTATCTCTCTTTCCTCTCTCCATGTCTAATGTTTCCTTGGTTTTATAATATTTTATCAAAAAATGTACATTGTGTGGTTTTGGCCCCATAAGCGTATCGTGCATGATTCTGGGGGTGGGCCTTTTTGACCCTTATTTTGTGCCTCTAATCTCATGTGATATTTGTTTATTGTATTTATTTATTTTTTTGTGTTGGCCTACATGCTAATAAAATACTAATTTGAATTCAAAAATTCTATAAATACTATGAATGTATTAACATATAGGACATCAAAGAGATATCCAATGATAATAAAGTACTAATTTGAATTCAATAAGTCTATAAATAAAATGAATGTATTAACATATAGGACATTGAATAGATATAAAATCAATGTGTGAAGTAATCAATTAAGAAATTTAGAGTAGTGATTCAAGAGTTTAAGGAAATATAAAGCATTTATTAGTGAAAAAAACATTCATTGTAACATGAAAAGTCATATAAGGTACACTCTATCATCATTAGATTTCCTCATTGAAATTATTTATACTTAGTTCATTTATTAGAATATTGTGATGTGAAAAGGAACTTGGTAAGTAGTCGGTGCTTAAAAATGCCCCAAAATGACCATTTTCCTTTTCCATTTATAGGTTTAGTTGCCTTATTAGAGATTTAAAGGAGATTAGTTTCCCATAGGTCTTAAAATTTTTTGTTTTTTAATTATAATAAAGTTTTTAGACCTTTAAACTAGGCAAACAAATTTTTCAAATCATTATTTCATCATTTTTTGTTTGTCATGTTTGGCCTCATAAATTTATGAATGGTCTTACTCTTTCAAAAGTCCATGTATGGTTCTTGGAGCAATTTTGTTTGCCTTAGATTTTTTGGGTTTGATTTACCTTTTGTTTGGACTTGTTCTACATTGTCTAATCCTAATGAGTATTTATTGATTAGTGTAAAACTTGATATTCTTCTAAACCATTTCCTTGTCTTTTATTGCAACTAAAATTTTCAAGTATGTATATCATCTAATTTTATTTTTTTAACTTTGATTAGGTTTATTTGTAATGTTTATGAATAGATGTTATGAAGTTTGACTTAGATCCATTTATTTTGTTGGGTTATTATAGTTAATTCTAGCTCTGGTGCTAAAGTCTAGCCTAATGAGCTAGTGCATTGGCCATTTCATCTAATATTTGGGTTTTGTGTGCTCACCCAAATCACGTAGCAAAGGACTAGTTCTCATATGTTTTTTCATATAGTTTGGATAACTTGTTCATATTATTCTCTTTATATCAATTAATTGAAGAATATATAAAATAATAAACATACTACTTTGATCCTATGAGTTCTAGGTTCGATTAATATCATCACACAAATTATAATAATCTTCTATTAGTATTAAGTGCCTAGAAAAGAAAAGAAGATAAGGTATATCACATAAAAGTCAACATTTAGTTCATAATATCACTCATAGTAACACAAATTGATATAACCTATTGTGTCATATATTAAGCTTAAATATTCATTACAATATCATTCTAAAATTTGTCCATCCATCCACTCATTCATCCCTGCAATACTTTACAATATGGGTATTTATACTTGTTTTTCCCTAATCAAGTGTTTACAATCATTAATGGCATGAATATTTGACCAATGAACTCTCATAGATTGAGAGTCATGGTACTTCACAATCAGTTCTTCCTAAATATTTAGTCCTTTGCACCCCCTATATATTTTCTCTATGCTATCTCTATTACCATGTGTTCCTCTCCTTGCGGGATGGTGTAAAACTTCCTATCAATAAGGTCAGAGTGACCCATATGAACTGTTATTCCAACTAATCATACTTCTCATGCATTCCCATAGTCTTCTAATTTTTTTTGAGTCCTACGTCCTCAGATTCCTCCTAACTAATTCTATTTTGACTATGTCCTCTCACGTTGGTTCCTTAAAACCATTGTCCACTTCTGTTCCTAAGATTTTGTGCCATGGTGCTTTTGTGCCTATAAATTATGCACCATGGTCCCTTTATGCCATGGTTATCCCATGACATGGTCTTTTTTTGCCATGCCAGTTCTTCACCAAAATGGTAAAACACTTATTCAAAATTATGGGGCCAACATCATCCTACACTACACTCTTAGTCCATCCCAAACTAAGCTACACTACCATCCTTCAAAAATTTAAGCCCCGATTGCTTGAGTTCCTTCCTCAAATTGTCCCAATGGGACAATGCCTCAATAACCTTTGTAGTTATTCCTTCTATGGCCACCTTTGATTATTTTATCCCCTCAGGTTGGTTGGGAGTCTTTTCAACCTTCTTAACCTATTCATCTATGGATATGGTTGAATCTTTCTAGACATCTTTGAGTTTAGAGACCTCCTTGTCAACCTATCCTTGGAGGGCTAAGAAAATCATGTTCAATTATTGATTATGTTTATTTATGGTTTCATCCATTATCTCTACATCTCTGAAGGGTTTTTCATGCTTGGTGTAGTATTTTATTAAGAGCATAACATCAACCAGCTACTACCTCTGGGCTTCTTTAGCTTGGAATTGATCTTCCAAAAGTTTATTAGGGAGTGCTAACCATGTAAAAATACCATCCAAAATGGGGATAACCTCCCAAACTCTTTCTATATCATGTTTACAGATTTTGACAGTTGTGGTAAACTATTCAGCCAACTCTAGTCCCTTGTCTCATGGTGTGGGTTACTCCTTGCATCGTTTGATTAGTAGTTCTACTAAGGTCTCCAGCTTTCCTATGGTGTCCCCATCAAGGGCTACACCATCTGATAGCACTGGGTCTTCATTTAAAATTGTCTTAAAAAGGTTTTACCTTTGTTGCCTCTTGGATTACTTTTTCAATGTGGCCACTTTCTCAGTGAGCACTTGTTTCTTTACAACCTCTTTATTATACATGCCTACAATTTTAACATGTTTCTTCTCAGTCGTGTGTGCATCAAAATCCAATAAAATATTATGGTATGTAATCTCCATGCTTAACTTCAAAAATGTAGTGCTTATGATAAGAGGGGAGATATTTTGTGGATATAACCATCGTGTTTCAGCAATGCTGGAGCATTTGGGCCCAAAGAAAGACTATCCTATAGGAGTTCAAACTTGTGCTCCTCATTTTACATATCAAGTAGGAAGGACACTTGCTTCCTTATTTATATATTTTCTTCTTTGGGGATGAAGTGTAGCCAAATATAGAGCATAATTTCTTAAATGCCAAACTAATAACATTTGTGTGTATTTTTTGTTGTACCTTCATCATGCTCTTCTAAGGTCTCAGCTAGTCCCTTCCCCTTACTAGGTCATGCTCTTGCTCAACCTCCTTGTGGCCACCAACTACCATCTTGGTTTTTTCTTCACCATCTCCCTCCTCATTATATTATGTTTTAGAATCAAATAATGAAACATCATAGGTGGTTTTATCCTCCCACACTAGGAAGGGAGTTTTCTTAGAATATGAACTTGAGCTATGGATCTGCACCTCAATAACTTCCTATTGGGGCACTTGCCTTGGGAGATACTATTGGGAAACTCTTGAAGTAGTACTTAGGGGAGATGGTGGAGGTGGGGGTGGAGGTGGAAAAGGTGGAGAAATAGGGGGGTAGGTTGAGGAGATGAAGGGTAGGGAAGTGAAGAGTGTAGAGCATGGGGAGATGGAAAAGTGTGAGGGGGAGATGTGGATGATCATGGAGATGGTGAAATGCAAGTTGGACGTGGATTAGAGTGATGGGATTGCATAGGTCTAGAGGACTGTGCCTCTATAGTCTTTTATCATTTTTGGGGGGCTTAGTGACCACTTGTGCTCATTCCCACATTCGACCACTTCTTCTTCAGAGGTGGCACTGAAGGAAGTTTTTCCTTAAGGTCTCCACCTTGTGGGTTCTTTTAGGGGCACATCATATATAATAGTTTATGGGTTTACTCCTCAGCCAATGTTTGATTGACCTATATATCGGTCAGGTTTGTCTCCCTCTTCACCATGTAGGCCTTCTTGCCTAGGTAAACATATAACTTACAAAGGGTGTGAATCTCTGAGTCTATCCTTTCAACTTACAATATGATAGGTTACATGTCTTATATTTGATTGATCAAGTCTATGAATTACCATGTTGAAAAGGTATATGGTAACTTAATCCATGTTGAGAGCTCTCTAGATGGGTTGATTCAGATATGCAAGAGGGAAATGTGTTGTTTTACAACAAACTATACTTGTTCTATAGTCAAAGGGGGTAAGTCCTTGGGAATGCACCACTCATCCCTGAATGTTACCTTCATCCCATCAAACTAGTACCTCATCTTGATCTTGTATGAGGGGGTTATATGGACAGGGCAAGTGAATTCCTTGTATAACTTAGTGGGGGACTTGTGCATGGGAGGGTACACCCACTTCATCATTCCAAAACTATAGTTCGATACCCTAATTTCATAATAAACCAATAAGAGGAGGATTTCCCCCATGAAAACATATACTTTAGATTTCAATGAGCCTCTCTACATCTTCAACAATATTCTATGCAAATTATATGGCCTAGTTTTACTTCATCCCTTTCAAGACCTGATGAGCAATGTAGAGGTGCACCATACCACCTCTTTCCAATGATTGGTCCCTCCAATATTGGTTGAGATGATCTATTCCATAACTCAGAGGGTGAGATCTTGTAGGTTTTTAATGTGCATGGCATGCCCTTACTTTTGATACATCAATATTGTGGAGATCTTTTGTATCTCCTTAGTGTCAACCAAGTCATCAATTACACTCAACCCTGAGCACTATAGTTCCATAACTCTACTAACTCTTTGAGGAGTGATCTTCATGTTGTACCTAGTGAAGTAGATATAGTCCTCATGATTGAAAGAAAGGAGGAATTGAACTACCTTTATGGGATTACCAAAATAGGGAAAGTTAAATAACTGGAGCAATCATGTAGCATCCAACTAGTTGAAAATTGTGAGATCATATACCAGTTGGTTCCTAGTGTTAGGGGTCTCTACTTGATAATCATTTTAAATCTCAACCTAATTCTTAGGTTGGAAATGATTATAGTTAAAAATATTACAAGTGGAAACCTTAGATACCCAATTCTCCATGCTCAAAATTGAATCTAGATATTGCATCTCTTCAATAAATAGAGATGGGGGTGGGGATGCTTGAGCTTTCTACATCGAAGACAACTTCATCTACTTCACCTTGTGTACCATACTTTATTTTCTTTCTTATACATGTTATTCCTCTTCTCCTCTTGTGCTTTGTACTTATTCTTCTAGGTGCTACACTTATTCTTTTGGGGCATCTTCCCTAATTGGAACCCAATCTCTTCTGCTCACCTCTTTTTATTTAGGTATTATCGGTAAGGTCTCAAGTCTCTTGGCCTTTTTCTTAGGATGCATTACCCTTTGAGGAGCCTAAAGGTTAATGCACGGTCATCCAATGTTTTTAAAGGAATATGTGGTTATATATTATTGCTTTGTATTTTTGAGATTAAGCACCCTTTAATGGTGGAATTGCAACATATAACTCTCAAAACTAACACTTCTCCCAATAAAATAGACTTGGAATCTCTCTTTTAAACTTGGTAATAACCTACGTGGTTTGCTAAGGATCTAAAAAGGATTTGATTGACTCATTTCTGGAAGTCACTTGATATTTAGCTCTTATATTCACTTGATCTTTGGATTTATTAATTCAAAAATAGATGTAAAGTAAAGTATGAAATGGTTTTAACTTACCTATTTATAGGCTCCAAGACGGGTTTACCCTCATTAATGCCTTTCCATCACCCATCACTTTATGGCATTTAATCTATATTTTTAATGGTTGTTGCATTTGGATACTTGATTTTTTCAATTAATGCATTAACAATACTATCCCATCATGTCATTTACACATTTTTTACATAACTAATCTTTTTACATTAATAACACATCCCATCTTGTGCCTTTCTTTGAAGTAGATAATAGTTGTGTCCTATATTTTTTGTGAGGTGGGAGATAATTATCTCTTTTAAATTTCTAACTTATAGAGAGAATCTTACCCTTTCATGTCTTATAAACTTACACACCCTTAATAACTTATGTGACCATGTAACTCACACACCTAAGTAACTTGGAACACAAACATAGAAAATAAAATTATAGAAAAGAAAATTTGTGCATAATAAAGGAAACATTTTTATTGAAAGTAGCGGATCATAAACTAATGGCATAATCCTTATTGATTACAAAAACTTTATCTATTACGAAGTGAAATATGGCCTAAGCTAGATTCCATTATAGTGCCCAGGAAGGAACTGACCATCCACATTTATAATCAACATGCTTTGATAGGTCTAATGCTATGTATTATCAAATGGAAATCCCAGTGTATGCAAATATTTTCTAGGTGGTGCATGAATTTAGATTCATACAACAAGACCTTCATTCTTGGAGAAAATGTTTTGTTCTTTATATGGCGATCATGCCATGCCTTCTGCTTGCAGTTTTTTATATCTTGGCTCCAATGAGTGAGGAATCGAGCCTCATCAAGTTTCAATAAAGTGTTTATACATACTTTTAAATATTATTCTTTTTCTATTTTTCCTACACACATGATACATATATATGGTACCAAGAACTCTAATATTAGGACTACTTTATATACACCAAGTTGAATGGCGTGATTTTGTTTAGGTGCTTGTACATTGTTTAGTAAGCCCATAAAAGTGTAGATACAATATAATTCTAATCTATTCAACTAATTTTATAGATATTTTCAAGGTGGTACATAGGATTTAATTGAAAACTTTAGTAGTTCTATTGGCTTATGGGTGATATGGGGTTGTTTTGTGGTGTGCAATCATGAACTCAACTAGTAAGATGCAAATTTTTTCATTCAAAAAGTGAATTATGTGATTATTGGTAAAACTCAGGGGCCATCCAAACTAAGTTATGATATTTTCCTAGATGAACCTCATAGCATTAGTGGTAGTATAATCCTTTGTCAGTATGGATTCAGCCCAACACATAAGATAGTCAGTTACTACAATGATGTATCAAGAACCTATTCATTATCTTATTAGAGTGATGGGACCAAAAAAATCAATATCCCAATTTTCAAAGGGTTCCTGATAAGGGATGGGTCATAGAGGAATAACATATCTCTGATTAGGTTTACCTATGCATTGACATTTGTCATATTTATTAACATATGCTTTAGCATCTTGGAAGATAGTTGGCCACCATAATCCAGCTAGCAAAAACTTTTATACAATAACCTCTCCAGCATAGTGTCTACCAACAATACCTTATTTAACTTTACAAATTACCTTAAGGTGCTCATGTTGCATTACAAAACATCAAATAACTTCATCATAGACAATTTTTTAAAGATCACCTATTATAATCTTAAAAAGTGCAGTGTGAACCATAAGTTACTTCTTAGCTTGTGAGGTGAGATAGTCAGGTATTGAACCAGTGGTCAATAATGTTGCAGTCTCTTCCAATTATTTAATTACCCATGTAACATAGTTAAATTTACATTAAGAACATCATCCTATATGATGCATGGTGGATCTCCATTCTTAATTCATGATATGTGGTTAGGTCCACAATTGGCTTTCCTAAGTTTCACCATCACTGAAAACTAGAATTCTTAGAAAAAAGTAATCGAGTGATAGATTCATCCATGTAGTATGGATTTATTAACAAGGTACTTCAAATCCTCATGATCTATATAAAAAACAAAAGGAGTGGATAAAAGGTACTATATAAAGTTTTTCAAAGAATAGACCATCAATTGTGCCTCACTCTCTATAGTGGTATAGTTTCTTTTAGCTAGTGTGAGTTTCCTACTAGAAAAGTAGATTGGGTGATCCAGGTGACCTTTACCTGGTTGTACAATAAGTGCACCAATGGCCATGCCAGATGCATCAACATGGACATGAAATGGATTTGTCTAATCAAGGAATTAGAGAATAGGAGTAGTGACCATCTTTTCCTTGAGTGTTTTAAAAGCCTTATTACAAGAGCAAGTCCATATGAAATGATCATTTTGATTTAAAAATTAAATAGGGGTATGAAAATCTTGACATAACCATGAATGAAATTTCTATAATAACTTGTGTGGCCTTGAAAGGCATAAACCTCGTGCTAAGTTTTGAGTACTAAAAGGTGAAGAATAATTGATACCTTCGTTGAGTCTACTAGGAATCATTATTTATAAATAATATGCCTAGAAACACACTAAAAGGTGTCACAAATAGGCACTTATTTAAGTTTAATGAGATTTATAAGACTCAATAGTGCTCAAGCATAAGTCTGAGGTTAGTGAAATGGTCCTTTATTAAACCATATACTATCTAGTCATCTAAATAGACTTGGAGGAACTTATGGATGAAGTCCTTAAAGGCTTCAAATGTTCTTCATGAAAACACTACTGGGGAATTTTTCAATGATCCCCATTCAGTGGCAAAGGTCATCTGGGGTTAGTCTTATTTAGTTATTTGGACTTGATGGTACCTTAATAATCTATTTGTGAAGGAGTAAACTTCACAACCAGTAACACCTTCAAGGATTTCTTTCATGAATGGCATTGGAAAGGGGTCTATTACATAGGATGCATTGAATACTTGATAGTCCATATAGATATAAATGCATTTATCCTTTTTGATATTAATCACCATGGGACTGACTCACTTAGATCCAAAAATGGGAGTGATTAATCTAGTGTGTATCATATCAACAATGTCTTCTTTAACATGTGCTCAGAGATTAGGATTCATCCTATATGGGAATTTTTTCACTAGTTAAGCACTGACAACTAGCTTGATATGCATCTTCCCCAAGGATGGGTGCACTCCATTAATTTCATTATAGTTCTTTAGGAAGACATTTTGATATTATTTTAGTAGTTCAAATATTTTTTTAATCTCTGTGTCAGTCCAATAGTTTTCTACTATAGCTAGCTTTGGTTGTTATTCTGATTTAATGTTGCACTGAATAGTCTGAATAGGCCCATGGTAGGGGTTATCCATATTGACACATGTATCCTAAATATTTCTTGTGAGAACATATATAGGAATATCTAAATGGTTGGATAAAGTGTTGACTAGTGTCTATCCTTCTCCTTCCACTTGTAATACAATATTTTGTTTTCCTAGACAACTTTCTTCGCATTAGTTTAGATTGAGGACTGACATGGGTGTAGGTACTTAGTGTATCGATGGTTCATGGAATAAATGTAGGGGATATTTAGGGTCATTATGGATAATCCTCAAATTTATTTGATGGGACATGGTTCACCTACTACTACTTCATGCATGACTTGGAGGGTGAGGTACAAATCCATTCTTGGTAAAGAGTAGGATAGTGTCAACCTCATAGTCTCTATGATCATTACCAAGTTCATATAATTTAATAAAATTCATGTACCCATAAATATTTTGGTAAGTAGGACTCATCATTTCACCACATTATTTCACAGGATTAGATGTGGTGCTCAAAGGATTATATTCTACTATAACTAATTGCTCCTTTTACTTTGTTATCATGATGGAATTGGTGTTGTAAGATTGAGCATACCTAATCCCACTAGATGAGTCATTCATAATGGGTTAACCACCATCATGTAGCAATGTCATGAAAGAGATGAACCAAAGATCAAATACAATATTTATCAGTATGGTAAAACTCTTCAAGGCATTGGATGAAATCTCAAACTTCCATCTACTTGTGGAACCTTGGAGCCTCATCAAGTATTTTAAGTGGTGTCAATATGATATGTCCCCTCATGACATGGTTAGTGATAAGGAGAATTAACCTATGCTATTTATTAAACTGGCATGGCATATACTCTTGGTTGTTGATGGTACTACATATTTTACCAATGAGGTCATAGTCACCATGATCCCAATAATTATATGCATTACTTGTAGTGTCAGATATGGACTGAGTATCTGACCATCAAAGAACACCATCTAGAATGGGATCTCTTTTCTCATTGTTCCTTGTAGTAATGTTATATATATGTTTTATATCTTCATCAACATGGATAGGTTTTACGTAAGGGGGCCCTTATACTTGATCAAGTGGTATTACAACATGTTGATCAACATTTTCAAAAATAATGTAATGCTTCTTGCAGGTTAAGTCTGCATTATTATCATAGCACCAAGGTCTTACCAATATATTTGGGTAATCATCAACTTTTTCTATCTCTAGAGCCTCAAAATCCACTTTGAATGGTACTCCAAGTATGTAAACTGTGTCATTCTTGAGGACTCTAATAAGGTGCACATGAGTCTTATTTGCCATGAATAAGATATGAGGTAAAGGCTATAATGTTAGACTAGAAATTTTGTGACAAACATCCTTGGTGAGGATGTTTAATTCTATGTTAGTATCTACTAGTATGTCTTAGATTACCCATCCATCAATGGTAAGATTAACCAATATTTCTCTATCTTTTGGGAGAGTAGAGGAATTAGGAGTGTCTTATCATTGATCATGATTTAAATAGTGATCTTCACTTTGCCTAGTGATGTGAAGGTGAAACTCATTTGGTATTTTGGCTTAAATATTAATTCAAATGTAAGCTATGAGATAATATCCTCATCCAACATGTGTTTCAATAGTTCATATAATTCATCCCATGCCATAGGTCAAAGTTTAGATTCCCTTCGCATAGAAGCATGTTATGCTACATTCTTATATTTGAGGAACTAAATCTCTCCTTGAATTTATCATATGAGTTCCATCATATATTGGAGGACATCCTTTGGATACTGAACATTAGGATACTTTCTAGCTCATGGTTCTTCTTGTTACACTTTATCTATAAGATTAGTTGTTGACTAGGTATGTCCCCCACTATGAGTGGTAATGTTTACTTGTTGAAATATAGGGATGGTTGGGCATGCATTCCACTATGGTTTATTAATTTTAATCATACCAATGCCTTTTTCATTTTTCTCCTTGGTGATAGCCACATATAAGTTAGGACCCTCTTCTAGTCAGTGGTCCTTATGGCATAAAGTGCACATTGGGTAATCTGGGTAATCCCTTTGATAATGGTCTAGAGATCCACATTTTTAATAGGTCCTAGGTGAAAAATAACCACCTCCTCATCCTCATCCTCTTCCTCATCCATGGTATCCACCATTGTCTTGAGTATTTTTTAGTGAGGTTTGGCATGTGTTGCATGCTTGAGCTTCATGGATGTCACTGATTAAATGGTAGTCATTAGTGTCATGATTATAAGCATCACAGATCTTGTAATAGTTAGACACCTTAGTATGTGTATCTCATTAAAGAATAGGATAAGAGTGGACATCATGTTAATCATTAAATATTTCACATGTTTGTTTAAATACCATGTGGATGTTCTTGCATGGACAATTGCTTCATGTATGCCCTTCAAATTCACAGTCAATGCATGTCTCATGTGCATTATTGGTCATCAAATTATCAAGTTGTGATTCCATGGAAGATATCTATGCTTCCATAAAGGGACTGATCCTAGTGTCAATGATTCTAACTACTTCAACATAAAGAGTAGCTTCTAAAGCCTCATATGGGGTAGTGAACATTCATTGAGACAAGGTTTATTTAGAAGGGTAGTAACAATCCACCCATAAACCTTTATGCATTCTGAGAAGTGTTGATTTAAAATGATACTTTGGACAACAACATTTTTAAACTTGAATCATATTCATGCACACGTATGGTAAATCCTTACTTTATGTCCTTTATCACTTCTATGCTCTATTTCTCAAATTTAGGAATGTCAAATTATTATAGGAAGGCTATTTTGAGCTGATCAAAGTTGACCACCACTTTCTGAGGGTCAAAATTATGGTACCACTTATGAACATTCTCTAAAATTATAGTTACAAACTATGTGGCACTACATTCAAAAGAGGTGATGCCTCACACCCTCTAAATTAGTTATTAGGAAGCTCCAACCCCTGTCTCTTGAAGAATAAGTCCACTTCCTCCTGTGCATCCTCATAATCCTCCTCCAATGCATCAAATAGTAGTGCTCATGGTATGGGGTGTAATAGCTAGTTGGTTAACCAAGTTGGGGATTGTATTCTATCTTTAAAGGCTAGATTTACCAGGCATCCCCAGTTGTACCATATAATTACATTGAAGAGGGAAAGATAATGTCAAGTCTAAATGAGCATCTAAAAGCTCAATATTATTATCCCTTATCGGTTCAATTTTTGATTCCAAACTATATGTATCCTAATTTTGTATATGTACTCCATCTAACTCAAAAGCATGAGCACACATTATGGTGGGGGAGCCTAGTTGGTTCAAACTTGGTTCAACTCCTGCTGTCCATATTATTTCTCTTTCATAAGATAGAAGTGGCATAAAATGTGGCTTGAAAGTGATGGTGTATTTTTGTGTTTTCACTTCCTTGTGGCTCCTAATAGCACTCTTTGATTTATTTTGGTCTCTTCCCATGCCACTAACTCCCATACTCATTTGTTGAGATTCATCATACTTTTTTTTCGTAATGCATGCTAGATAGATACCATTTTTAACCCATAATCTTCTACCAACCCATATTCTCCCATTCTAAATGTGTAGCTCATACACAAGAGGATTTAGCTCTCCATTGGTATATTTTCTAGTCCAAGATCAACAAATAACTTCTTAATTTCAAAATTAAAATGTTTAAGATAGTGACCACATGGTTCTTGAAGGAACTAGAACTTAGCTTCTTCAAGGCATGAATACGAGGTTACAACATACTCCAGTGTATCTATTTATAATTCCTTTCCACTAAATGTTTACTGATCATACCCATAGGGCTCTAATTCATGCTAATGCCCTTTGTTGTTCTATCATCAAAGACTGTCTCCTTCTAAGATTCCTTGATAATCCTTTAGCATAAGCTATCAACCAAGCATGTAAGTGAACTGAGACCTCTAAAAATAAGGTTTCATATAATGGACTATAGAGATTCTTCTCTAACCACTATCATGTAGATATTCTTGGCTCAATATAAATAATTGAAAAATTATCTTCAAAACTAGTAACCCATTCTTTTATATTCTCTAGCATAATATGTTTAAACATTTTACCATGGCTATGCTTCAAGTGTTTTGAGTCCCAACAATGGAACCAAAATGTTGGGTTATTTTAGTTAATTCTAGCTCCGATGCTAGAGTCTAGCCTAATGAGCTAGCATATAGGCCCTTTCACACAAGATTTGGGTCTTGCATGCTCACCCAAAGTACATAACAAAGGATCGATTCTTGTAGGTTTTGTCACACAATTTGGATAACTTATTCATATTCTTTTTTTTATATCAATTAAGTGAAGAATATATAAAATCATAAATGTACTAATTTGATTTGAGGAGTTATAGGTTTGATCAATATCATCATGTAGATTATAATAATCTTCTATTATTATTAAATGCCTAGAAAAGAAAAGAAGATAAGGTATCTCTCACATAAAAGTCAACACTTAGTTTGTACCATCACTCATAGTAACACCAATTAATACAACCTATTATGTAATATATTAAGCTTAAAGATTCGTCACAATATCATTTCAGAATTCATCCATCCATCCACTCATTCACTCCCACAATGCTTTACAACAGGGGTATTTATACTTATTTTTCCCTGACCAAGTGTTTATAATCATTAAGGGCATGAAGAGTTGGCCAATGTACTCTCAATAGAATGAGAGTCATGACACTTAACAATCAATTCTTCCTAAAGATCTAGGCCTCTATGTCACCTATATCCTTGTTCTATGTTATCTCTATTATAGGATGGTAAAAAATTCCTATTAATAAGGTCAAAGTGACTCATATGAACCATTATTCCAACTACTCCCACTTCTCACATGTTCCCCTAGTATTTTAATTTTGATTTGAGTTCTATATTCTCAATTTCCTTGTGATTCATTCTCTTTTGACTAGGTCCTCTCATGCTAGTTCCTTCACTCCATTGTCCTCTTGTGCCTCTTAGGTTCCATGCCATGGTGGTTTTTTGCCTATCAGTTACACATCATGGTCCTTTTGTGCCATGGTTCTCTCACACCATGGTCCTTCTACACCATGCTAGTTGTGCACCAATATGGGAAAAAACTTAGTCAAAATTATAGGTTCAATATATTAAAAAAATGGTTACAAGGGTGACCCAAATTTTTTTATTAATAATTTACTATATACATGATGTTCTTTTAAGCATAAACAAGCCAAACTTTTGATTAATATGTGATGTAAATTTAAGATATATATGACATCTCTAAAGGTGTGAGTTTTTGATCCAAAAAAATTCCTAATATTCATATTAACATGATAAAATAATACACATGCATTACATAATGCATACTCATTATAAAATAGGTACACATTATCTCTAGTTTGAATTCAAAACCCAAGCCTTTTAGCTCAGAAATGGCTTGGATTCCCAAGCCAAAAGCTTGGACCTGTTAACACACAACTTAATTTGAGAGTTTTGATAGAAAATATCAAAATTCAACTTCAATCACCTAATACACTAATAATTTTGATGAGAAAATTCATAAAATTATTACCATGATGATGACCTTGCTCTCCTCTTTCTAGATTTATGATTTTTATAATTTTTGGACTATTTTAAAAGTTTCAATCTATCTTGATTTCTAAGTATAAATTTTTTAGGCCAATACATGACACAAATATACATGCTTATATATGTTTACTTATATTTGTTTCATTGATCTAAATGCAAAAAAAATTATATGGTTACAAACTAGGCCTAATTCCACATGCATTAAAAAAACTAGTTTTCATTTTTTGAGGTAGTCAGGGAGCCACACAACTGGCTATCCATTTTTTTTAGTTTTGACTATCTATTTAATTATAAAAATAATTAAAATAAACTCTCAAAAAATTATAAAAAATATAAGTTTAAAACTAGATGATCTTATCTAAAATTTCACCAAATGGTTTAAAAAAATATTAAACGATGTTCAAAAAATGAAGGGACACATAAATAGTTATCTACTCTATTATCCTAAAAAATAAGAGTTCCAATTAAAATTTTAGATATTTAACCTTTAAAAAAATAGTGTTTTGTAAATTGTAATCAAAATTATACAATTCATGTTCTTACATCATCCTCTAACTTTGAGTGTATCCATCTCAAATTATCTACAAAAGTTCAAATTTATCAATTTCAAGAAAAACATGTCCATAGGTAGGCCCCTTTTTGTCCCCCAAATTTTTTCACTTACCCCTCAAGGACCTTGTTGGGTGGATATTATTTACTGATAATTCTAGATCTATTGAAAGGTATGTTTTGCCTTTGACATGCAAGAATCTAATTGGTATTCTTCCCCATGGTGTTTCCCAATCACTTTTGCATGTTTAAGAACTCATTGCTCAACTTTTGCACCATTTATTGGATAACATCCAATTCTAGTTTTTTAAAATTAGAAGATTACCTTGTATAATAGAAGCATTAATTAGTATCAAAGATTTAATTTAATTTTGTTAGATGTAGACATAGGATTGTTCAATAATACAAGATGTTGATTAGGTGGAACATGGGCCAAAGGCAATTGGGTATACACTTAATTATGATTTTTAATCATAACATTTTGATTAACATTTGGAATGGGCCTAAGGACTAAAAAATTTGGACCAATATTATGTGGGGTCAAGGATTGTAACTAGATATTTAACTTTAAATTGATGTTAATAGCTTCAACATAGTCTAGTGGAAGCATGGTGATATTAGGTTCTCTACAAAGAAAGACACAATCATAGAATCTAATGTATTCTTGTACATTTCAAGGGTTAATGCCTCATTGGGCTTATATTCAATGTTAACTCAACCATAAAATTTTTGGAATCTTGTATTAAAGGATCTAATTGACTTATTTGGTTATCTCCTCATGCTTGAAAAGTGCTGGTATACAACACTTGGGATAATGACCTATCCAAACTGTCCTAAAAAAATGTTTTGACATTGATTCCAAAATGTAATTGAATTTTTTAGAATATTAAGGAACCAATCACAAGTAACATTTTTTAAGGTAAAATGAAAAAGTATACATGCTACATATTAATGGGTTACATTTAGTATCCCTAAAGTGGTCTTGAAATCCTTTAAGTTTCTTCAAAATTTTGCCTCTTGAGTGAGAAAAAGAAGGAAGATACTTTTCAGGATTTTAAAGCAAATCATGCAGGTCTCTAAAGACAACAATGACAGAGCTAGATAACCAAGATATGGAAATCATATGTTGAGGATGATGGGCTCTTCTGATTGGGGAGAAGGATTGGTCCCATTATCCTCTTAAGATGCCTCTATCAAACTTAAATTTTATATGGATCTCCAAGGGTGAGAATAGTAGGAAAGTATCTAAGGTGGACCTTGTTAATCCTTTAAGTATATCCATTATAACTCAAATGACATTTTCAAAGAAATAAAAGGGTGGCCCTCATTATAATTTCGAATAAATTCCTATTGATGCAGGTTTTATGCACATTAAGTAACCTTATGAAGTAGCCTCTAATATTTTTAGATTGGTGACAAAATATTCACTCCAAGACACAAGTTGCAGGGTATTGGATTTTGTAAACAACTTAGTGGTAGAACAACAATGAGTATAATATTTGCTTACATTGAATGTCTTGGATATGATGTGAGTCTATACCTACTTGAGATGGATGGATTGATAGTGAATCAAGGTAGAATGATTGAAAGAAAACTCAAAAAATAAAGAAGGGTAAGGTATAAAATAAGGTTTGTGAATAAAAATAAGATGAAACCCTTCTAAACTAGATCTTGAACTAGGGGTTAGATGAGTAGTTAGGAAATCAATTCTTTCTATTAGTTACTATTAGTACATATATATTCACATATAGTTAAAATTCCAAGGAAAGAAAAAAAACTAAACTTTAGTGCAAATAATCAAATATTGTTGTGTTTGTACACTTTCAATTGCACATATACAAAGGGAGATTATGATAATTACACACAAAGAATTGAAAATAGATAAAAAAAGAATATGAATAAATTATATTAAAAGAACACCTCTACACAACCCAAAGACTAAAATACTAAAATAATGGAACTTATTTAATGACTCACAAATTTGGAGAAGAACAAGATTTACACATCAAGAGAAATTATAGAAAAATTTGTACGATTTCTTATTTATCTCAATAGCAAAAATTATCCTCCATTTGGAATAATTAGGATACAAGTGTATATAATACTGGGATGGGGACACCTCATTTCTAAAACAAAGTCTAAAATTAAATTATCTAACAATAGACTATGTGTTAAATTTCATGCATGATGTGCATGTATACAATACAATTATAAATAATAGTCTTATGTTTAAATAACTATAGGATATAAAAATAGCCCCACTAAAAATAAAACTAAGTTATAATTTAGACATGTATCCATACCCACAAAAACTATAGTGTTGATGTGGCACCTCTTGAAAATAGAACTTGCATACTTGAAATAGTTACTTGAGTTGTAGTTATAAATATAGTTAAAATTTGAGTGGGTGTTGTAGTGGTAAATAAAACTATGATTAGAGTGAACATGGGTACCAATGGTACTATCACAGTAATTATAGGTGTTTTATGAGTTTTGGTATCCATACAACTAGTTGAAGTAGCCATTGGTGTCACTGCAACAAAAGTGGGGAGTGACACATAAACGGGTCCATTATGAGGTTGCACTAATGTGTACCTTGGGACCTGAGGCTGAGTACCTTATGGAGGTTTTAATTGGGTTTTTATAGTAATATTTTATTGATTCACTATCTCCACATGTAGATATATGGTGTGACTATCCTAAAAACCAATATTGATGGTTTGAAAATCTAGAAGAGGTCTCTTGAATAATTGTGGGATCTTATCCATCAATATTTTATGCAACACCATTGTATCCTTAACTTTCACATATAATTTTTTAGTTCTTGTGACCTTCCCTTTTAAAATTTATATTAGATGAATGATCTCCTCATTGGTCTTGTAAAAAAATCCCTCAATTTCAGCTTGAAATCTGTCAACTATAGCTTTGATCAAATCCTAGAAAATGAGTTTGATAACCAACTACCTGAGAGGAGTATTTACGCATTCAAAATAGATATGGCACTTGTTTTTTGACTAACAAATTATTACACTAAATTCTACATCTCTTGATGTCAATCAATCATGTTATCTCTCTTGGAGGCAACATGGCTTTGCACCCATGCAACTTCTAGAATAATTATTAAATTCAAATGGGCATAGGCTCTATTTCTTTTATCTTGCACCAAAAAATTAGGCTTGCCTTTTATATATTTTATTTTATTATATAATAAGGACACATTTCTTTAATTAGGATGAGATTCAACCTTTGAAAATATTATTGTATCAATAATATCATACAACTTATTTGCGGCACTCTACACATTATCCACAATTTCCCTAGGAGCTTGAATGGTATTTTCATGTTGCAAATTTTGCCTAGATTGGTCATAACTCCTAAAAATTTACTTTATTACCCCTCCAATAAAATCTAAAAATCTATAGAGATCCTTCCTACATTCATTTGGATTCTTGGGGTTGATTTTCTCTTATTTGTTAGAGATAAAATGTCCTCTCTCTGATCTAGTTAAACATTTCCCCCTTTTGCCACCATATTTCTCATTTTAACCTTTCTCAGTGTATTAATTTGTATATAAAAATGGAATCCCATTGTTGTCTACTCAATTAAAATTAAATCATGTATACATGTATCATTTTCTTGTAAATTATAAATCCATGAGTGGACCTGCACCATAGTTTGTAATTATGCTTGCTCTATGGATGCAAAGGTGGAAGAAGGAGATTGCCTTGGAGGACACATTAAAACTACAATAAACTAGGTTGTAAGAAGTGGTGTGGGAAATTATGGGAAGGAAGGCATGGATTTCCTACAACCAATGATCTTCTTTTGGGCTTGTGTATTAATAATATATTTTGTCTTGCCCTATGCCTTGTACATTGAAACTATGGATGAGTCTATTGGGGTGGATTGGTCTATTGGAATACCTAATTATGTGGATAGCCTGGGAGGTGTAACATGTTTATAAAAATGTAATTAGCCACCATATTTTCAAAATGCACATGTTTCTTTGGCTTTGTAGGTTGAGGGTTAGTTTGAGTGAAAAAGGAATAAGTCATAGGGGTATTAAGTAGGTTATGCATAAAATTTTGATTGATTTATGATCAAACCCAGTAGTAATATAAATGGTAGGATAATCCTTAGTAGCCTAATAAATAAGAGGAAAAACCCAAATTATAGGATCATGGGATGTAGTAGGAAAAACTTACATTTTGGGTCCCTGAGACTTATTCGATGGGATTAAAGAATGTAAAGATGGGTGGTCCCTATCTTACTAGTGGTAATTGAATAAGTTTTTGATAATATAAGGTGGAAAAAAAGGGGGATAAAACCTTACAAGACAACCTAAAAAGGAAGAAAAGGCTCATGAATAGGAGCCACAAGCAACAGCTACATTATAGAGAACTGATAACTAGCATAAAGAAAACAAGTAGTCTGATAGAAAATAAAAATAGGAAGAAAGAAGATGAATCTCAATTTAAATAAATTCCCATCCTTTAGAAAAAAATTCATGAATCTCATCAATTTTTCTGATCTTTCCTTCATCAACACCATGCTCCAGGGTATCATAATCCTACAAGAAATAAAGATTCACCATAGCTGAGCAACATAGAATCCTATTAATGAAGCATTTAAGGGAGAGGAGCTTCTACTCCAGGGAGTCCACATGATTTTTAAGAGCAACCATTCCATCCTCCTATTTATCACCTATCTCCTTAGCAACTTCCTTAGCTTTCCCCTCATCCTTATCCATAGATGTCCCTTCCCCATAATGGGATTGGTCAGCAGGCACAAAATATTCCATGTACAAGTCCTCTACCTAAAAATACTTATTATCCACCCCCATCAATACCATCCAAAATCTCTTTCACTTCAAATTCAACACCTTTGGTTGGTTCTCCCTCTTGAGTGGTTCTATCAGATTCACTCTTCAAGTATTTAATTAGTTTAGCCTAAGGGGCTAGTTTGCCTATAATTATGCCAAATACTCTAACCCCCAAAGTGTTACCCTCAATATTATATTTAGTCATAATTTTGGCCTTTTTTCATAGTCCCTCACAATCCCTCTTTTGATTCCTATGGGCCCCCAGATCCTCTCTTGAGTCAGTAGTAACTTTCTCATCTTTAAGGAGTCATTTCTTCAATTTCCCCCTACCTTTGGGATTAGGAAAATAGAAATATTTCCCATTAGAATCTTCTAGGGGTTCAAAGGAGGCAACCTCTTTTAAATTTAGGGTGGCAAGGGTAGAAATAATGGGTTTTTCAGAAGTGGTAGCATCCATAGAAGGGTTATCCATATACATCTCAATAATGGTGAACTGAATGGGTTTCAACAAAGATAAAGCGAGGTGGAATTAATACAAGTGATGAATAAGGCCCTAGTGAAGAGGGATAGGCCACTTGGAGGGTTTATAAGAAAGTTTATATTTAACATGACAAATAGAGTGCTCCAACAAAGACATGAGATAAAAAGGAAAGCTAAAAAGAGCATTTATCCTAAAATGGTTAAGGAGGGGAAGGTGATAGTTGTAAAACCTGGTGAAGTGGTCCTCCAAAGTGAAAATTTTCATCAAAAATTAACACATAACATCCCATGGGTATGATAATTTAACATGATTAAACCCTCCTTGATAAGGAACAGACTCCTCCCTAGGTACAAGAAACAAAGTTTGATTATGGTGGTCTGTAACCTTAGCCTTTCTCTTCAATTTCATGCCTTTAGTGGAAAGACTAGTAGCCATAGTGATAACCTCATCAAAAACTTCAAAACCCACATTACCAATTTGAAATCTATGATTATCCCATGAAAAGACACACTGCATAGACAAATTTTCATCATGGCCATGAAGGCATTACAGGGAAGGGATAATGCCTCCATTGTATTAATGACATGCCAAGGAATTATCCTTGAATTCACTGTAAGTGATGGGTTTAGTTTGGATTCTATCCTCCCATAATCAGATTATCATCAAAAGTAAACAACAAAAATTCACTAAACTTCTCAAAATAACAACAATTTTTCCTCTTCTCAATGTACCTCTTATAAAAATTATTTTCACTAACAATAATGAAGAAATAAATGAGGAGAATGGTTAGCATCCTTGAGTAATCATTAATAAAAAATGTCGTTGCATTCCCCATTCTCTGCATATATTTCCCATGCTTTAAAATCCTCCCTTTAAGCCTCTTGTCATCATCAAACAACCATCTCATCTTGGAATGGTATATCATCAAATCCAAAATAGGGTCTGTATAATTAGTCATCATTAAAATGTCCTTAGTTGGCCCTTGCCATTTACCATAGGGGCTAACCATTTCCAAGTTGGCATCCACATCAATAGAGTAGACCAAATTCATTAAGAAATCTTATCTTTTTGAATTAAATCCTGGATAGTCTAGGGGATATTATGTCATTGGTGCCAATAATGCCAATTTTCAAATTGTTGGCCATGATTAGCAAGGGTCTCAACAAATCCAATCCCCTCCCTATAAATGTGGGAAAAATAAATCATAGGGATACCCCGAATAAGGGTCTGGATATCAGTGATGATGTCCTTAAGATGCCACCCACACATAAAGACCTTGGTAATGACATCAATTATGATTTTTGAATCTCCTTCTATGTGTAAGTTCTGAATATCTAAGGTGATTTCAAATTTAATACCCCATAAGAGAGTTGAGGCTTCAACAAAATTGTTAGTTTGAGAACCTAAACCCCCTACATAGGTAGCATTAATCTCCCCTTTATCATTCCTAATAACCCTACTGCCACTATCCTTACCATTATATTTTGAAGCCTCATCAAAATTTAATTTGACCCACCTAGACCTCGGGGGATTCCACTTGGTATTTAATCTCTAAAGTTGCTTTGAGTTATCAAAGGTTGGGATTTGATTAAGAATCCCACAATTAGCAGCTATACTTTTCTCATGCTGAGTGAGAAGTTTGTCAAGCAGTCTTAACATGAGAATTGGTCACACTTTCAATAAGGATCTTAGAAAGAGAGTAATATACCTGAGAATGATCTTTGGCAGTCTCCCTAAAAATTTTGTTGTTCCTTTCCTTTCATAGGATCCAACCAATAAGAGGAAGGGATTGTTTCCAAAGTTATATAAGCCAAGGTTGAGAGAAAGGAGATGTCCAGATAGCAATCACTTCCCTAATATCCTTGTTATAAACCCATTACAACCCAAAATTTAGGAGCACTCTACTCCAAATTTATTTAGCAAGGTCATAATGTAGAATCAAGTGAGGAATATTCTCTTCCTCCTTGAGGCACATGACACATCTATTAACTAAATTAAAACCCCTTCATTGTAAATTATCTTGGGTTAAAATTTTATTATGGACCACAACCCATTAATAAAAATTGACTTTAGGGATACGTTTATGGTTCCAAACTCTCCTCCAATACTCATCTTTATGGTCTGGGTTAATCAACAGATGGTAAGTAGATTTGATAGAGAAGTGTTCTCTCTTATCTATAGAAAATTTGATGGTAATTGAATAAGTTACCAATGAATCAGGGACTTGGGTAATCACATTTTGGGAGGAATTTATAGGGATATTTATTGCTACAGTTGTTCCTAGAGTAACCTGAGATGAAGAGCTAGGAGTATAGTAATTGTTAATGATCCTTGAAATGGGACTTCTTGTTTAGTTTTTGCCTTACTTTTCACATCTCATTCCTTTTATGGTAGTAGCTTAGTTGCAACTAAGTCAACATTTCCTTGCTTAACCTTCTTAGTTTCTTGGCATATCTTTATTTACTTAAATTTAATTTCTTCCTCTCCATAGTCATCTATGTTATTAGAAATAAAAATCCCCTCAAGTTTGGTATATTCTTTAGATAACCATTCCTCTTCTTCATCATCATATTCCTCTTGAATTCAAATAGGTTATGCTCTAATAGGCACCCTATCCTCTTTTTCATGTTCAATTTCCCTTTGCACTTCCTTAGGATCCCCCTTAGACTTCTCATATAGAGGGGATCCACTAACAAATAATCCTTCAAAATACTTATTTTCTTCTTGTATATCATTAGGAGACATAGGAGGAGCCCTAATCTTCCTTTGATAGGTATTTATAAGTTACGTAGGAGTATTAAGCGATGGTCCTAAAATGGGTGGAATGGAAGATGAAGGCACTGAAAAGGGTGGAAGTTGGAAGTGAAGTGGGAATGGATGTAGTCATGAGTTGAGAAACATTGATAGGAATTTAAGTAAATAATTAAGGGAGGCTTACTTATTTCACTATGGCTAATTGAGTTAAGGGTGTGAAAGAGAAGGAGCATGTAGCTCTATTGGGACCTATAAATCTCTTTATGCTAGCTGCAAGTGGAGGAGAAGTAGCAATAGTTAAAATCATGGTAAAATCTTAGGCAGAACTAGATCTATCTTGAGAATTTATTTCCCTGAATGGACCTACCTATTCATCTTCATCAGTTTCCATTTATACTCCTGTCCAATAAGGGGACCCATGAATTGGTTTAGAGGTCCAATACTCTCTATTTATCCTTTTGACATCCTCCTATGTGATTTTAGGATCATATTGGATCCTCTAAATTAAAATCATTGACATGTCAACACTATGCATTTTAATAACAACCTCATTGTCAACCTAAGTATTCATGAATATAAAATCTTGGTTATAGGATTCATGCCCATAAGGAATTTTAACCTTTTTCTCACATTTCTTTAAGTGTTCCTTAAAATTATTCCTAGGGTCCTAGTACCTAAAATGTACCATCTTCATACTATAGTTCATTTTTATTTTTCCCATGAAGATGAGGTGAATCCATCTTATTTATTGTATGTGGCCGATGCTGAGCGGAGTTGGGTTAAAAGTTCTTTATCTATCACCTCTCAACTAAATGTCTACACTATCAACCAATTATGTAACAATTTCCTATTTAGCCACATTGTATAGAAAAATATGTGGTAAATATAGATGTTGCATTATGGTGCCCCTTATCCTGATTACAATGCACTCTAAGTAAAATCAGTAGTCGCCTATTTTATTGATATCTATCTTAATGTGGTCTGAAAACTTAGGCATATTCTTACCATAAACAACTTGATATACCATGGGGAAAAATGTCTTTGTCAACCTCTTAATCTGATTTCTAAACTTGTGTACATGAAGAATGTTAAATTTATCTCAAATCCTATTTTTAGGGTTTATGTGAAGGGCTCCCAGGGTCTGTAAAATATTAATGAATTATGGAAGTTATTGCATCCACGACACATGAAATCATGTAGAAATTATTGTCAAGTATCTTTCCTAGATTATTAATGTGATACATTAAGTTTAAACTGATAATTTCACTTAGGGCAATGATTTTGTTTGATCTCATAATGATCTTCAGTAGTAGGATCCATATCTCTTGGACATAAGAGATGCTAGGAAAACCATACATCAATTTAGTAGAACCATGGTGATTCTTGTGCTTGGTTTGAAATATTTTATGGGGATAGAATAAAATTGGCCTCTAATTAGAAATTTGTTTGGGTTTTTAGCCCACTACTACAATTTACTATGGATTGAATATGTAAGAAACCATGAATTGACATTAGCCTAGGTATAGGTGATTTCAGGGATGGGAAGTCTATAGTAATTTTCAAAGGCATTATCACCAATGCAAGACATAGGATCAATATTGATCATGTGGTTCAAAATTTTTGTAGTAATCTATCCATTTATAAATTAATCAAGAAGCATGTCAATCTAGGGCATTACCTCTAGTTTCATGGTAGAATTATGTAGGACTACTTCCTTGATAGCCAAGAGGTCATACCTATATCTCTAGGTGAAGTGAGATAATTTATCTTCTACCATGTATGGTTCTTATGTAGATTCTATTTTATCCCAAATAACCAAATAATGTTTGAACTTGTGTTGTAGTTATACTAAATCAAGCATTATGTTTGTATATTTGGTCATGCCTACAATCAAATATGATGAAGAAGGAGGAGTACGAGATGAGATGCCATTGAAATGTTGTAGGAATTATGTGTTCTCTGAAATATCAAAGTCTATAAGTCACTATGAAACTTGAATTCATGATATGCACAAGTTAGCTCAAAGTCATTTTGATTAAATCTCATTTTTCATCTGAATAGATTGCTTTAGATTCATATTCTCTTTGAATTGAGTGTATTAAGTTGTGAATTTGTATAAATTAATGGCACTAATTACTTTTTATCCATTCCTCATCTACTTTTTCTTATCTGAATTTTGATTTTTTAATTCCAACTTTAGTGTGCTTTATCACCATGTGTCTTCTTTTCACTATTCTCAAGAGCCTTGTCATCTTAGTATGATATATGTCCTTTTTTCATGTTCTTGGATATGAATTTAGTGTCTTGACATTTACTTTTTAATCTTAAAGACACGTGGTTATGTATTGATTATCTGATAATAGCTAAATTCTGGATCTTTGTACTTTATTTATTTTTGCCATGAGCTTTTGGGATGATGACACTTTATGAGATATTGGGGATTTGCTTATCTAGAGTATGAAACTCTTCATTATATGTTGTGCAAGCTGTGGGTTGGTAGGATTATGAAACATGGATCAATATTGCTACTCTAAAGAAATCCTTTATTTTTTGCATTTGCACCTTGTGTATGTCGAAATACGGGTGAATGATATGATAACATGTGAACAACTCACTAATCTACTAGCTTGGATGAATTCATGAATTTTACTTTTCTATTTGAACTCTATATTAATGAGATGATGACATGTGGATGTTTCTTACTGCTTCACTATCTCGAATGACTTCATGGCTTATACCTTTCTGCTTGGGCCCTGAGTTAACAGGATGATGACATGTGGATGACTCTCATTTCTTTGCTAATCTAGATGACTTTGTGACTTCCACTTTTTTGCTTGAACTCTAGGTTAATGGGATGATGACACATGGAAAACTCTCGCTGCTCCACTAGCACAGATGACTTTGTGACTTGTAATTTTTTGCTTGAACTCTAGTTTAATGAGATGATGACAAATTGATGGGTTTTACTGCTTTGGGGGATCAAAAGATTTCAGGATTTGCATAAGTATGAGATAGTTGTGGAAGGATGAGATAATGTCAGTTGGCATAATCTTGATGATTTGAATAGAATAAAGTCTTGGTCAATCATCGAAGACCATATATGAGCGAGATGATTCCACTTGGCATGATTAAGTTAGCTCAGGATACTTCGAAGATGTTACATAACAAACTAAGGTGCAAAGTAACCCACATAAGAGAAAAACTAAGAGAAAATAAACTAGAACACAACATCATTAGTTGTTAGTCCATTAAATCAAAACATGATATTGAATACACATTTAGAAAGTATAAAATAGAATTAAAGGTAATAGATACTTCATAAGCAATGTCCAAGATTTGGTTTTCTCCCTTTTAAAACTCAATAAAATTAGATTTTGAAAATAACCTTAAGCTTATGTACACTTTAATCAATATCATAATTCCTAAGATTGATATGGACCATGAATAAAGGTATCCTTTCAACAATAAATTCTTATTTGAATATTGAGAATGTGTTGTATTGAAACAAAATAAACCCTTGCTTTAGATAACAATGAGAGAGCACAATTTCTACAGGGCACAACATATAATCTTCTTCTATGATTCTTATTTTTTTCCTTGGACTAGCCTAACTTGTATAACTTAAACATGCACAAAATGCACAATTACTTCTCATGTTACCATCATTTCATGAAATAAGTTGTATTTATATTACAATGAATAATATTGGTGGTCATATATTATTTTAATTATGAAGTAAGCTTAACTGGAGTTAAACAAGTTGGTAGATTATTTTTTATTCCTAGGAATTATAAATGTAGATTATGTAGCACATGTTTAAGAAAATTAGATTCTTTAACAGGTTGTAATGTCTTTGATCATTATAAAAACGTTTGCATTTGTATATTAATTATAAGATGATATAAAAGGCTAGATGTTGTCTATGAATCTAGGAAGTAATTTGTTTATTTTACGAGATCGCATGCAGATTGAATGAGCTTTTAGTGTTTTCTAAGTGAAATCATGGGAAGGTCACCACTTATAAGTATCATATATATTAAGGAACTAAGGTTCAAGTATTTGATCTAGCATCTAGTATGCTTTCAGATTTCTAGTAAATTGTAATTGTAGTGTTAACACAAAGAACTTTGTAGATCAAAACACCTAAGACACCTGAATTGATGATCTCTCATGTAAAATTCGAACAAGAGTTGAACAAAAATAATGTCAAATCTTATATAGGGATATCTCCAAATCACTTGTGCCAATACTAAAGATTTTACTTAGACAATTAATCATATTTTTTTTAATATTTAACACTTTTTAATAATAAATTGTAAAATCTATGTTTTTTAAGAATTGATTCTCAATGTTTCAATCTAAACTCATAGATCATCATCAAAAAAATAAAATAAGAGCTCATGGGATGATAAGATAATACTATTTATTTTGTAAGTCATGAAAATGTAAACGCCACCCATTTATAAATGTTGATTAATCTATTCCCATGCAATGACCTGAATAACAGATCAGGTCATTACATTATGGGCATGGTGTATGGAAATGCTTATTCGTTACATTAGAAATAGTTGTTATATACTAGAAAATCACGCCCAAGAATTTACTTATTCTTATAATTATTTAATACCGCGTTGTCATACCGGACAAAATTTCGCAATAAAAACGTCAACACCAAAATCTAAATCAAGATTTACTGCAGACACAGTCTGCAGTATAAATCACTGTGCATGCCATCACCCTTATGGCCGTTGATGCAGTCCATGGTTTCAGTTGATGTGGCCGAATCTTTTCCCAAAGTTTCACTTGTTTCTCTTTGTATGTATACAGGCAAGAGTTAATCAAGAGAAAAATGTAGTTCACAAAATTAACAACGCCTAGGAAGGCGAAATAATAATCAAACCTTGATGTGTTCACGTTATCTAATATCCAGCTTTTGTGACCATGTCGCCCTGTCATGTCGCTTACACCAGTTAGAAGAACACCGTTGAGAAACGCACCGACGGCTATGGAGGCTAAAGACAATGCACTTCCCAAACTTCGCATACTTTCCTGATCTTGATCATAGAAGAACTCCACTCTCCCTACTTCTACAAAGGCTTCTGCTATTCCCATTATTATAAACTGAGGAAGCAGCGTGAAGATGGTACGAGGCACAATTGCATTGCTATTATCTGCAAGCCCATGGCTTTTAATAACATCTAACCGTTTCAATTCTGTTATCATGGCCGCAACCATGGCGATACTATACAGTATCATACCGATCCCCAGTCTCTGTAATATGGTTATGCCTCTTGGATTTCCTGTGAATCTTCGGCAGATGGGCACTAAGAAGCGATCATAAATTACTAGCGATATTAGAATTGATATTTGAAGAAAAGCTCCAATACTAGCTGCCGGAATTTGAAAGTTAAGACCCATATGTCTATCCAAAGTAGTGGCCTGCTTTACAAAAAAGTGTGCCTGATTGAGTTAACAATGTGCTTGGGAAAATGGCCGTCAGCTAAATTGGAAGGATTCTTATCACAAGCTTTGTTTCCTCCACATCTGTCACACTGCAGGAATTTGAGCTTGTGCCATTTTGTACTGCTGCTTTATCTAAAAATTTGCCATTCACATACACACTATGCAGATTAAACCACTAAAAAAAATCTCTATACCCTGAGCCATGTTTAATAAGGGTAGGTTACCTAAATCTAACACTTAGTTAATGATTGATCTTAATCAGCACACATAAATTGATAGGGTCTTAAGTGATAATTCACTAAACAAAATCTCTAAACTCTGAACCATGTTTAATAAAGGTAACTTACCTAAATCTAATCTTTAATTAATGATTGATCTTAATCAGCATTCACAAATTGATAAGGTCCTAACTGATAACGTGATTAAGATGGTGATGTGCCGATTCCCCTCTTGAAAAATATAAATAAAATTCATACAGTTTGATTACCAACCTGAGAAGTTTTGTTTGAGCGGGGTATCGCCCTTGAGTGAGGTATTCCTTTGAATCCACTTCATGAAGGGTGGATGCATTTGAAGGAATCTGCATTTTCCTGTTTCGAATCATCCTACCAATTACTTTCCCCATTCGCTGCAGCAGGCTGCCTGAGAGGGCTTTGTATCTATAAATTGGAGTTCCTATCATGAACACAACGTAGGCTATTATCAGGCTTGTGGTGATAATTGCAGAAGCCACACCCCAACTGATGTGATCTTCCACATACACAATAAATGTTTGACCCAACAGACATCCAAAGAACACAACAAAAATCCACCAATTGAAAAAAGAGCTCTTCTGTGCAACTTTTCCTTGGGATGAAAATCATCAAACTGATCTGCACCGAAAGTGGAGATAGTTGGTCTGGTTCCTCCGGCGCCCAAAGCGAGAACATACAAAGCAAAGTAGAAAATCTCAATCTGCAAAGACGAAGCCTTTTGGCAGCCTTCATTTGATGGGCAGTCTGGCGGTCTTAATGACTAACGTAACTGCTAAAGTCATAATCCCCATTCCCTGCGCCAAAATCAATGTCAGAAAACCCAATTCGTTGCTCTAGTGCTATAATTGCGATCTAATAGTTACCAGGATATAGATACATGAAAACGCTTCGAATGTCCAGAAGCGCCCTAAATATGTATCGGCAATGTACGTTCCAAGTAAAGGTGTAAGGGCTAAAATGCCAATCCAATTCGTAACATGCCTCGAAGAGGAGACAGTGCCTTCATGCAGCTTGTTGGTGAGATAGACCACTAAATTTGCCCAAATGTCTGCAAAGGCCAATCTTTCAACAAATTCGTAGCCTGTATATGAAACCAGAAACCATTTGACTTGGTTAAAAAGTCAAGGCATATTTGATAAGAACTTGAAGGTGGGAAAACCAATACCAATGATTAAAGAACAAGCTCTCCATCCTCCAGTCTTTGCTCTCATAACAGGTCTTCCTCTCAAATCAACCGACCCATCTAATACCAGTTCTGTTTGATCACTAGCCATGATTCAATTGAACTTGATTTTAAAAACTGTTTTCCGAGGAATAGAAATCGGACATACTGAACGGCAAACACAAACTAATACGGATTATATTGTTTTACATGACAACAACTAAATATATTTCTCGAGATTTGACCTTAGATTATATAAACAGGAATTAATTGAATTTTGGATGATGTCAAACAGCTCCACATATAAAAATCTTTTTCCCTTTGGGCAGATACCAAAATGTCGAGGAATCTTTATTAACTCTCATCAATTATTCCAATGAGAATAAACAGGATTTTTTTATTTTCATTTTAAGAAAAAAAATCGGCCAATACCCATATTCTAAGTTTATAATGTTAGACTTCAGACTTAACACTTTTTCTTATCTTGTAGAAGTCATTTTAGAATGATTTATTTTATTTTATTTTTATTTTTTTTCCCTTTTCCTTCTGTTTCGGTTTGGGTTTGTTGAGATATAGGCATCTCTGCCCTTTAGTAATTGATTACAATTAAGCATAAAATATGAATTTGGTTATAGTAATTATAGCTTTTTTAAAGTTTTGACTAGTATTCTAGCACTTATTTTGTTGCTGCCAATGTTCTCAATGTTTTGTTTTGGTAGGGTGAGGGCAACCAATTTTTATTTGATCAATTAAAAAAATTAAAATCACATATTTATATAATCAAAATTTGTGTCAAAATGAAATTTGTAAATAAAAATATTTAAATTAGTTTATTAAAATTTAACATTATGACAGGGTTGACAGGGTTAAGAGAAGTGGTGGTAGAAGGGAGTGTTGGGGCCTCCCTCTACAAATAAATTTTAAAAATTGGTACTTGTTATTTCGTCCTTTAGATAAAAATAATTTGAGAAAAAACATCATAATAATGGTTGGGATCTCGTATTTGTTGACGAGGACTCCGTACTCAAGAAGAATAGGGACAAAATTCTTAGAATCCTCTACCTCCTCCAATAACCATGTTCATTATTGCTGCTTAAAAATTTCCTGGTTGTTTGTTTTTTTATTTTCCTTTTTTGTTGTTAGTCTTAGGTAGGATATTATATAATATTATTCTTTTCTTGAGACTTGTTTAACTAGATGTGGCTTAACTTTTGAGATATGACATTTCTACCTTTTTTTTATGACTAGTGATATACTATATTACATTTTATTAATAAAGATGTGATTTTTAATTAAAAAACTGATATAAAAGCCCATTTTTCTATTTTATTGAAGTTCCACAAAGGCAATGGCAAATATGCTAAAAAACCAAGATAAAAACATATGTTAATGAGATTGGCTCAAGGGTAATTTCCTTCCTCAAGATCTAAAAATGAGGAAAATCCTTTCAGGGCACTAATATTAAAAATCACTTAGTTCTCTCCTTGATTGGCATGAAAAAATTGAGGAGCAAAAAAAATTATTTCCGTGATGGTTTCCCAAAACTTGTAAAAAGTAGCATCTTCAAACATTATTTTTTTAATTATATCAATTTAACTATGTTGATGATGGTGGCGTAGGGGGAGGGTGAGGGGGCAAGGGAAGGTGGCCCTCAAAACACCTAAAAATAAAATATTTTGAAAACACCAAAATAAAAGAATACATAGCTAGAAAAATACTAAAAAAGATCACAGCGTCAACAAGAGGTGATAAAAAAGTCAAATGGGCTAAAATAAACTTAAAACATCTTTGAAGTAAAGAAAAGCAAAGTGTAGATTCACAACATGAATGTTAAACTGCATAGTAATTGTGGTAATAATACTAAATTAGAGCTACTGTTGAACAAGAAATTTAGAAAGTTGTTAGTGAAAAAGAAAGTTCAATCAAATTTTCCATATTTTAAATATGATTTGAATCCTAAATCATGATAAAACCTATTAAGTTTTCCTTGGAAAATATAATCTCCCAATAAAATATTTTTCATAGAATGAGTAACATCTTTAAATCCTAAAATTTATCCTAACCAATTCCATAACTACATCATAATAGTACACTTCATAAATACATGCTCAAAAGAATCTTGCTTTCCATAGATAAGGCACTAGGAATCTACTAGTCCTACATATTGCAATCTTTGCCCAATAGGCAAATCCTAATGTAAAAGAGACCAACCAAAAAAATTAATTTTGGGATGGACCATATGATTCTAAAGGGTACAAAAATGTTTGCCCCAAACTATTATTGAATCATTAGTCCCCCAACGCTGATTAAGTTTATCTAATGGTAGAGAATTTAGCTTGATCTAATCAGTAGCTCTATTAGGGAAAACTTAGACAACTCATCTTGGTTCAGCCAATGCCAAAGGTCCCACCATTTATAACTAGAATGATAACCATTACTGAAATTACTAACAATAATAAGCTTGTCTCTTACAATATCATAAGTTATTTTATCTTTAAATGAAATTTTAAATTTTGTGTAGAAAGTAGGCTAGTCAAGCAATGTACCATTAACTTGGTTTAAAAATCCTCCACATGTAATATTACCTTGTGAAGGAGCCAAAATATTTTACAATTTGTGTTCCATGATAATGGCCCTTTAAAGTTGGATAATAGAAAATACCACCAAATGGAAGGAAAAAAAAAAATTAAAATATCACATCTTGGCACATCCCAAGTAAGCAAGGATTTGATTTTGTTCCATCCTATCCAAATTTATTGAAGCATATTACAACCTTGGATTTTTACTGTGGTAAGAGTAATTAACCAATTCATCTAATGAGTAAATACCCATATCTTGTTACCTTCAGTAAGTGCATTAGAAAATCTATAATGAAAAATAAATTTCCAAGCCTCATTTCCTTCAAGCAAACAAACCACCAATTTAGCTGCAAGTAAAAGACCTTGTCGATAAGAGTTGGGGAAACCAATATCTCCCACCTTGAAAATTTTCCATGCCACTCTATAAAAATATTTGTGACCAATATTCTTTCCCCTAAAAAAGGTCCAAAGGACTCTATCCGAGTTTTTATAAGTATGCTGAGAAAAAGCCATAAAAGTTAAATAATAAATGTGCACACTCTATATAATTTTAGTGCACAATATAAATTTACCCACCAGGGTCAATGTTCTATTGTTCCATTTTAACACTTCCATAGTAACATTATCAAGAACATGCTTCCAAAATTCTGATGGAATAGTATGAAAATCAAAAGGTATGCCAAGTAGATTAAAATATGTATCAGGTTTAAGCAAATTCCACTAATATTTCAAATCCCATAAAGGAGGATAACCACATACAAACACATTGAGTTTTATGCTAATTTATCATAGACATAGAATCCCTACAATAAATGTCTAGATAATCTAGTGCATTATCAATACATCTTTCCTGTACAACTAGCATAAGAAAGGTATCATCCATAAACTGACTATAAATAATTTGATCAAGATAATGAGGAATTGATATGCCTTAGATTAAACTAGTTGTATATCTACTGTGAATAATATGACCAAGAGCGTTAATAATTATAATAAATAGGAGGGAAAGGGCATCTTTATCACACAAAATGTTGTAACTCAAAAGTAGAAGATAACTGGGCCGATATACAAATATTAGCATTTGTGTCTCAAAATAACATTTGCACACACTGCATAAAGTTCATACCCAAGCCTAACTATTTAAGCATAGGAATAATTAAGGGTTATTCAATTTTATCATAAGCTATAGCAAAATCTAGCTTTAGAAAAATGGTATCTTGGTTAGATTCCTCTACCCAAGCCATACCTTTAGCCACTATAGTAACATTATCTAAATTGTATCTCCTGGGTACAAAACCAGTTTGATGATCAAAGATTATTTTGTAAAGACATGGCTCAAGTTTTAATTCCAATATTTTAATAATAATCTTATATGGAACATTCAATAAAGTAATGGGCCTCCAATTTGTAATTAATGATGGATACCCAACTTTGGGGAGTAATTTAATATAACCTTGATTAATAATCTTACCAAGAGATATTATTACTAGAGTTTCTTGATATACCCTATCCAGATCATGTCCTAGGACAAACCACATCCATTTGTAAAATTTTCATGGAAAAATGTTTAACCTAGGTGCCTTATTATGCATAATTGAAGATAAATCCTGGTATAAGTCATCAACTAAAAATTCCTCATTATCATGCATATTTGGACCCTGTTATTAGGAATGACATCAAAATAGGTTTTTAAAGCTTCACCATCCAATCCAACAGAGTGAAAAACATTAGTATAATGCTTGAAGAAGGCATTTAAAATACCACTTTGGTTATCAATAGTAGTGTCATGCACATTGAGTTGAGTAATAACATGTTTTTTATTATATCCCCTAATTTTTAAAAAATAAAATAAAACTATATTGATCTCCTGATCACAACCAAGATATTTGATATTTTAGAATAACCCCTTTTACCTTATGGAACTCATAAATTCTTTTGTGTTGTTACAAAAAACCCAAAAGGCTCTAAATGTTAATTTCACTAGGATCATTCACCAAATCAATTTGAGTTTGGATAATATCCTCATTCACACTCTCCATATGTTGATTAAAATGGTTTGTTACCCTTTTCCCCACATGTCTAAAAATATAGTAACTCTTATAATAGTATTTTCCACCAAATAATCTAACCATAAACCCCTATTGGATGAGGAATCAAGTTCCAAATACAGTTAAAATACTCTAACATTCAAATATTCTCAAGAAAGGAGGTATTGAGAATAAAGGTCTAGGAAGCAACCTTTTGAAACTGAAGGAAATACAAAGACCATAAAATAGGACTATGATCAGATAGGATATTAGATGGATCTTCATGAATTGAGAGGCCCTCTTTCACCAAAATACCACACTAATTATTTTCTGATAGCATTACTCGATCAAGATGGATTAAAACTCATTGTTCACCTTGTCTTAAATTGTCCTAGGCAAACCAATAATGATTGAGAAACATCTTAACTGTGACATTAGGGTCACTAGATTCAATATTTTTTTTAAACTGAAGCCAAGCTATTATTTCATTATATGTCAACACCATTGACAAGCCCCATTTCTTATCAAATTCAAACTCTATTATATTAAAATCTTCATAAAAGACCCAAGTAGTAGGAGGTAGAGATGTTACCACCCATCTCCATAATTCAACTCTTTGAGTGGATTTGGAAGGAGCATAAACTCTACAAATTCTCATAATATTACTATTGATCATTAGTTTATTCTAAGTGATGTAACCAATTAAATCATGCCATGTAACCATAATATTATTTTCTTATTTCTGATGTATGTAAGGAATTATACCACCTCTACCTAGATTATGTGTAGAAGCAACCTGTATCATTGTAGGAAAAATGTAATTACACATTATCTGTAATAAAAATCTAATAATCTTCACCTCTCAAAGACATAACACATTAGGATGACCACAGGTTTATTTAAATAGTCTCAGGCAATGAATTTCCTAGGGTTGTCCAAGAAAACCCTAACATTTTAATCTATGTAGTTCATGATGGGGAAGAGGTTGATAACATAATATTTACATCTATATTATCTAAATACCTATATGGATTAGCATCTGCATGCTCATAAAAGGTATTTTCAACCTCCACACTAGGTTTATTTAAGAACTGGGCAGAATTAGGAGCTAAATTCTTGGAGTCAGGTAAGGTATGAAGAATATTTCCTTTTAAAACAAATTGATTTTAATTGTTTCCCTTCTCATTTCCTTTCCCAATATTTTGGGAAGAACCTATTGTTTGGAAAACCTGAGCATGAGATATTTTCATAGGTGAAATTATTTGTCAAAATGTGTCCAAAGATACTTAATATAACAAAGCCTCCATATTTTGGGGTATAGTTTAATCCTCTAAGCAAGGTTCATGAAATTTCACATGATTATCTTTTTTGGCAAGAATCTTTGAACAATTAAAGGCCCGATGATTCTATTCATGAAAATAGTAACAAAAATTTGGAAGTGTCAAATACACATATCTTTGGTTCATTAAAGGGCCACTTGCTTGCAACAAAATAGAGTTTATAATATCTTTATTAAGGTACAACTCCATAAAACTCTTCTAGTGGGTCTGAAAATAAATCCCTATAAGGATTCAAGATGCATCATTGTTCCCAAAGAACCAACAATTTTATCTACATGGGGATAAAAAATCATAGGGAGTCCTAGAAATTCCACCCAAATAGGTAAAAGGCCTTTCGTGGATTTTATAAGGGTAAAATTAGTAGTACATTTACATAGAATTAAATAAGAACCATACACACTCCAAGGGGTTCTTTATACATCGTTATCATTTTCCTGTTTTGACCCAAATTGGAATAGGAAAAACCTTTTGTTAAGTTTATTATCAATTGGTTATGGATACCAAAAGGTTCCCAAAATTGTTTCATCCATTTAGTAATAAATGAATCAAATGGAATATTTCCCACAAAATAACCTATAACATATAATTTCTCAAACATATCACAAGGTTCATTCAAAATCAAGGTATAAGTATATTTGGTATTAAGGTTTTTTGGAAGAAGATTAGCTCTAATTATTGTAGGAGTTACATTCCATTTAAGAATTATGGAATGGACTATGATATGTATATTTGGTATAGGTTCTTAGATATTTAAATCATAAAAATTAATACTTTCACTAATGATTACGTGTGTATCATATGAAACAATAAAGTGATATATACATAGACATAATCAAGGTAAAATAACTTTCAATATATTAAACATGGATAAGAGATGGGGCCAAAGGCCATCCTCACAAAATAATCATTAAAAAATAAGATTTCACATTCAATTTCATTGATGAGTAAGTGCATATAAATGGGAGACCAAAAGGGGGTCTTAAGTGAACATGCTTTTCTTCAAAAATGAGAACCTCGAACTTGCACAAATTATTAAAAATATGTACACTCAAAATGTAATGATACTATAATAATATAAATATTTGTATGTTGATTTTAGTTTATAAACTATATTTTTTTAATGGTGAAGTATTATTAGGTAAAATAATGAAAATTCAAAGAGGTCCTTTTTTTTGGGGAATATAGTAGATAGTCAGCCACGTGCCCCTACCTATCTCAAAAAATTATATTTTTTTTAATGTATATAGAATTAGGCCTAGTTTGTGATCTATAATTAATTTTTAAATTTATAATCAGCATATGTATTTAATAATTTTACAGCCAAATAGACATTAAAATGATAAATAGTGGAGAGCCAATCCTGCATCCCTTAACTATTTTAAAAAATCACAAAATAGTTTTTAAGTGTAATACAATGAGGTCTAGTTTTTAACCATATTGTTTTTTTATAAATTTGGATGAATGGAATGAAATATACATAAAAAAAGATATACACATATAATTATGACATATAGTGTAATATAAATACATGCTTAGAAATGAGTAAAGATAAAAAACATTAGAGTAATAAAAATATTTAAAAACATTATACATTAACACATAGGAGAATGTGATGCATGTTGTTTTCATATTTTCATGAAATCTCTCAATGAAATTCATAGTGTTTATCATGTCTAATGTATTTTTTAATTTTAAATCTAAAGCACACATTTGTTTGTGTGTGCAGGTCTAGGACTTAGGTGAAAGTCTCCAAACACAAAACATATAAACATTATAATACATACATGCTATAATGTTTACACATAATTACTGATATTGTTGCATTTATATTATTAAACTATAAATTTATTTTTGTAAATATAAGAAATTAGGTCCATTATACATCTTATAGAATTGGTCTCATAGCTCCATGAGTTACATTTTGGAAGATGTGTGTTTATAAATTAATTTTGTCAATACTTAGTTATTTTTAAGATGTTAGTATTGAACCTAAAGCTTTAAGGGTATAAAAATTACAACTAATATTTTTTAAAAAAAATGTATCATTATTTTATTTTTGGAACATTCAGTTTGATTGTTGACATTTGTACAAGTTATAGGTGTGTCAAAATTAAATTTTTACAAACCTCATCTCCTATAGATAATGAGAACTGTTCAAGAATAATGACTCATGAACTTCCCTATAAACCTAATTATGATAATAAGAGATTATTTAGGTATCAATTGGATCAAATTAAGTTATAATTGAACTAATTATTTAATCAATTAAGTCAAGGAATAATTTTGGCCAATTTAATTCCTATGAACCTAATTGTAACTATACAATGTGAATTAGGGCTCAATTGCCCCTAATTTGTTCACAAATTGAATTTATTATGTGATTTGTTCAATCAAGGACCTATTTTTTTCAATTTAATCCCCATGAACCTAAATTTTACTAAATGATGTGATTTGGGTTTCAATTGGCCCTAGTTTCATTATTGATTAAACCAATTACTCAATTAATTCAAACAAAGATGTAATTTTAGCTAATTTGATGTCCATGAACCTAATTATGACTGCATTATATGATTTTGGATTCAATTGAACCTAATTTCATAATTTATAAAACTAATTACTTAGTTCAATCAAGGATGTAATTTGGGTCAATTTGAACAATGTGAACATAATTGCAACTATAAAATGTTATTTGGAGTTCAACTAGCCCCAATTTCATCATGAATTAAATCAATTACTAGAATTTTTAATTTGAGGATATTATTTGGGTCAATTTCAACCATTTAAACTCAATTGGCCCCAATTTAATATTTTATTTTGCTAATTACTTGATTGGTTCCACTGTAATAGTGGAAAATTTTATCAAAGGAATTTATTTCAAGTTTTCCAATATTTGAGGATAAAGTTGTTTTTTTTGGTGGTAAATATATTGATAAATTACATCCATTTAATTCCAAAAATAAATTCAATGAACAATGATCCTAAGGTTTGAAAATTATATTTACATCACATGTTCTATCTAAATGGGATCTCTAAGCAGATTGCATATGATCGGTTGTGGATTTTTCAAATTCATTTATGATAAGATATTTTTTATAATAAAATTTATAATATAACATGAGCACTAAATACCACCCCTAAAAATTTATAATGGTATTTGATAACATATTTATAAGTGAATTAAAAAAGGTGGGTATAATGGCTACATTTTGATGAGTACTGATACAACATCATATACCACAGCTAAAAAAAATGTCACTTTTCAAGGATTTATATGGGTATGAGGAACCATCATCATTAGATTGTGTAACTAATAATTTAAATTTAATAATGGTACATTAAGTTATGTAATATACGTAAAACATTATGCAATTATCAAGAGAAAACATGGTAGTGAGCGTAGATAAAGTAAAGCAACAAGCAAACCAACAAAGGTGAGAGTTGATTTTGAGATTGGGGACATGGTGTTTTTATGGTTGTAACTATATAAACAAAAGATATTGAATAATCCATGTAAGTATAAGATACAACCAAAGTATTATGGACCATACCAAGTTCGTGTGAAGGTGGGGTAGTTGCATATGCAATGATACTAAAAAAGGTAATGCTACACTATGTGTTTCATGTGTGATGTTTGAAGAATAAGATATGTTTAAATATATTTATTCAAATATAAATATCAATGATTTAAAATTAATGACATGTTTTTATAGATCTAGAGTGTATTGTTAAGGAAAAATATGGGAAGATTAATATTAGGGTAGTGTGTATGGTCAAGTTGAAGTGGAAGGGGATACACATGGAGGATACAACTTAGTAAATTGAGGAGTTGTTATCTAGGCATCCAAGCATGAAGATCCAAAAAATTAGATT
>JARHVA010002713.1:165000-192500 GCA_037957365.1 Torreya grandis | reverse complement strand
TTATCTCTAAGAAAATCACCTCAAACTCATCTCTGCTAGATGACCATGAGCTTCTTCACATCTACCTTAAACTGCATGCACTCCTCTTCTCTTGATCTTAGACTTGCATTTGCAACCCCTAATTGATACTTAATATTTTGAATATTCATTTAATATTATTTGGATCCATTATCTAGATTAATATTTAAGGTACACACCTTCTTCTCAAGAACCATGACCATAGATCTCAAATCTTGATTCTCTTTTTTTAGTTGCTTAGCCATCTTGTGCTTCTAGGATCACCTTCAAGATATAAAAAAATCTTCAAAGGACCTGATATGATACCAATTATTGGAATTAAAAACATTGATATTGATGGGGTGTTAATAAATTCCCTTAATACATTCATTTGATTTCACTTAACATTCATGAAGCATTCATTCAAACACATACATTAACCAATACATAAACAAGCATCCACATAAGCATACAACATATGAACACAAGATATATGTGGTAAAACCTCATTAGGGATAAAAAAAACTAAACACATATTTAATACATTATTATAATTAATTAATCAATATTTATTGAGGTAAACACTCCACAAAGATCACCGATCCCTCACTAGTCAAGCACCAACTTAACTAGTCCTTTAGTAAGAACCAACATGCAAAGAGACACCAACCCCCTAAGTGACTCAACACCAACCTAGCCACCTAGAACCTATGATAACCTTTAGAAACATATTTATCACTAAAATAATTATGATCACCTTAATTTTCTCTTCACACTCTTCAATCTCTCTCAAACAGCCTTCGAGGGTTCCTCACTCAATATGCCTCTTATTAGGCTTATTAGGTCAACTGAATTTGAATTCCACATGAAAAATTTATATTATATATTCATAATAATCTATTTAATCTCTTATTATGGTCTTCAATACCTCCTTATCCTTCAAAATCTTTCCTCTTATTCACTCATGGGTGTCACCTATTCTACACTTTCAATTAGGCATATTAGGCCTTATATATATATATATATATATATATATATATATATATAAGACTCTTGATTTCACACACCTTAGTCAACCAAAAACCTAACCATACTTGGATCACCCTTTTAATATGTCAAAAAATCTTTTCAAAAATGTAAATAACCATTACATAGGTCAAGAACCACCCATAAGGACTAAAACCACCATTAGGTCTAAGGAAGCCCTGATGCAATTAGGCCTTCTCAAAGCACACGTTTCACCTTGACCACTTTAGAACAATTTTATCCTCCATAAATGGATTATTTTTGTTTTAAATATTAAATTATACTCATAATAATCTCACCTTAGGTTTCCAACACAATTTATCTCATTTCACTCCTTGAACCACACCATTAGGCCTACTCACAATTAAGCCTTCTCATTACCAGAAAGTCTACTTTGAATATATGAAGTATAAACTCAAATTTGATGCATAAAAATGTAAAAAATCATATTTATATAACTTAAATGACCTTGGGGTAATAAAAATGTCCATTATACTTCACCATATAGGAAAAAAGACCTCAAATTGACCACATCCATATTCTCACTCAGAACTACAAATAGGCTTCAAAAACCTAGTCAAGAACCTTTAAATTTTCACACCTTCATGGTAATTTATAATGAATAAAAATAAATTAAAATTAACCTATGATACATATATAAAAACTTTATGTGCATAATATTATTCAACTCTGGGCAAATCACATCAAACTCATCTCTGCTAGATGACCACATAGAACTGTCAGAAACTTAAAAAACACAGTCATGAATATTTGAGATCCAATCCATTAAAAAATAATTAATGTCAATTATGACACCTTAAATAGATTATTTTACATATATATTACTCTTAATTACAATTTTTTTAAGATTTAATGTCAAATATTGGTCTTGCAGACCAATCTCTTATCTCTAGTATACACAGTCAATTCTAAACTAGTCTACTTACTTTGGCTTTACCACTCCAATAACTTTCAATGATTTAAAAGATTAAAAAAAGTACATATATAAAATTCATGACATACAAAACAAAATCATATTCATTTAATTCTTCAACTAAGGTTAAATAACCTCCAACTCATCACTCCCACTTAGCTTACTCAGACTTGTCAATCTATCTTAAAGACCAGTCATGATGATTATGAATTTTAGTACCTATGTGGAAACTTTTTTGGAATAAAATGTATGTTAATGATCCTATGATATCATTAGGTAACTCTCATAGATAAAGATATCATTTTCTAGTGACAATATTTCTTATAGACTAATCTCTCAACTTTACATCTACACTATCTCACCTTCACTAGATAGGTCATCTTGTGAATAATATTTTCAAAATTTTCATTGAAATCAAAAATATATAACCAATATGTACATGTTTTATATTTATTTAAAAATAAATCCATGTATTTTTTTCCATTCCTAATTGATGACAACCCATCCCTAATCTCATTCTCACTTCTACCTGTTTTTTCTCACTTTTTTCACTATTGGAATTTTTAGTGATAAGTATAATTACATGATCAATTTATCACTCATGAGATATTTAACTTGATAAAAAAACCATATTTATCCTCCATCCATTGTATAATTTTGACTCAGTCAACCCTGCCTACTATACCAAATTTCTAAGAAATAAAGGGTTTAATGTAGCTTCCAATCACTCTTATAATAGAGCAATCCTAATTGGAAGTACTTGATAGAGTATTATAAATTTTAAAATCACCAAAATATGTTATACAAACTATTTTGAGCCATTTACAACAAAATATTCCATATCAGGTCACTAAGAGGGTTTTAGATTGGTTTCCATTCTTAACATTTGTTCATAAAGATCTACCCCTAAAACCAACTCCTAATGATTGGAAACCATATATAGGACCTTTTAAAATATCTCCCTAATATCCCAAATTCCTATTAAATATTCACACATTCCAACTAGCATGAGAAAATCCTTCTAGGGTCTTCATCTCTTCATTCTACACACATAAGAGACATTTAAACTCATTTTCATGATTTATCCTTCAACTCAAGACCTCAAACTTCACCAAAATTATTTAAAAAACATTTAAAACCTCAAAAAATGATCACATGAGCTCAAATACCTCAAAATCTGATCATGATACCTCATTATGCCACTTAGGGTCTTAAGACTAGGTCCATGAGAAGACCACTAAAGAAGAACTTGCCCCTTTGGCTCACTCTAAGAGTTATGTGACTGACTCAACACCTTTCTCACATGATATAACATTGAATTGAATAATTTAAATCTCATACACATCTATATAACCACCATAATGCCTCTACAATCTATATCCATGCTTAAGAACTAGGCTATCAATTAGACCTACTAGGTACTATGCCACTTTGAGATATTCAAGGAATCTTATGAAGCTTAATAATCATATCTTGACATCTAAAATATGATCCAAAATATTTCCAATCATTCTCCTTTGACCAAGTTTCCTTAAACTATATAATTCACTACCCAAGACTAAACTAGCCTTCTTGAACTTAAAAGACATAAATACAAACTCTCTCTCTCTCTCTCTCTCTCTCTCTCTCTCTCTCTCTCTCTCTCTCTCTCTCTCTCTCTCTCTCTCTCTCTCTCTCTCTCTCTCTCTCTCCCTCTCTCCCCTCTCTCTCTCTCTCTCTCTCTCTCCCTCTCTCTCTCTCTCTCTCTCTCTCTCTCTCTCTCTGAACTCATGAAGCTCTGGAGATCTTCACTAAAGACATGAAACTTACACTACCTCAAACAACTCTACATACCTGTATTGACTCATTTTAACATAAATCATTATGCTTCATAAGACACTCGATTAGATCTATCAAATCCACACTATAAATTTCAAATATTCAACCTCATACCAATGACTATATCCACCTTCTTGTGAACCAACACTTGACCTCAAACTTCTTTTAACATCAATGAACTCAGGCATATGACATCAAAGACAACTCTCAACTTACTAATCCTTCTTGACATTAATAATAGTATATAAAACACATGACATCAATGAAAACTTTTAGAAATATCCCCCTTTTTCATTGATGATAAACCAAATTTATGGAAAACAATAAATAAACTAATCATTATCAAACTACACTACTCAACAAGCTGATTCTCTTTCAAATTGAATTATTCCATCAGGAACTTTTTCCCACATAAACTTTGACCATCAAGAACTTTCTCCCCCTTTGAAATTAATGATAAAAGGTCATATATACTCTCACAAGGTCATCCACACATAGTTCACTAATCCTTGGACTTGATCACTCTCAAAACCAACAAGCTCCCCCTTTGTCCATACATGCTTCTCAAAACATGTTTCTTGAATGTTTGAAGTATCTCACATATACTCCCCCTTACTCTATGCACACCTTAAAATCATACCAATTGAAGTTAACATACCTCTAATTGAACTTCTTAATATGACCTCTTCAACCAATTGAATGCATACAAAAGCTACATCTTGACCTTTGATGACTGATATGACCAATAAGTCTTTACACAACTATCTAAGACCATCAAACTTGAGATCATGACCACATAATAAATAAAAAATACTCCTTGACTCTTTACTCACAAGATTCATGCCCTTATCTCACGTTGCACTTAAGAGACCTAAGTTAGCTCCCCCTAACTCCATGATTAACCTATGTTATATGCCTTAATGATGAACACACTATCATCCATATGAGAAACACTCTACCTTTCCTGACTTCATATCTCCCAAATAGATATTTTCATAAATCCTTAATAGAATCATGCTTACACAGATGAATCATTATGCATATTATCCCATAAAACCAATTTTGCATATGCATAAAGTAACTCTTAAAAATGATCATACCAATGGTACAAACAAACTTTGTATACCTTTTAGTTTGATCAATTAACCATAACATACATCTCTATATCTTGATGCCTCTTGGATGATACCACAAAATTGGTGAACACCTTTAGAAAAAAAATATATAAGCTCACCAAAACATCACACCAAATTACATGCTTCCACACTACACATCATACTTCCATAGACCGGTTAGGGTCTAGGACTAGGTTTAGGTGCAAACCTAAAGCAAGCAACACCATCCTTCCACCATAATAGCTAACCATTTAGACCACCTTGGAATGCCTCTAATGACCTTAGAAAAATATTCAAGAATATTAACACATTCAAGATATCTTTTTAATATTTCATAATGTAGTCCTCTATGCAAACCTCAATCATGACCTAGATCATGCAAATAACTAGACTTCTTAGTTGTCTTCAAATTCTCTCTTTTTATACTGAGATTGATGAAAAAACCTACTTCTATTCCTTTTCATGGACCATGGTACTTATTTTATGATATCTATACATGAGCTACCTTTTAACTAATCATCCATACCTTTATTTCAATAACCACCTCAAGAAAGAATCCTTCACTTGCTTCTTATTGGTTGAAGAGTATCTCCTTGAATCCTCTATAGAGACACCCAAATTAATAGGGATTTAGAACAATATGAATGTAGGAGACCCACATTTATCCAATCCACTTCTCTCAACCATCTTGAAATTATGATAATGATAGTATTTCTTTAAGATTATCTAGGTTTTGATTGGTACCTTAGGCTTCATGTCTACATCATCCTTCTTCTCTTTGATTGCCATTTTTTCTTAAAATACACCATCAATAGATGTTGATAGTACACGATTTTTACATATCTTCACATTTGATCCCTATTATTTTCCAAATAAATCATTTTAGTTGATAGGCTCAATGTGATTGACACTAACTAACTTTGGTCTCCATACCTTTTTAGGTACATTAGTCATCTTGTTATGATTAGAGGGTTTATCCAATCTAATCCTATATAAATTTACAATGTGACCAATAGGTTGACAAAAAAATAATAAAAAAATTACTTACACCTTTTATTTGATGTGTATTATAATATTTTTTTGACAAATTGCTTCTTCTCCTACAATCCCTTGCTCTATAACCAAAATTATGACAAACAAAATAATGGCCATGAAAAGACTTTGAATACCTTATTTCATTGGGTGACATAATTGGTTTCTTCATGTTTGCATCTTTCTTTAATTTCTCTGACTTTTCTTATTCTTTCTCAAACTTGCTCACCTTGACCATGAGCTTCTTCACATTTATCTTGAACTACAAGCACTCTTCTTCTCTTGATATTAGACTTGTATTTACAAGGTTGTACTGATCCTTAATATTTTGAATAGTCATTTAATATTTTTTAGATCCATTAGACAACTTAGTATTTAAGGTACATACCTACTTCTCAAGAACCATGACCATAGATCTTAAATCTTGATTCTCTTTATTTAGTTACCTAGCTAGCCTATGCTTCTAAGATCACCTTCAAACTATCAAGCCTTCTCCAAAGGACCTAATATGATACCAATTATTGGAAGTAAAACCACAAGGGGGGTGAATTATTTCCCTTTAAACATTCATTTAATTTCACTTATCATTCATGAAGCATTCATTCAAACACATACATAAACCAATGCATTAAAAAACATCCACATAAGCATACAACATATGAACACAATATATATGTGGGAAATACTCATAGGGGATAAAAACAATTGAAACACAACTTGGAATAATATTATATAAGAAATTAATCAATATTTATTTAGGCACCAACCCCACAAGGAACACCCACCCCTCACTAGTCAAGCATCAACTCAACTAGTCCTTTAACAAACACTAACTTGCAAGGAGGCATGAACCCCCTAAGTGAATCAACACCAAATCAACCACATAGAACCTATTATCAAAATTTTAAACCTGTTTCTCTCTCAAATAGTGATTATCAACTTCATTTACTCTTCACACTCTTCAATCTTTCGTAAACAACCTTCTAGGCTTCCTCACTCAATATGCCTCTTACTAGGATTTTTAGGTCAATTGATCTTGACATACACATAAAAAAAAATATTATATATTCATAATATTATCTCTACCCTCTTATTATGGTATTTAATACCTCATTATCCTTCATAATCTTCCATCTTATTCTCTCATGGGTGTCACCTATTATACACTTTCAATTAGGCCTATTAGGCCTTGTATATATAAAAGACTCTTGCTTTCACACACCTTGGTCAGACACAAACCTCACCATAATGTTATAAAAAAATTTAATAAATCAAAAAACATTTTTCACAATTGAAAAAATCATTACATATGTTGGTCACCACCCATAAGGACCAAAACCACTATTAAGCCTAAAGGAGACCTAATGCAATGCCTTCTCAAAGCACATGTTTCATCTTGATCACCTTAGAACACTTTGAGCCTCCATAAATGGATGAAAAAATTAAAAAATGATTAAATTATACCCCTTATGATCTAAAATTAAGTCCCTAACACCATTTATCTCTTTTCACTCCTTTAACCACACCATTAGGCCTACTCACAATTAGGCCTTCTCACTACCAAAAAATCTGCTTTGAATATCTGAAGTATACACTCAAATTTGACACATAACCATATAAAAAAATAATATTTATATAAACCCAATAACATTAGGATCATCACCATGTCCATTATGATTTAACATATAGGGTAAAAGACCTCAAGCTGACCATTTCCATATGCTCACTCAAAACTACAAATAGTCTTCAAAAACCTAGTCAAGAACCTTTGACTTTTCACACCTTTATAAGAATTTCTCATGAATAAAAATAAATTAAAATTAACCTATTATACCTATATAAAAACTCCATGTGCATAATATTTTTCAAATCTGGGCAAATCACCTGAAACTCATCTTTGTTAGATGACTACACAGAACTATCAGAAACTTATAAAACATAGTCATGAATATTTTAGCTTTAATCCCTGAAAGAGTACTTCCTATCACTTATTAAACCTTTAATATATATATATATATATATATATATATATATATTTTACTCTTAAGTACAATTTTTTCAATATATAATTCCAAATATTAGTCTTGTAGACCAATCTCTTATCTCTAGTATACATAGTCAATTCTGAACCAATCTACTTACTTTGGCTTTACTATTTCAATCACTTTCAATAATTTCAAAGATTATGAAAAGTATAAATAAAAAATTCATGACCAAAAAAAAAACATAATATTCATTTAATGCTTTAGCTAAGGTCAGAGAATCTCCAACTCATCACTCCCACTTAGCTTACTCCGACTTGTCAATCTATCTTGAAGACTAGTCATGATGATTATCACTTTTAATACATGTGTGGACACTTTTATGGAATATTTATGTATTTTAATTATATTTTGATATCATTAGGTAACTCTCATTGAGAAATATATCATTTTATAGTGACAATATTGGCCTTACAGACTAATCTCTCAACTTTACATCTATATTATCTCACCTTCAATAGATAGGTCATCTTGTGAAAAATATTTTCAAAAAAATTATTGACCTAAAAAACATATAAAAAATATGAAAATTTGTTATAGGTATTTAAAAATAAACCCATGAATTTGGATCCATTCCTAATTCATGACAACCCATCCTTAATCTCATTCTCACTTCTGCCTAGTTTTTCTCACTATCTTCACTATTAGACTTTTTAGCGATATGTCAACTTGTATGACCGATTTAGAACTCTTGAGGTTTTTAATTTGATAAAAAAAATGTGAACATGAATCAAAATTCATAATATTTAGCCTCCATCCATTGTGCAATTTTGACTCAGTCAACCCTACCTACTATTCTAAATTTATGAGAAACAAAGAGTTTCATGTATCTTCCACTTACTCTTCTAATAGACCAATGACACCTAAAAGTACATAGGAGAGTAATATATATGTTAAAATCACCAAAATAGGTAATATAAACTATAATAATCCATTTACAACAATATCTTCCATGTCAATTCACTATGACTGTTTAAAGAGGGTTTTAGACTGGTTTCCATTCTTAACATTTGTTCATAAATGTCTACCACCAAAACCAAATATTAATTCTTGGAAAAAATTTCTAAGACCATTTTTCATCTCTCCCTAAGAGGTAAAATTCCCATGCAATAGTCACACATGCCAACAAGCATGATAAAATCCTTCTTGGGTCTTCATCTCTTTATTCTACACACACAAAAGACCTTCAAACTCATTTTCATGCTTTATCCTTCAACTCAAGACATAAAACTACACAAAAATGATTAAAAACATTTCACACCTCAAACCATGCTCACATGAGCTCAAAAACCATCAAATCTGATCATGATACCTCATTTTTCCACCTAGGGTCTTAAGACGGGGCTCATGAGAAACCACTTAAGAATAAATTACCTGTTTGGCTCACTCTAAGAGTTATGTGACTGACTCAACACATTTCTCAAATTATATAACACTTAATTTCATAACTTTAAGCTCGTACCCATCCATATAACCACCATCATGCCTCTATAAGCTATATCCATGTTTAAGAACTAGACTATAATTAGACCTACTGGGTACTCTGCCACTTTGAGATATTCAAGGCACCTTCTAAAGCTTAATACTCATATATTTACATCTAAGATAGGATCCAAAATGTCTCCCATCATTATCCTTTAATCAAGTCTCCTTAAACAATATAGGTCACTACCCAACATTGAACTAGCCTTCTTGAACAAAGAAGACATGACTACAATCTCTCTCTCTTTGAATTCATGAAGCTCTAAAGATCTTCACCAGAGACATGAAAATTATACTACCTCAAACAAATCCACATGTATATATTCAATCATTTCACCATACCTCACTATGATTCACAAGACACTCCATTAGATCACTTAAAGCCACACTAGCAAGCTCAAATAGTCAACCTATATCAATGACCATATCCACCTTCTTGTGAACTAATACTTGAATTCAAACTTATTTTGACATCAATAACCTTAGGAATATGAAATTAAAGATAACTCTCACCCTATTGATCCTTCTTAACATAAATGAAAGTACAAAAAACACATGACATAAATGATAAATTTCAACAACTAGTTCCATCTTTAATCCCATCACTAAATTTTACTTTAAGTTTGATACTAGCTAAAAATTTAATTGTGACACTAGTTTTATCTTTAAGTTAAATAATAGGTCCATTTTAAGTATGACATCATGTCCAACTATAATGAGGTTTTAAGTACGACAATAGGTTTGACTATAAGGTGACTTTAATTGTAACACTAGGTTTGACTATAAGTTTGACACTAGATCTAATTTTGATGTGACTTTAAGCATGACATTAATTATGAGTATAATTTTGGCATTGATTCTAATTTTAAGTTCCATTAAAATGTGACTTTAATTTTAGAAATTATAATAAAAATAATAGATTACATTGAATTAAAAATATTTAAGATTATTAATTATAAAATAATGTTCCTATATTATATAGTTCTAACAATTATATGTATAATTATATAATTATAATGTTAATTTAAATTGTAAAAATATAAATAAAAATGAAAATAGTATAATTATGACTTTTTAATTATATAATTACAATGTTAATCTCAATAATAACATTATACATAAAAATGAAAATATTGTAATTGTGATTTATTAAGTAAATTTGATTATAAACATAAATTTAGTGTCTCAATGCCATAATAAATAAATTAAGTACAATAATAACATAAAATAATAAGAATGCAAATTTTATAATAATATGCTAAAATTAATAATAATCTAAAATAGTGATTATCCCTAGACAACATAAGAATCATCATGATAAAGTACATTATCCCATCCTAAATAACCTCTCATTAATATTCACTTTAAGTCACATATTTCCTAAGAATCCCAGTGTTAGCACCTCAACTGTCTAAAGTTGATTGGAACCTAGAAGCATCATTTGAAGAAAGAAAACCCTAGTAGTCAAGATAATCACATTTATTGTTGGAAACATGAGAGGAATTTTAACCTTGAATTGTTTGACACTTCCCCTATAAAAACACAATGAAATGAATGTTAAAAATATCAAATAAAAATAATAAAACATAAATTAATATTATATTATACATATTTTAATACTAAAATACATGTGGGGTTCACCATCACCCTTTTCACATAGTTTGATCACCCTAAAAGGTCAAAATTGTCTCAATGCTTAATTACAAGAATGATTTTTGTGATGAGAGGCATGAAATTAATTAAATGTATAAACTTGATTAGTAAAATATTTTAAATAAATAATATCCACACATATACATACATACATATATATTGTATATGTGCATACATATATACATACATACATATAAGTCACAAAACAAAATTTACATCCCAAAATTTTTCCACATTCATTTTAGGTTGACATTAATCTTGTGAGAACATACAAGTTTACCCTTAAGTCTATTAACCAATTCATACAACATTTGTAAATTTTATAAAACATATCAGAAACAAAAATTAGATCAATTAAAAAAGATTTAAATATTATAGAAAATAACAAACATCTACTTAAAATTAAAAAATAATTATAAACTGACATAATTTGTCAAAAGTTTCCATTTTTTTGTATTTTATTTTTCCATGATATTTATAACTTGTCTTAATTATAAAATTAAATAATGTGTTTAGTTTTCCCTAATTTATCAATTTTCTCTTAAAATTTTAAGTTTGCCTTCATTTTTTAGTTTTTTTTTCTAATTTAAATAATTTTCTCTAATTATGAAATTAGATGTTATAGATTTGGTTGAAATGATCATAAACTTACTAAGAAAGAAAAGGAAATAGGTTTTGTTGAGTTCCAAAGTATATCATATTGGTGCTCTTTACTTGAGTTTGCTCCTTCATCTCTACAAAGTGTTAGTAAAACATATACATCATGAAGCCAAAACAACATGACTTACTTAGATAAATGACTATTTTGAGTATTTAAGGGGGAAACTTTAACATTCCCATTTCTACTTTAAATTAATAAAATTTGGTTGTAACTTATGTAGTATACCCCATTTATGATTAAGAAACAAAGACTGATCCTTTAAAAAGTAAACACAACCTTGAATACCTAGTATTTAAATGTGCATGAAGTAAGCAAAGATTAAGCACTCTCACATTAATCCCATGAGAGTGGATCATTTTTGTTGAGATTTAAATTTTTTTTATTGTCCAAAATTTAAGTTATTTAACATAAAATTTGGAGTTTTTCTTTAATTTAGTTTAAAAAATTATATATATATATATAATTAATTTATATTTTTTCATTGTTTGAATTATCTTTAAATTATTTTTAATTTTTATTTCTTATTTTAATATTTCTTAAATTTAATAAATTTCTCTAAATTTTTAAATTTAATCTAATTTTTCAAAATTTCTTTAAATTTTAATAATTTTCTATATTTTTTTATAATTTTTATGAAATTATTTATTCTCCCATAAATTTTCTACATTTATTATTTTTTTAATCCTCCGGCCCCCCCTTTTTTTAAATTTTCCTAATTTTGAATTTACTTTTACGTTATGATTTTTTTAATAAATTAATTGAATTTTCACTAAAGTTTCAATTTTTAATTAAATTTATTAAATGTGTCGTATATTTTAATACATTTCCCTAATTTTGATTTTTTCCTTAAATTTGTTAAGGTTTCCCTATTTTAAAAATATTTTTAAATTTAATTAATTTTTTAAAAAAATTTGAATTTTTTATAAAATTATTAAATTTGATTAAAAAATTACTAAATTTATCTTATTTTTGGAAGTTTTAGAGTTTACCTAAATTTACTATAATTAAAAAATAACATAAATTAATGATAGTTTCTTTATATTTGCTGAATTTTCCCTATTTTTTTGATGTTTTTATGAATTAGTTGAGATTTTTCATATTTTTCATTTTTTTATGAATTTATTAAATTTTCTCCAAATTTCACTAAATTTATCTAATTTTAAAAATTTTCTTTCGATTTACTATTTTTTTTTAAATTAAAAAAATTCTCATAAATTTATTAAATTTATTCTAAACATTTGAATTTTTCCTAAATTTCTTCAATTTAACATAATTTTCCCTAATTTAAAAAGTTTTATAAAATTTTCCAAACTCTCCATATGTTTTTAAATTTCCCATAGATTTTATAATTTTTTCTTAATTCACTAAATTTCCCTTATATTTGATGAATTAGGCATCTTTTTTTAGTTTCCAAAAGTTTGATGAACACATCCCCCCCCCCTCCTTTTTTTTTGGGTGTAATTTTCATTATTATTTTTAATTTTCACTAAATTTATTAAATTTTAGCTTAATTACAGTAAAATCCATGCTCTAAATTTGATAATTTTCTCCTAATTTTAGTAATTGTCATTATTTTTTAAAATTTCTTTTAAATTTTGATTTTTTCTTAAATTTATCAAAAATTGCCACAATTCTACATAATTTGGAAATTTTAAAATTTTACTTAAACTTTTCCTAATTTTTTGAATTTCTCCTAACTTTTCTAAGTTAACTTAAATTAGTTTAATTCCCATAATATTTTTTGAACCTGCCCTAAATTTTCTAATTTTGGTCTATTTTTTATTTTTCTCAAAACTATTTGAATTTTCTTTAAATTAGTTTAATTTGCCACAAATTTTTAAAGTATTGCTAAACTTATTTATTTTCCTTAAATTTCCATGAATTTCCTTTATTTTTGGATTTTTCCCTACATTTGTTAAATTCGCTATGAATTTCAAAGTTTATCATAGTTTTTGAAAATTTACTTAAATTTTTGATTTTTTTACTATTTTTTTAAATTTTCTCTAATTTTTTTAAATTTGTAAAAAAATGCCTTAATTTGTTTTAATTTTGGAGGTTTAAATTTTTTTCCTGAATTTATATTTATTGAAATGAAATTAAGTTTTGTTGTTATTTTTATATAATATTTTCATGATTCCTCGATCCCTATAAAACTAGGTTATTTACTTGATCAAATAAAAAAATACACTTAAATTTAATTTCCCCTACTTTTGTTGAAATGCACCTAAATTTGTTCAATTTAACTTAATTTTTAAAAATTTCTTTTCTTTTTTCACATTTTTACTAAATTCCTTAAAATTTTCCTAAATTATACTAAATTGCCTTCATTTGAAGAGTTTTCTCTAAAATTTATGAATTTGGGAATTTCTCTTAATTTTGTTAAATTTATTCTAAATGTTCTAATTTTCACTCAATTTGTTGAGAAATGTATTAATGGAGAAGATGCTAGAATCACAATAATGGAGTAGAAACTCAAATATTTTTGAGTGCAACTAAATTTTATTTTATACATAAGGATTTTAGGATTGAAATGACTTTAATTTAAGATCAAATGCTAATTAAAAAACTATAAATAATATGCAATTTGGTTTTATTGTTTTCAACATTAGGGATCATTGCTTTGATTTTAGGAATTCGTTTATTTTTTATTTTTCTCTAAATTACCATTTTTTAAAAAATTTTCTTAAATGTTTTCTATTTTTTTAGATTTCCTTTCCCCATGTTTTTTAATACATTAATTTTGTTTGTTTGTTTGTTTTTTTAAAAAAAATATAATATACACTCAAATTTTTATATTAAAATATATGATATATATATATATATATATGGATTTTTAAGTGTATATAGTTATTAACATCTTCTTCCTCTACTTATGATATTTTGGTGGTATATTTTGCTTATTTAGTCTATCTTCATGATTTTTAATCCTCTCAAAAATCATGTCTCCCATTCTTCTATTTCAAAGTTTTCTTCTTTCAAACTCTAACCACTCAAACTTAAAAATTTTACCTCCCACACAAAATAAAAATCCAATAAAACACTCATAAACACTAGTTAAAAAAGCCCCCAACACTCACACTCACACTCACAAACCCTAGCCCAAAAAAAAACAAAAAACTAAGATTCACAAACCTACGTCATAAAATGTGCAAAAATTGTACTTAACAAACTCCAAAATCAACCCCACCATCCCCTACCCCATAAAATTCTATTGCCATCCTTTTTTAGTGATAAGAAGAGATTGAAATGATAATAAATGAGAAATAAATATTGTTTTATCCCAAAGGCTTATTATTTTTTTTTTAAATTTTAATAGTTTTTGTTTTAAAATCTAGGGTGATGTTAGGGAGATTAACATTTCCATACCATTGTTCTTATGGTAGTGACCAAACGGTAAGGAATGTGGGTTTTATCCATGAGGTTCTATTTTTGAGTCTCCCTTGTCATTAGTAGTTAATTTTTTAAGTGCCATTGTCCCTATGATAGTGACCAAACGATAAGGAAAGTTAGCTTTATCCATGAGATCCTATGTTTGAGTCTCCTTTATCATTCATAATTAACTCCTCATATGACACTACTTACTACAGATTTAAAAAATTCTCCTAAGTCAAAAAGAACTAATTACCAATTAAAAAACCTTTCAATACTATTAATCTTATTCATTTTATGTAAAAAAATTAATACCTTATTGAAACTTAATCACATTAGTTTTTTACATTTTAAAATCAAATATTAAAAATAAATATGCACTTACCACAACTCATTTTATTAAAAATTATATAATAAATATGCGCATACCACAACTCATTTTATTTAAACATAATTTTTAGATTTGTTTGTATTCATTCAATGAATTTGATGTACGTGAAAGTTAGCATGTGAAGAATGGTCAACTTTAGCTATGTCATGGCTATACCTTTAATAACATTCAAACCCTGAACATTGAAACATGCAACTCATATAATCATTACCTCTCTAATGTAATGATCTTATTTATATGGAAATAAACAAATTTTCATTACATGGAATAAAACTAATTAAAATAGAAAAAGAATTTGAAAATGTATGAAGAACCTTTTTTAATAATTATGGTTTTTCTATTCCAATAAATTTTAAGGTAATAAATATAAAAATTTATTTATGAGATTACACTATAAATTAAGTAGGTTAAATTGTATATAAATAAAATAAATAATTAATAAGGAAAATATTCAATTATATATTGTAATTTTAGTATGGAAATAACATTGAAATAATTAAATTCCTTTTCTTTCAATGAAATTAGGTTATCACAAATGTGTTTATGGGTCTCAATATGTATTAATCAAGTGCCCTATGTAACTAATCAATTGATTAGTTGTATAAGGCATTCAATTAGGTAAAATTTAATTTTAAACAAAATTAGATTGTTAAAAATATGTTTAGGTGGATCGATATTCTCTAATTTAGTGCCCTATATAATAAATTTAGTTATTGGTTACATAGGGCACTCAATTAGAGCATATCAAGTCTCAAATGACATCAACTTGTTAAAATTGTATTTATAAAACTTTATATCACCTAATCAAGTTCCCTATACAATCAATCAATCAATATATTTCAAAGAGCACTAAATTAGTGAAAATTGAGGCCAAAATGACATTAGGTGTCATAAATGTATTTAGGGGGATCATTATTCCCTAATCAAATCCCTAGTGTGTCTAATCAAAAAATTAGTTACACAATGGACTTAATTAGGGAAAATCAAGTATAAAATGACCTTAGATTATAAAAAATATGTTTAGGGGCTCACTATACCTTAATTGAATGCCCCATGTAACCAACTGAGTAATTGGTTGCATGAAAAAATAAATTAGGAAAAACAAAGTTTAAAATCATTAGGTTGCCAAAATTATGTTTGAAAGGGAACTCAATTAGGGAAAATATAAATTGAAATAGCATTAAGTTATCAAAAATGTGATTGTGGGGCCTAATATTCCCTAATTGAGTGCCACATACAACTATTTGAGTGATTATATGCACACAGAATTAAATTAGGACATATTGAGTCTAACATGACATTAAGTTATTGCAAGTGTGTTTATTGGATTCAATATTCTTTAATTGAGTGCCCCATGCAACCAATCAAGTGATTAGTTCTACATGACACTCAATTAGGGGAAATCAAGTTAAAAATGACATTAGGTTGTCATAGTTATGTCTAGGGGCTTGATATGGCCTAATTAAGTTTCCTATGCAACTGTAGACACTCATATTTGGTATTAAGCACCTGATAATGTGAAATTTAACCAAACCTTTATGCACTTAACTTATGCTCTTATACATGAGTCTTATTCATCATTCCTCTATATATTTACCTATATATGGGATTGACCATTTAAAATGTCATTACTATTAAATATGAATTTCCATGTATTTTTCTCAAACTAATTTACATAATTATCATAATGTCTCTTGGAATGAAGCCAAATATTCCTACTTTTTAGGACAAATTCATGCTCTGTAGACATGTCCACTACTACATATTTGTCCAGTTTGGGTAGATTTATCCATGTGCCCTTTAATGGATAATTTATAAAATTCAAAATGACCATAATGGTAAGTATACATATTTTTAAATTTGGTTAGATGAATTTACCCAAAAGAGTTCCCTATATAAACACCTTAAATCTAAGCATTATATGATTTCTTCTCTTAGATAGAACATTATGAGAAACTTACCAAAATATTCCAAATATAAAACCCCTAAAAAGAGAAAGGCCAAAGTTAATTATGAATAATTATTTTCAAAGTCAAGTAATAGGTTTTCAAGTGTAGAAATCCATATTCATTATTGCACAACATATTAGTATAGCAAGGGGTTGTATACACTCAGATAGAGATAAAATTACATGTGGTTTGATTCCCTCCTTGAAGTATTGGATATGTAATAATCACTTAGTCACATTCGGGTGGGTAAGGTTATCTAACCCATCCATTTATCCCATTATCCTAGTTCACAATTGTCTTGTAGTGTAAAATTAAGGTTCAAATAAAGATTAATGTAAATAGATACATTTACATAAATCTTTATGAATTTACACCTAAATAAACACATCTTGTAGACACCCAATTCCTAACACCATTTGTGCTACAATTGTCAATCTTACTCAATTTGCACTAAAATGTACAATTTAGGCCAAAATCACTAAAATGCACTAAATGGTTTGAGATTATCATATAAAAGTGTTGATTTAGTCTAATATATCCCTAAATGGAACAATGCATTTTATGTGATTCCTAACTTTGATCAATTCATTTCAAGTCAAAATGACTATTTAAACTTTTTTTTGCTCTGGATCACTCTTTTCTTCTAATTCATTAGTACATGTAACATACCTTTGTTATTTTGTCTTTGGAACATACTAAATGGGCATATGGTTCCAACACATCTAACATTTATTTTAAATTCTTCTTGAGTCAAATTATAACCCAATAATATGACTTTCTGACCATTTTGATTAATTAAGCACCAATTTTTGAGGAATTGCACAAATATTGATTAATCTTGTTTAAAGATAATTAATTCAAATAAAGAGCTTAAGTGGAATTTCTATAGAGGTTATTGATTATTTAAATATTAGAAATTGATTCTTAATATCTGCATTACCTAGTGACATCATCTGTGGGTTGTCACCTATAAGCCATAAATGCATAAAATATTAGGATTATGGATCACCCATGCCTAATTAATGCCTTTTTCTCCAAATTGACATGAGGATATTTATATATTTAATTACAAATATTAAATTAATCCATGGCCACACATCTCAATCTTGAGATGGATGGTCATGGTTGATCCTAGCCCATTTTAAAAATCTATAAATAGAAGGCCTCTCACCCTCATTTTTAAGCTAAAAATTATAGATTTATAATGCAAAATTATCTCCATAACTTTTTGTGTTGACCATTATGTTATTTGAAATCTTCATTTGATAGGCTAGATTAGAGATTTCATCTATTGAGCCTAAGTTATGCATAGTGTTCTTGAGGTAATGGAGGATTAAAGAAGCCATTGTTGATAAAGACAAGATCCCTAGATCAAGGGGAGAACACATTTAGAGCCAATCTTGGGTGGTGGAATTAATTTGAGAAGGTAATAGGTATTGCTTTCTTTCAATTCGTTCTTCATTATCATTAGCAAACCCTATTGGAATAGGTTGGCTTTTATTGTCAATTCTTATGCAATCTTTTGTGAGTTTTCATAAGTAATGTTTGAATTGACCATTTTTTAATCCATCCTACATCTTAGCATACCTAGTGGGACTCATAGAGCCCATTTTAGCAAAGAAGACATCATGGAAATTTTAAATTTCCATTTTAGTCATTAAAAAGTCCTTTAATAACAATTTTTATGCTCTTTTCCCCATGTTTTTGTGCACTCATAGTGTACACAGTGACTATTGATGGTTAGGGCCAACTAGATACGATTAGATTTCACGGGAAATACGGCCTAAATTTTTTCATTTTGAGAATTTTCTCAAGTTTGTTTCTAACAAATTGGATTTTCTAAGTCTCTGGTCTAAACATAGCTTTGATATAGAAGCTCAACTTCTAGATATTTTATCCTGACATCATTTTTAAAGCATAAAAATATATCCTAAGGGTTCACAGGTAACTGTCAGTGGTTATTTTTGACCTACAATAGTTGGAAATCAGTCAGCGATGGTCTGTAAGAATTAGTGGTGGTAAATAGTGATCATTGGTGGTCACTGTCTTTTCTAAACAACACAAACCCAAGAGCACCTAAACCAAAGTTGATTATCTCATTTACAAAAGTTCTTCAAAGCTAAATATGACTCTCACATTTTTAATGTAGGACCTGTGAGGAAAATGAACATTTGAGATTAATTAAGTCTTTTTAACTTGCTTTTGGTGCTTAAAAACAATTAAGAATTTTCCCATTTGGTGATTTAAAGAAAAAATTGCTTGTTTATGTTGAATGTTATGTAGTTTTTATTTAAACAAATTTACAACTTAAGGCCAAAGGGCCAAAGAACACCACCAAATACTTTAATTCAATACTTTAAAACTAAACTCACTTCAATTTTTTTTTAAAAAAATAAGTCATTTATCATTACTTGGTTTATCAAAATTATTTGAATGAAAAGGAATTTGTGTGTGTATGCTCTCACCCCTTCCCCTATAGGGAACTTGTGGTATCAAAAGTGCCATTTTCATTGAAAATTATGCCTTAGTTCAAAGTCATAAAAAGGATGTTTTCAAGGCTCTCCCCAAAACCCACAAGGTTTGGGTGATCTATAAACAACCATACGACCTTTTTACTTAGTTTTTTGTTTCATGCATTTTGGCTTATGAGGGAGACTTTGTTACTTCCCATAAGTTATATAGGGAAGTTCTGACCCAGGGATTCATCTCTCAACATCATTTTCAACCCCTCTATATGGGGGGAGGTATACAAATTGGGATCACCCCACTAGGATGATGGTTTGAGTGGTTAAACCATCTTCATTAGTATAAGGCTAAGCCCAGGATGTATGATCATTTTTGACATCACACTATATTAAATAATAAATGAATGTAGTGGTTGTAAAAAGGATAAAACATTTTTACAACAAGACATTTTGTGTAGACCCAATTGATGTGTTTATTCTCTTATGTGCTAACATGAAACTTGGTACACATGGGATCCATCTAGAAGGTTGTAACTTGTAGAATTTTAGATAAAACCCATTTGTTGTGAAAATATTATTGATGCAAGGTGTGCCCCAAGGTCCATATCATCATATTGTCACTTGAGATAAGTGAGATGTAAAATACCCTACAATATAATGTGTTTTTATTTTGGATGAACACTTATTTTCCTCTCAAGTGTATGTATAAAGATGGACTTCAACAATATCATGTAACTTTGTCAGTTTAGGACTTAGGATGATTACTTAGTTACATTTATCTTTTGCTCTTAGTTTACTTGGTCTTTATTTAAGTCAAAACTTTCTTGTAAACACACGTAAATAAAAAACACATTGTCCACAATTTCTTAAACAAGGAGGCATTAAGCTATCCAAGTGAAAATCAATCTTTTCCTTGTTAAAATTTGTCATCTTAAGTATTGTGTCATATCATCTGATTGGTGTATTTATGCTACCCATTTGATTCTGAAACACCTTCCAAATTTTCTTTAAGTCCTTCATTAATAATTTAAATTCAAAATTGAGCCTTTCTAAGTTCATAAGGTTGATGTGTTAAATGGGTTCATCATTTGCACTATACTTGAGGATACTTGGGTTCAATTTCCAATTTGGATTGAGGGACATTTCTAGATATATTATCACATTGTCATCATTGGTGAGCTCAAGTCATCTTATGTATCACTCATGATTTGAGTTCTAGAACATATTTTATACTACCATTCCTATTACCATGTGGTGACATTGTGTTGCCCATTTGGTTCTAGTTTTATACTTAGGAATTATTGCATGTTTCCACATCTTAGTTCATATTATCTCCTTCCTAATTCGAAGGGATTTCTTATAGTTTCCTAGTGTCAACTCATATAAGTTGAAATAGATTTTATGGTATTGATCTATCATAAAAATCTACGCTTTGGTGTACTAGTTTTCACCTTATATTTTTGAGTTATCATACCCTCTTTCGATTCATACGATTTCAACCTCACCCAAGGTTGAGTAATTTCATGAACACATTCTTCTAATTGTTTGTGGTACTATGCCACCCTAATTTTATTATAGTCTCTTTGGTACCCTAGTCACCTTATTTAGAAAGTATCAAAACACATACCTTATATAAAATGTTTGAAAAACATTTTCCAAATCTTAAGCAAATGTATAGAACAAATATTTTAAACAATGACACTAAGTTATACTTACAATAGGGTTTCTTGTGATCCTAGTTGCAAGGTTGAACATTTTTATAATGGACATGAGCATTTCATCTTGTTTAAGGATGTCTCCCTCTTTGGGCTTATTTGTTGAAAACCAATTCAATCCATGTCTATTTTCATACATCATCCTCATCCTTCCTCTTCAATTTGCATGCTACGTTCAAACATTACCATTTTAGGATATCTGCATCCTTCTTTGATTTGTACCCTACATTGGAAGGTTACCATTTTGGGTTATCCTCCTTCCACTTGTGTGAGAAATCAGGCTCCATAATATGTGAAGGTTATTATTTTATTCTATTCTCATTTAGCTTGTGTGAACAATTAAGCTCCTTAATGCACAAGGGTTACCATTTTAAGACCTCCTCCTTTGGTTTTCATGAGAAATCAAACTACACATCATCTAGTTAATTTCATTTTAGGTCCATCACCTATATTTATTAAGTCTAATGTTGAATAACCTTAATTTGATGAACCAAATTGTGTTGATCCCTTCTTTAATAGTCTATTTTTTGGAGATTCCATTATTAACCACAAACCATTATTCCTGCTAATCTAATTATTCCCCACTTTAGAAATTATGTGTTGATCTTTGAGCCAAAAAAAGAACCATTACCTCTTCAAGATCCATCTTATGAGGATCGAAATTTATTTAAAATTAATATTTTATAGCCAATTATGAACCAAAATCATGATGTTATTGTTTAAACACCCATTAACAACAAGTCAACCTGTGATAAGTCACTTATTCACATTTTACCTATTTTTAAAGAGCTTCATCTCCTTGAAAAGCCAGTCTCTACATAGTTATCTCTTGATCTTTTTCCACTTTTCGAGGAGTCTCCTTTTGATAGACAATATTTTATCAACTCATCCCTCAAGAAAAATCCTTTATTTAATGGGATTCACTTAGCTAAGCCAGTCTATGTTGACCCCTTCTTATATGAATAAATATTTATTGAGCCCATTATGCCATCATAGGCCATTACTTATTCAACACCAAGATTTCAACAAAACATCATTATAGAAAAAACCACATCACACGAAGAAACAACATTAGAGTTAGGTTCCATTTCTGAACCAAAATCATATTTAGCATTAGAAGAAGAATCACTATTAGTCTCAACATTGGATTTAGAGTCCCTTGAGTCAAAATCAGATTCAAAAATAACTTACAGTCATGGTTATTATAATAGTGGTACACTTGTCTTATGAATTAATTAGAATATTTTTGTGATCCTTATACAAGTTTTGAGGATGATTACTTTAGCATCAACGCAAATAATCTTAGTATCTTCTATGAGGATTGTGTTGTCTTTCATCATTCCATTACCCCCACCAAACATAGCCATTTTATTATTAGTTCACCTCCCACAAGAATTGATTGGGACCAATAGAGTCACACTTTATTGAAGTGCATCCATGTCAACATATCAAGTGCAGAATATAAAGGGGATGAAGACCAAATTCATTCATTCAGAAGAAAACTCTTCTAGTGAAACCTTTTCAAAGGCACTAGGAGATAATCAAAGTTCAAACTCAACATATTTTAGTGAAACATTTTTGAAGGCATTAAAACATAGTCAAAGTCAAATCTTAAAATATCTTCGTAAAACCTTCTTGGAGACACTATAGGATAATCAGAACAAATTCATTGGTGAAAACCTCATCAAGGCACCAATAGCTAAGTACAAAATTTCTTTACTATTTACTAAAGACATTATTCAAGAAGAAATCAATATAGATTCAAATCTACAACATAATTAGATGGTATATAATCTCAAGATCAAACAATAGAAAAATTTGATAGTCTTATTGAGAGAATATTTAAAGGTTTTTGGCCTTGCCAAAACCAAAATTATGTCGAATCTAGAATCAAGAACATTATGTGTGACTAAAAATCCTGATCTTAAATTGTATCCCACTCATTATACACTCCATTATCATCCACCTATTCATTAGCCACTTATATCATTTATCTTTTGCCTAACATTACCTACCATCCTTGGAAGCACTTTCCTCTATAGAGGCTACATAGACTACTTGTCTCAATGTTTGAAAGGAATTGAATCATAGACAAATAGAGATCATGAACATATTATTGAGATCTAGATCGGTAGTAAGTTCTTGAAAAATCATATTTTTCAAAAGGGTGTTGGGTAGAAATTTTTATAACTGATCATTCTAGTTGTCTCACATGTTTACTAGGATGTGCATCTCTGTGTCAGTAGGACAACATAACCATTTTTCATTTTCTATTTTAATCTTACAATTTTCCTTGCCTTATCTCTTGGGGGAACTGTATAGACCTTTTTAGGCATTTTATACCATTATGATCCATTTGTATTGCATGGATGAACTACATTGACTTGAGGTCCTTCAAGAATATGTATGTAAAAATCAATTTCTATTGAGGTTAGCTCAGTCACCCCTTCATTACTCTCTCATTATTTTTTAAGCAATTGATTATATGATTAAACTCTCTCATTATTTTATGATCAATCTAATCCACACTCTTGCCATTTTATGATCAAACTAAGTTAATCATCACTTGGGGGTAACTTTGTTGCCACTATAGCCAATTATCTTCTAATCATTTTCATTATACCATTTTATTATATCATTTCTTTACTATTGACCAAGGCTTGTTTTTAGTCATCCTACTTATCCCATTTTGATCTTGGTTCTTTTGGTTCATCCTGCACTTTCTATGAGGGGATTTTGATCTAGTTTCAACATTTTTAGAATGCCATGTCGAATGATAGTCTATGGAAATAGTGTGACATTTGATTTGGCAAGTTATATTTCATTAATTATCTTATCTAGTATCATTGATTAAAATCACCTATGGGAAAATCAGTATTGTATTTGATACCCTTGATTATAACCACTTTTGAGAAAATTAGAATTATGACATTGTTCCCTAATTGTAACTGCCTATGGGAAAATTAGGTATAATGCCTTTTTATCATGTATTATTGAATCACCTAGTCATTATTATTATCATTTATCTTACCATTTGCCTTTATTTTCAAACTTATTGTGAATTGGTTAGGTTTTTCAACACCTTTGTTTTGGCAAAATTATTATGACTTGAGATTATTGTGGGATTATGTAGGCCATGTTCGATTCACATTGAGGTCACCTAAATCCCTCTTTACATACGATCTCACCATATTATGAGAATTTTTAGGTTGGCGTGCTCATTATTTTATGAGCACTTATTTTACGATCTCATTTTCTTCTAAGTTTGACCATTTTATGTCTTTTAATCCTCAATCAAGTTGAGATACTTAGAAAACTCCAAAAATGTTTGTTTATTCAATTGTTTTATCTGGTCTTTTGAGTTTCTATTTGTTCTTGCTTTATTTTATTTTCCAAGAGCATCTTGATGGTCCACATGGATTTTGTTTATTTATATCTTGATCTCATGTTATTCAAATGGTCTTGCTTTGTGTTTATACATTCTCATTCCTACTTGAATCTTAATTGTTCATATCTCAATTTTAAGTTAGGTTCATTTGTTTTTGTTTTTTTGTTTAAATGTAAATAGTTTTAACTCTAGTTTTGGTTATTATTTTACCATTATCCATAGTTATAAGTATTCACATTTGAACCAAATCCATGTAATTTAAATGAAATGTCATTATGATTTCTTCATACTTATGATGCCTAATTTATTTTTCCATAAAAATCACTTTGTGCTCTAGATTCAAGTCTTAACATCAATATAGCTTTGATGAACAAATCTCAAGATCACTATTCATAAATTAGTGTCAATAGGTTTAACACCTAACTCTATGCTTAGATGTGCATCTTTTTGCATACATCGTGAGTTTAATCAACCTTTGGTTAGTTTTCACATCCCTCATTCAATTTTGTCCCAATTTTGTGTGAACTACATTGGTTTAAGGTCCAACTAGACTATGTAGGTAGTGTTCAATTTCTATTGAGGCCAGCTTGACCATCTTTATTCTTCTTTTCATATCTTTCATCACTTTGTGTATCCTCATATGTATGTTTTTTTAAGGATCTAGTAGTCATTACACCATTGCATCTAGGTTTGCACCTACTCACTTTAATATATGTTTTAGGTTATATCCTTAAGCTAATTACTTGCCAATTTACCCATGTTGGGTAATAACATTTGAATCGGTTAACAGATCTAAATCATCCCTACTAGGGTAAGACCATTATTTATTCTTTAACAAATGATCAAAATTAGCCCTAATGGGGGAAAACTATTTAATCACAATCAAATATGTTCTACTAGGGTACTCATTATCATCTCTTTATAAACCCAATTCTCCTTTTCTTCTAATTTTAAGCTCTCCACACTACTGCCCATGATGACACTATTTTTGTGTGAAACTTGTATCAGGATTGATCAATGTTATAAGTGTGTATCTTGCACTTTCAAATTGGGTACGTTCAAAGTGTGTCACTTATATGTTTGGATTGAGGCCTTCTCATTCCCCCCATCTTTGGGGCCTATTATACCTCTAATTATATTTTGATCATTGATGGTAACCATGTGTGTAATCATTAACTAATCTGGATGTAATCTATTTCATGGGTTAATCTCTCAACTTCCCTCTCTTTTTGAGAGTCTATCCTTCTCTTTCCTTCTAGTATGTCTTCTCGAGGGGGCATCATGGGTCATTTTCATTTCTTCTTGACAACTCTTTTCTTTGAAAAGACATTACTTTGCCTAAATGTCTCTCTATGCCTTCTCAAACAAGGATAAAATGTAGACATCCAATTCCTAACACCATTTGTGTTTAAATTGTCAATCTTACTTGATTTGCACTCAAATGCACAATTTAGACCAAAATCACTAAAAATGTGCTCAATGGTTTGAGATTACTATATAAAAGTGCATATTTAGGCTAATGTATCCCTAAATGCATCAATGCATTTTATGTGATTCCTAACTTTGATCAATCCATTTCAATTCAAAATGATGGTTTCACCTTTTTGTGCTTTGGATCACTCTTTTCTTCTAATTTATTAGTATACGTCACATACCATTGTTATTTTGTGTTAACAACATCCTAAATGGGAATATATTTTCAAAATATATAACATCACCTTTCAATTCTTCCTGAGTCAAATTATGACCCAATAATATGACTTTATGACTGTTTTGATTAATTAAGCAATAATTTCCAAGGAATTGGACAAATATTTATTAATCTTGTTTAAAGATAATTAATTCAAATCAGGTGCTTAAGTGGAATTTCCATATATGTTATTGATTATTTCAATATTAAAAATTGATTCTTAATATCTACATCACCTAATGACATCATCTATGGGGTGGCATCTATAATCCATAAATGCATAAAATATCAAGATTATGGGTCACCCATGCCTAATTAATGTAATTTTCTAAAAATTGACATGAGGATATTTATATATTTAATTGAAAATATTAGATTAATCCATGGCCACACATCTCAATCTTGAGATGGATGGTCATGGTTGATCCTAACCCATTTGAAAAATCTATAGATAAAAGGTATCTCACCCTCTTTTCTACACTAAAAATTATAGACTTATAATGCAAAATTGTCTCCATAACCTTTTGTGTTGATCATTGTGTTATTTTCAAGCTTCATTTGATAGGCTAGATTAGAGATTTCTTCTATTAAGCCTAGGTTATGCATAGTGTTCTTGAGGCAAATGACGAGAAAAGAAGCCATTGTTGACAAAGACATGAGAACTAAATCAAGGAGATTACACACTTGGAACTGATATTAGGTGGTGGAATAAATTTAGGAAGGTAGTAGGTATTTCTTTCTTTCAATTTGTTCTTCATTACATTAACAAACCC